>VZTB01004497.1:0-78211 GCA_013397245.1 Thryothorus ludovicianus
TATATTTATATTTATAATTATCATGAAAAGAGAAAAAATATATTAAAAGTTATATATAGGTGAGAGTGTTCATCAAAATCAACACAAAAGGGAATTATATTCTGCAGCTTGAGGGCTGCTTGTAAACCAGGCTGTGTAGACTTCTGTAGGCCAAAGTGGTCATGTTTGTCATCCCACTCTGGAGAAGTGTAGTGAAGCAGAGGGTTGTTTCCTTAAGGAACCAAACAGCAGGAATCTTAGATTTCAGAAAGTTTTAGACAATTGTTGCTATCAAAGTAATTATCATTCCCTCACTTCTGTTATATTTTCAGGACATATATTCACAAAATGTATTAGATTTATAGCTTTACATTATCTTCTATAGATTTTAATAGGCATAATCAGTACTTAAATACCACTGTAACATGCAAACACTTCTCTCACCACAATGTCCTTAGGATTCTGGTACCTTTTAAAAGCTCCTGAGTGTAGATGATCTTGTAATATGTGACAGCAGAGACATAATTTTCATAATTGTTTTGACCTGCTTTTGCTCTGCTCTTTTTGACTGATCTTTAAGCTTCCATATATATTACTAGAGAGACTTTCTGTAGTATACAATTGATTGTTCATCTGACTTCAAATTGAAAAGAATTTCAATAACTTACACAGCTAAGTCATTATTTTCCATTTCTACATTATTGGCTTCATACCTTCCTTCTTGATTTCTGAGAGCCTAGATCATTGTGAATTCACTGCTTGCAGGAACTTTTTCTCATACAGAATGTACAATTTTAGTAAAAGATTATTAATGTGATTTTTTTCCTTCTCTTTTCTTAATTCCTTGTCATTGGCAAAGTGCCTAAAATGCCAATATGCTTTGACCTCAGTTTTAACAACACATACCTGGATGCAGAATCTCCAGGAAACATGACATATATCTGATGTTTGACTTCCAGAAAATATCAGATTGTTGGCTTTTTTATTCAGTGTCTGAGCTCTGTGAAAAAGGCTCAAGATTTGTTCATTTGTTTGCTTGCTTGTTTGTTTGAACATTCCACAATTCTCTAATGATAAAATCCTTCCAGTCAGTACAGTAACAATTTGTGAAAACTTTTTTGTGTGCAGGGGTTGTTTGAACATGAAGAGAGCTATGAGAGTCAGCAGAGTTTTCTATCTGACTGCTTAACAGGCACCCACTGTTATGTGTATTATATAAACGAACCTGACATTATTTTCTATGGCACTTTGTTGTGAGATTCCTGTGATGAAGTTGCCTAGGTGACATCTTCAGAAAGAGCAGACAGTAGTGGTCTAACACTGCCCAGCATCATGTCACCTGCAATGGCTAAAGTAAATATTGTCCTTGTAGGATTCTACAGCTGTTCTGCCTATGTTCCAGTGCAAGATTGTCCTCACTGTAAGTTAACCTGTCAAATGCCTTTACCTTTCACCCAGTCTCTCTGACCTTCTTTTCAGATCTATTATTTAGATACTTCCAGAACTTTGCTCATTTGCCCATATGAACCTTCATCACACAATGGAGCCAAAAGCTGATGTTCACCACTACCTCTCAGACACATTTTTATTCAGCCTACCTGGCACTGGTATCAGAAGTCCAATAAATAACTATATTAACATCCATTTAGTTTTTGAATGGCTTCATCTTATTTCTTAGCTCTCACCCCAAATTGTTAATTTTTAAAAACCTCTAAGTAAATGTAACTTTTAATACAAATTCATTTTCTCTGTTAGTTTGAGCATACGGTTGAAAACCACAGTTTGGTTTTGACTCTAGCACAGACAAATCTCTTCAGGAAGGTGGTTGGGCTGAAATGAAATGAAGGGTTGGGGCATACAAGGATTAAGAAATACCCAGACTTCACAGAATTGGTGAATGGCACTGGTGATCTGGCCTACAGAAAGGGCTCTTTCAGACAGCATTGCCCAGTAGATGACAGAATTCCTGTTTTTTAAACGGGGCAAAACTGACTGTTTGTGGTTTATAAAGAAGCCGTTGCATGTAAGAGAGACTGTAAACCCCAGAATTTCAGCCACACTGACCAAAGGGGCTGTGGGAGAGTTGCACTGAACCCTGGGTCTACCTACTGCAGGTGTTCCTTGTTGCTGATCTTGCACTGCTCCAGCAGCATCCCCTTTATCCAACAGGACGTGTATTCTTTTTCCTAACTTTTGCCATGCATGTGGCTGTATTCAAACCCTTTATACAAATTCCTTAAGACAATTCTTACTTCTTCTCTGCCCAATTCTTTCAAATAAGTGGCAGGAATATTAGTGAGTCAAGGGGTAAGTAATGATATGAAGCACCTATTGATGCATTCATTAAGTGAATGTGGATTCTTTTTTCTCTTGTGTTTTGATACATGAATAGCTATTCAGACCAATTATTCTATCACAAACTGAACTGTGTAATGTATTATGTGATAGTATATGACTACTCTATAGGTTTAGGAGAGGCTAATCTGTGGTAATGTAAAGTTAAAGAATTTGTTACTGCATCTGGAACAAGTATGTGATTTATTTGCTTGGAGTAATTTTTAACACATGCATCATTTATTTGTTTGATTATCTGTTAGAAAAATATGTGTAGATTACTAACTTTAGACAGCTGCTCTCCTTTTAGTTTCTTGGGTTTTTTTTTTCCCATTCATCAGCTGTTTTGTACTATGTTATTGCTTGCAGGAGTAAAACTTTTCAGCTATGGCCCCAAGAAAAGTGCTGTTAGTTTTGAAATTAAAGGAAGAAAGCCTTCATTAAGTGCCAAGACAGAACTCCTGTGGTGTTTTGGGAGTGGGAGAGTTGCACACATTCACTGATCTATGGTGTTATTGGAATTTCATCACTTTGAGAGGAATAATAAGGAAAAAATGGTGATTACCATTGACTTCAGCCATTGTCCCTGGATTATGCAAAGTTAATATTGAACTTCTGTTTTAACCCACTTGTGCCTTACCCAACCCCCAACTTCTCCTGCACACTGATACTTAAGGTCATAGGTAGAAAATTTCACTGCTTATTAAAACCCAAAAATGTTTAAAAACCTTTAAAATATTATTATGTTTGAATTTTATGTGAATTTTATGTGAGGCATCTTCCCATCTCCCTCTGAAGTAGATTTACAGTTGGCAAGAATTTCTGTTAGAATACGTCTTTTTCCACATGGAGTAGGTGACCTTACTAACTGACTAAGGTCCTGTACTACAAACTGGATTTGGCACTGACTAATTTGGAATGCCTGACCTGATATTAGATCCTTTAATTTCTGGTAGTTGGCTAATAAAGGTTAAAGTATTGTAGAAAATAAGATGATTATGAAGATGGTGATTTCAGAAGCTGTCTGAAACTTCATTGAAATCAGTAGGAAAATTTATGATAAAGAAGTTGTACTAAAACTTTCAAAGTCCAGTCAAACATTTGTTGAAGGCATTAGAATTGAGTGCAACTACAAATGGATAAGACCTGTGGAGAGTCAAATACTTATCAGGCAGATCCTGGAGGTATTTGAAAGCCATGCAGATGTGGCATTTAGGGACATGCTTTAGCAGTGGACTTGGCAGTGCGGGGTTAATGGTAGGACTTGATAGTCTTACAGGTTTTTTCCAACCTAAAAGACCTTATATTTCTATGATTCTTGCTCTCTTGTAGTGCATAAATAGCAAAGCTTTAATGCTCTCTGCTTTTAAAAGGAGAAGCTTTCAGATTGCAACTCAGAAAAAAAGTTTGGTAAGCCAAAATGTAAATATGACAGGGAATTTTTCCAAGTGAGGAAGAACTTTCTGCTTCATTCATGTCATTTGTCATTTATAATCATGGTGTTGCCTGAGAAGATGACCTTTAGTATTTGTTGTATTTTGAGAACAAACCTGTGCAAGACTTATATTAATTCTTGTGAACTTCACTGTTGAGCAATGTTAGTAGACTCTTGGCTTTTGTGCAGTCACTGTGTCCTCTAGACAAAGAATAGAGATTCTTTTTTTTTTGTTGTTTTTGTTGAGGAAGCTACAGTTTCCTGGTTTCAACATGGTTTCAGCTGAAGTACCTTTCCTAAGCTGGATATTAGTTTAGTTGAAAGGCACATGATTTTTCAGAAGAGAATGAAACTTTACAAATAAATAAAACAAGTAGAAGATATTTATAAGAAGAGCTTCTGTGTTAGTCTTTCCTACTTTGGTTACAGAATGATGAAATAAACCAAAGATTATTCATTTAAATAAAAAATATGAAAGTTTTAGCCTTACTCACCTGGGTAAAAAAAAAATGAAAAAAAACCTTTGAGAGATCATAATCTCTGTAATGATTATATTCACAGAGTAACCACTCTTTAGGCTGACTTGCTAAAAAATGATTGGTGATTCTGTTTTTCCTTTTTTTCTTTTTGACTTAAAATATTTGATGGAAAACCTTTACATGGTCTCTTAGAAATTGTTTTTGTAGTTCTTTTACCTGGGAAATATCAAGTATGCTGTATTTTAATTTCCTGTTTTGTTTAATGCTTAGATGGAGGCTCTAGTGATGTTCATGACCTCTTTTAGATACAGTTTTCAATCGGTTATAACCATGCTCAGTTTGCACAACTTGAATGTCCCTTAATTGCATGTTTTACTTTTAGTAAAAATATTATGTGTTTGCAGTTTGGGATCTAAGGTCTTGGCCAAATTAAAGGAATTTAATCTTTAATAATGACATTTTAATATTTTGTCAGGTTTTTGTGCTGACTAAATGTGAAAAATAACAAAGGACACTAAGACCAAGCTGCCTGAATAACAAATTACTTTCTTTTCCCCTCTCTTTTAAATTGCTTTGTTGTAAAAATTGAATGAAAATGCCAGATCTCCTCTCTATTGATTCTGGTTTTGTGTCTGGAATTTCTAGCTTGAGACTTGAACATGAATAAAGGTAGAGTGGGAAGGGTGGAGGGTCACTTTTTCATAAAGTATAAGAGAACATAAACCTAACTTTCATTTCATCTTCTACCTTTAGTTAATATTCTAAAGGAAAACAAAATGAAACATATTAATTACTTTACAAATTAATATATCAAGACTGGTTGCACTGTGTTTATTTAAACAAATATGCCATTTTTTCCATCTATCGTTTGATGAAATATCCTACAACTTCCTGTTCTGCATAACAGGTATAATACATGTAATATATAACATCTTCAGTGTTAGATATTACACTTGCTAGATTTTTATGTTGGTGAAATTTGGGATATTTAATGAATAGTTTAGTGGAAAATATTTTTGCCATTATTTACATAACTTAGAATTGCCTTTCTCAATGACTTAAATATCAACAACCATCAGGATGAGACACCACAGTCACTCATCATCTTGCCTGCAGCTGAACCTTCCTGTCTGTAGTGGCACAATCCATTTGCCAGGCTGAACAACTGGAAGTGTGATCAGATCAGATCCATGATGCATCTGGAAACTGGTGTGCAAAAAAGCCAAGAAAAAGTTTGTTTAGACAGTTCAGTACCACAAAACTGAGTTGACTGATCCATCACAGAGTTATGTGAGGTGTAGCTGAGGAGAAGCAAAAATATCTTTGCTTTTTGATCATCAGTTGTAGCTCACTGTTATATGAGATATATCAGAAAATGTTGCTTTGCTTAGACATTCAACTCCCTTTGGAGTAATGCATCTCTCCAATGGACAGCACTGGTGAAATTAGCTTCCACAGGCTAATGTAATTTTGTAAACACCTGTGACTTAAATGCAGCAAAATTTGGAAATATTCATCCTTGTTCACTCAGAAGACCTGTGTCTCTACATAGATCATCACCTTTAGTTGCCTCTGGGAGCAGACTCTAAACAAGGATTTGTCATTACTGCCTAAGACAACTTATCTTTCTAATCACACCCAAATGAATAGGCACATTCTGAGGAAAGACAATCAAAAACGATGCCTAGCAGCCTGGAGCATTCTTGGGTTTTGCTTTTCTTTTTTTTTTTTTTGTCGCTACCGTCTCTGATCTCACAAGAGAAATGTACAGTGAGAATTTTACTGGATCCAGATGCTGAAACAGAAGAAACCCAGATGTATCTGCATGTGGAAAAAAGACTGATAATGACTGAAAAAAACTATGAAAGGAATCACCAGAAGAGAGGAGAAGTTGGTCAGAAATGCAGAAGTCAAAACGAATAGTAAAAGACAAGAGACAGATAGAGTGAGAAATAGGAAAATTAAGATAAATTAAATAAAGTCAAAGCCAAAATGCTCTATATGTTAATAAACACATAAATATAAAAATAATTTATGATGCAAAATAAGTTAGGATGTACATATATGTATTTCCCATATGAAATAAAGGGAGAATGAAGACAGAAAAATGCTATAGATAATTGGTGTCTTCTAATCATATTCATTTTATGTGAAGATTAGTCGTGAAGATTAGTCTTAGAAACCAATTTATCTAATCAAAAATAATCCACTGTTTTTAACAGAACTGTGCTGCTCAATCTTAAAAATCTCCCAAATCCACTTTTTGGAAATTTTCCTGAATTGGAGATTACTTTTGACCTATATGAAAATTCATATTTATTGGCATTTGCTTTACTCTCATCTATCTTTTTACATTAAAAACTAGAAGTCTGAAGGTTATTTGCTTCCAAGCTATCTTCACAAATTGGCAATGGTTTGATGTACATTTTCACTTCTCTGACAAATGGTTATGCTTGACATCATAAAGGAAAGACATAGAGCAGTTGCACTCTGAAACTTCTTGAGATGCTTGCTCCAGGCACAGAATGTGTCCTGATATTTGTGTACCACTGGTGGCATTTAAACATGTTGCATAGAATAATTCAAGTACTTTATATGCTGGATTCAGTAATTCAAGGCATCTGTTAAGGAACAGAAAGGTTAGCTTTATGTAGACTTAGTCAAAAAGTCCTCAGAACTTATTGCTTGAAATGATTAGGAAAATATATTAGATTTTTGCAGTTAAAGATTTTTCCCTACTAGATAAAAAAAAAAAAAAAGTCTAGGCCTAATGCATGAAATCAAGTACAAGTTAAAGTGGCAATAGCAACTCATATGAGTGAACAGAGCCAGCCATGTGGAGCAAGCCAGTTTGTGCTGGTGACATGATCTCAACAATGGCACTTAGAAACCCTTCATATTCACCTGGTTCCTGGAATGCCCATGAGAGCTCCAAGGGCCAGATGGGCAAATTTGAACCCTCTTGTTCATTGTGCCCCATAGGGAAGCCAATTCTCACACTTTGAGAATGTTTCATATGCTGAACCACAGTTCAATGAAGAACTCAACTGAAATGTTACCCTCCACACACTTCAGGTGAGTTTAAAATTATATTATTGCTCTAAAACATAGTGTGATTGATTCACTAATATGCACTCAAGTTCATGAAGGAATAGCAAGGGCTGTATTTCTGAAGAGAACATGGTGTAGAATTGCTTGGACAAAGCTATCAATTTCACCTGGACAGTGGCTTCAACTTCCAAAATATCTTCATAAGGCTAGGATTTTGCTTAGCTTCACTCCCAGCTCAGTAAAATATTTCTTCTGTATGCAGTAAGTGGATTGTGAAAAGCTAGAAGCGTGCTGTGTTTTAAAGTGCAGCAAATGCCTCTTATTGGATTATAATATTCTCTGACTTGTGGAATTATTTTGAGCATTCCAGAAATTTTATTACAGATGTCTCATCTTTATTCCAAATTTTGGACATTTTTGAAATAGTTTTCTGTTTTGGGGCTTTATAGAAAAAGTTGTGTAATCTTAGCAAATTGGTTCAAAAAGGTCCACCTTAACATTTTCATTTCATGTGGATTCATATCCCCCAAGTTTAATTTGGAATACTGAGTTCAAACAAACCAAAAATTCAAAGGAGAGCTCCACCCATATCATTGAATTTTGTCTGGGGAATGTTTTTCCTCTTTGAGTCATAGCCCACATAATAATGAGTAACAACTGGTTTCCATCCAAACAATGAGTGACCTGTTTTTGTTAAATTTTAGGTTTTTATCTGGGAATGCCATAAATCTTGGTGACAATCTTGCTCTCACAGGTTTAAATTTCAATCTTTGTCTGCAAGATTCACAAAATATTTGCTTTTTTTTTAGATGAAACCTGCTTTGCATATCTTTGTTTTTTTGTTGTTTGTTATTTTTTTACAGGAACAATGATTTATTCACTTTTTCTCCTATGATTTTTTTTGTATGATATGACTTCAGCATCAGCTGGAATACCAAGTATGGCTTCTTTCACAGTCTACCGCCAAAGGAAATATTTACAAGTGAGACTGGGGAAAGAGAGACTCTATGACTGCTGTAAATTTATTGCTGGTTACAAACATGTCATGATTCTTAGTGGTGCCATGTCTAATTTAAAGCAAATGTAAACCTTTGCATAGTCAGTGCTCTGATATTCCAGTTAAATCTGCAGAAAGACTAGCTACTTGGATAGAAACATATGACCTCATTCTAAGATCTGAGTGTTAGTATGAACTTCCCAAAATTCTTTGGGGAATAGTTAAAAGTCAGGCATTCTTCTACAAGGGTCTCTTCCATACCCTAGATCTTTCTTTATTTTTGTTTCAAAACCTTTTCAATAAATTTATTCCATATGTTTTCTTAAACTTTAAGGGATCTCATATGCATTTCCATGGGAAGTAAATCTCATCTTCATTCCTATTGCTATCTTTACTAACCAGCTGAAACTAGTACAGCTTTGACTCCTGATATTGTAAAAATGTGTCAATTTGAAGGGTAGTCAAGCCCTAAGCCCTTGAAAGGGTAAAAATTGACATAATTAAATTTTCATGACGACCCATCTTATTAACAACAAGGATTGCACGAACAATTAGCTTTGCTTTCTTTTGCTTACCTTTTAATTATTTTATTTTAATCTTCCAGAATATGTACAAATCTCAAAGAATTATTTCTTGCTTTAAAGTATTTTCTCTACTTCCTTCCCATTTTTTGGTAGTTAATTCTCTGTAACTAAATGCCAAGAGGAAATATTGTTGTTGGAGTCATATAATAAATTAACAGATTTTTCACTACTGCTGTTCACAGCTGTTCAATGTAGACTATGTGTTAAAAAAGCTATCAGGAATATTGCATGAAGGATTAAAATATGCTTTTGGTTTCTGCTATCAATAGATTCGTGTAAGATTTAAGAAACTCTTAAAACATTTTGGATTGGAAGTTCTGGGGGAATAAATAATTTAACATTGTTTCACCATCAATAAGAACCTAGATTAAATTAACAGAAGTCAAAAGAAATTAATTTGCATAAATCTTAGTGCTTAAGAAGTATCTATTCCTCAGCAGGAAACAAGTGTTGATGTCACAATTCAGTATTGCGATGCACTCTGCCAGCCTTCTTTGCTCATTTTTTATAAATCATTCGCTGGTCCTTAAATATATAAAAAAGAAAGTTATGTTGAAAATTAGCACAATAAATTTTTGTTCGTTTCCTGTCCTATTCCTTAGCAGTTTTGGAAAGTTTCCTATAAATAGGTTATTATTTAGCATGAATCATTGCTCATTTAAGAGTTTTAATGATTAAATGTGTTAACACAAATATGTCTAATCTATTAAGCATGAAATGTATTCAAAAAAGGACATACATGTTTCATAAGAGTTTCTAAGAGTGAAGTAGTATAGACTAATAATAGAGGAAAATATAGATAGAAAATTAAATTTAAAATCAAAATGTTCCAACTGGGAATTTTATTCTCTTTAAAGATTTCAGTAAAAGATATTTACTAATTTCTTCACTCTCTTCTGACTTATTTCCTCTACAATTATCAGACAGGTTTATTTTTTTCTAGCACTTTTTATGCTTTTTCTAGCTTTTTTGTTTTAATCACTTCATTAAGGAGAATACATAGAGAAGCCATATAAAGTTGTTCAATAATTTCAACTCAAGCATTCAATTTCCTTGTAAGTTTGCCAAACTTTAAATGTTTGAACTAAAATGTTGCCTTCCATGTAATTACACTGGTGATGGAAGGGAAAAGAAGTTTCAACCAAATGTGATTTTTCTGGGGCTTTTTGAGGATGGGAGAACTGAATCTCATTGCCAATGTCAGTAAGTATTGCACTGAGTTATATTTTGAGTAAAACAATACAGTGAGGTCATTCTGATGTCAGAAATACACTTGATGTGACACTGTGGATATTTGGCCAAATTGTGAACATTCTTAAATCTCAAGAGCTTCATTGGGGCCACATCCACAATAGAGACTATTGGTGCTCGGAAACTATCTGAAGATTTCATGTGAACCAAGCATGTTAAAATCCAGGACTGGAAGATGTGAGCAGAATTTTCCTTTAAAAAAATCACTAAGATAGTAATGTATTACAAGGTGACTATGCCAGGCCTGACAGATATGAATTTGTCCTTTGTCTCTTGTTTTGCTGCCTAGAAGGGGAGGACACACCAATGTGTGGAATCAACACTTGTGAAAAGCTAAAGGAAGCATAGAAATGACAAGGAGATTAGGGTGAAAGACTAGGTGAAAGGTAGATGAAGATAAACATTTTGCTTAGGCATATGTTTGACTCTTAACAATAGTACTCTTGTCTCTATTACTCTATGTGGAAATAACAATGCCAGCAAATCTCACAGAGGTACTGTCCAGAATTTTCGTGATCATCTCCAATATATTTAAGTATTATGCACAGCACAAAAAAAAATAAAAAAATCACTAAGATAGTAATGTATTACAAGGTGAATGATGTACAGGAAATATAGGGCTCCATGCTGACTGATAGAAACCACAAGGTATCAATTACAGTATTCAAAGTATCTTTACATCATAACTACTAAATAAATAGGTACCCTATGGAAAAATAATTGTAATCATCATATTTTTTAAAAAATACCTTAAAAACTGTCAGATACTTATGAAGCCCTGATTCATAAACTGTCATCAAATCTTAGCAAAAAAACAAAAGGAGCAGTCACAAATCAGTAAGATATATGTCCTGAGGTTTCCAGTCATCACTGTCTAATGTCTTTGTAACTTACCTTTTGCTTATTGTCTTGAGCATAAGAAACAGGCGAAGGAAAGACCTTTGTATCCTGGCAGGAATTCAGTGTATATGTTACTGTTCTTCACACTGTTGTATAAAATTTTCCAACCTTCATCTGAAGACAGACTATTTTTTCAACACACCCCTTAATCCACATATGTGTTTAGATCACTGGAAGGCTTTTAGAAGTAAATGATGCTTTATAATTTCAATACATTAATTAGAAAATATTGCTATTTTAATTGCAGAAGTGTGTATTGTTGACAAAAGAGAGCATAATGTACTTTATATGTCCTCTGTTGACTGATTTCCCTTTAATTAGTAGCATATTTTCTTTACACTAGTTTGTGTGCATAGATGTGTCCTCATTTGACATTTGGCTCAAGCAAATAACTCCAGAAATGAAGGATATGCCTACTGAGATCACTTCCTGCTGAAGTCTGGTTTCTTGGCTGGGAAACTGGCTTCTCTTGTTCCTGCTGGAAAGTATTTACAATGGGGATGTTGTAGTATAGTGGCAAAGTTATTCCAGGACATGTTCATGAGTATAAATAGACATATGAATAGTTATGCTAAAGAATCATAGAAGGCAATGAAACTAAAACCTGCTCATAATAATTTTCAGTCTAGGTCTTGAATTGCCATATTAGGAGTCCTATGGCCAGCTCATCACTAAAGGATGAGTCTGTCCCAGACTATTTCTGCTCATGAAATGGCTTTTATGAATAGTCAATTATCTAAGTACATTGAAAAGTTATAACAACACACCAAACATTATTTTTGTGAAAGCTGTATGTATGCCAAAATTCCTTTGAGTGCTCCTAATACAGGCAGCTCTCATGCTGTTGGTCCCAGAAGTGCTGTGTGCAATAGTGCTGGAACTCAGGAAAAGCAATGTCTGCAAGGCATACCTGTTCTGTGGAGCAGGGTCTGGAGGCATGGCCATAGGGGTGGGGAGCTGGAAAGAGCTGGGAAGAGAACTGATGTTTGTTTGCATCATTAGACTGTTTATTCCTCACCTGAGAACTGGTAGAACCATCCTGCACCACCTTTCCTAAAGTGGTTACTTTTGTGGATACAAAAAGTTGTTTTCAGGAGTTGAGTATGTGATATCTTCTATGTGCTATCTTCAGGTATTTCTATTGCTCAGAAAGGTATTTTTTTAACTGCTCTGTTTGCAAATGAAAATACAAAAATTTTAAGCAATGCGTAACTCATTTTAGCTTTTGATATGAGGACCTGTGTAGTTAAATCTAATGGCACCTGTTTTCTGTAGTTAATATTCTGGCATATTTACTTATTACTCATTAGAAAAATGGTAGTGTGACCTTTTCTTTTGACCTCTTTCATACCTAACCATAAGATTTAGATGTATTCTTTTTACCAAAGTTATTTCCTGTGTTCTGTTGATCGTCCTGACCTCTCTTATGTGCATTCACTTCTTTTAAAACTCTGATAATTGCAAAGAAATCTAACAACCCAATGATAACAAATAATAGCCATTTTTTATTAAAGATAAATTATTCTTACTTTTCCTTTCAGTTGCTGTTACACCTTTCTGAAAAAAACACTACAAAAAACAGATCTACAGGAAAATCATGTAGATACTATTGATTTGTCAGAAACATTCCATTAAGTAAATAATTAAAAATTTAGGAATTCCTTTGTCTTTTTTAATTAATGTGTTTGTAATACAAGAATGTGCAAATAAATATGTAGTTGCTGCTCATATTACTGTTGTTGACATTATTGCTATGTTTTTCAAACAAATTCAAAGTTCCTCTGGCTTTTCCCATTTTTTCTGAGTTAACGAGAGACTTGGGCAGTCTGCCAAGCAGATGAGATTTCTAACTTATAATTAATGTGTGCTCATTGGCCCCTCCATGCCTTTGGTGTATTACCTTTCTCTCATACAGAGGCAGAGTTTTGGTGCATTGGTGTGAACTTTGAGTTGAAATGAGGCGCTCTAGCCCGTGTCCTCCTGTACATAACACCCCAGCAGCCAGTGCTCACCTGAGAGCTCCGGATTCCCTTTGTACATCCATGGCATGTATGTGCTAGACAGCATGACAGACTATTGATATTATGGAGGATGCTAAAACACTAGCATTAGATTGTGATAAAGGAAATAAAACCACCATTTATTTCCAAGTTTATATTGGTGAGAAAAGAGACATATCTCCCCAGTCCCTCATCAAGTGTATTGAGCTTGATATTTGAACTGTTACTTCAGTGCATCAGAAAAGTCTAAATTTGAGATGAGAGCCCAGTATCAGTAATATGGGCACTGTGCAGTTCTATAGAAAGAACTTGCCCTTTATGTAGGTATTCAACATTAGGAAACATTTGTTCACAAGAGCAAAAAGACCCAGTGGAAAGACATCTCTTCAACTGGCGTATTTTCAACTATTTCTGATGAATTAAACTGACCTTTAGAAATACACGCCTGGGCTGGCACTAAAGCCAGAGTTTCTGTTTTTTTCAGTGTGTGTGTGCACAGAAGGAGCTGTGAGCAGGGTGAGGAGCCTTTGTTTGTGCCCAGGCAGGTGCCAGCAGCAGGGACACTCTGCATGGCCGTGGGGAGGGACAGCGGCTCCCCCGGGCAGAGCAGGGAGCTGAGCTGTGCAGCCAGCAATGCCAGGCCTGTGCAGCCAGCAATGCCAGAGCTGTGCAGCCAGCACTGTTAGAGCTGTGCAGCCAGGACTGCCAGAGCTGTGCAGCCAGCAATGCCAGGCCTGTGCAGCCATGTGCAGCCAGCACTGCCAGAGTGCACTGACAGAATTGTGCAGCCAGCACTGACAGAGCTGTGCAGCCAGCACTGCCAGAGCTGTTCAGCCAGCACTGCCAGAGCTGTTCAGCCAGCACTGCCAGAGCTGTTCAGCCAGCACTGCCAGAGCTGTTCAGCCAGCACTGCCAGAGCTGTTCAGCCAGCACTGCCAGAGCTGTTCAGCCAGCACTGCCAGAGCTGTTCAGCCAGCACTGCCAGAGCTGTTCAGCCAGCACTGCCAGAGCTGTTCAGCCAGCACTGCCAGAGCTGTTCAGCCAGCACTGCCAGATCTGTGCAGCCAGCACTGTCAGGGGCTCAGGCAGCACCCTGAGCTTTCTTCAGGCAATGCCGGCGTTTCAATGATCTCAAAGATTATGATGAGTTTTAGCAATATCTGTTAAGAAGTGCAGGGAACTCTTTGGGTGTTTGGTGGGCTAGTTTCTTTCCAAGAAAAATATTCCAAGTTTAACATTTTTTAAAGACTAGTGTATACAGAAAATTTCTAATAAGAATTCAGAACTTTTTTACCTAAATTAAATTTTGTATACATATGCTGACTTCTGTCTTGTATCCAGTTGTTTTGTAAGTATTTACTGTATTAAAAAAAATCAACTTAGAGACAAAAGGTCATATATTTAGTGCTTAGACGGGAGACCATACCTTCAGAGACACTCAGATTGTTTTCATAAACCAAAGAGATTAATTTTTTTTGAGAAAAGTTAAGTATATGAACTGCTGATGTGTTGAAAATCCACGCTTGGAAAATATTTGAAAAACTTGAAAAATGCTGTTTTGGAGCCATTAGAAGCTGAGGCCCGAAGTCTTTTGAACATGGAGTTTGTCAGATGAGAGAACTCCAGCAAAGCTTCCTTTATAACATAAGCAATAGGAAATATCCATTCCAAATCCCTGATTCATCTTGATTTTAGACACCTGAATGAAATGTTTAAATTAGGACTGATATAGTAATCAGCTCTCTCTACAGAGAGTACTGAGAGTAAGACGCACTTCAGAGTTGGTAACTTCCAACAGGAAAACCTTACTCCCTGTAGATACTTTATTTGAATTTTTGTCAAATCTGCACACAAGTTCTTTCCCTTCTCTCTAATATCTTCTTTTTTTTTATCCCACAGGTGGACTTCTGACATTTTTGTACCATCAGATATGTGATGGAAAAGAAATGATCTTGTGTCTAAAGTGTGGTAGGTCTGTTGATGTGAGGACAAGGTGTAGGAATGGAACAATTGTCAGGAAGCAGCAATGAAGAAAGAGCACAGAGCCTTTACATATTTATTTGCCTGGTATCTCCTAAATACATATGCATGATGAGGACTCAAGGCTAGAACAAATTCTCAGATAAGACCACCAAGCTGTTAGTTAACTTCAATGAAATATTAAGTACAAAACTTTAAAATTTCATTTGGACTTTTGAAATACACTGCAGTATAAATAATATTATTCCTGGTTTTTTTACCTTTTTTTTTTTTTTCTGTGCCAGAAAAGAATAATTACCTTTGTTGGAATTTACAATAGCCTGCAGGTATATAAAAAGTTTGTTAGTTAAGAGATTTTTGAAGGTTGCTTATGGCTACTTGTTGTCTCAGTTATATGAAAGACTGGGAAGAAAGAAACTTAACTGATGCAAAAAAAAAAAAAAAATCTGCAATCAATTTGGTTAGATTGAACAGTTAAGAGCAAGAGATAAAAAAAAGATTAGTATAAGAAACAGTGTAAGTATTGCATGTTTGGAGTGGAGCAACAGATTGTTTCAGAATAAGTATAGGTATAAATATTTTGCAATGATTACTAAGCCATGTAACAACCACAAAGAAAAAGAATGTCCATACTTTTATTTGGCAACTGAAGGCCATTGTGAAATTTCCAGCTAGTGCACTCAAAAAGTAAGGAACAGAGTGCTGCTGTAATGGCTGCCTGTCCCTTGTTTGGTGTTCAATTGTGATGAAAAGATTTCAGAAAAAGGCTATGCCTGGGTTTTTTAACTTTCTGAATCAAAAGTTTAAAAATCTTGTGATCTGAGGACAGAGTCTGAAAAAACTATAAAAAAGGTATACTGAAAAAAGATATACCAGGTATGTTTCTGCACAAGCATTAATTCTCCATCTGAAGGAAAAAGCCATAGCACAATACTGAAACACAATATTTACTTACAAATTGAATGTCTTATATTTTATGATTAAAGTAAGTGCTTATGAAACTTAGAAAAAAACCCTGTTTAATATACTCTTAAAAATGTAGACTAATGTTCAGAAAATCTTATTTTTTATTTTTATGTTTGTATTCTTTTGAGCTAACATGTCCCATATTTTTTGAACAAACCTGCAGTAATGAGTTGAATCCTGAAATTAAATTTCCTCATATCTCTGTGTATCTTTATAAGGACACTCTATATGACAAAAGGGAATGCCAAAGAAAAGAAATGATCTACGTTTATTCCTAAGGAAACCTGTACTCTGCCTACATATGTTGAAGCTACTATTGCCTCCTACCTGGTATATTTTTGAAGTCTGTCCTTTCAATTGCCTGGTGACTGGGAATTTTCATCACTGGGAATAAATAGCAAAAGATTGTAGATGATGCACTGGAAGACCAATTCACTATATAGAAATCCAGAGGTACACGACTTAAGTGAAAATTCTGCATTAAAATACTGACTTTGTTTTTAGAACAATGAGGTCAGGATAACAACTTTTATTTATAAGAATAATTTATTTAAATTCTGACAAATAGTTTCAAAATATTTGAGATGCAGTGCAGCTCTGCTACAAAAAGAAAAAGTACTTCTTGGGCCATTAATGGTGGTTATTCTGAAGTTATCAAGTTCTTTCATTCTGAAGTTATTAATCAACTGAGTTAATTTGGTCTATAAAACTAGGGGACATTAAATAATTTTAAAAAATCAGAAAAAGGCTTTTTACACATAGGTCATGCAAAGAGGTAGAAATAAGATTGTCTATCTTGGTACATGTAAGTGGAGATTGCAGTAAAATGATGTTTCCTCAGATTACTGTCTACACTTAAAGGGACACATTTTCAATGACAGAAGGGAATGTCAAAGAAAAAAAAGGATGGATGAGTGGATAGGAAATAGATGGGAGCATTTTCCCATCTAGTCAATCTATCTTCTAAAAATCTAATATAAGAAAGGAAATTTAAGTCAGCCGTAGGATTATTCAGCCTGCCTCAGAGCAGGAGCTTTAGACATTTTGTCAGGGTTAAGATGGATAAAGATTAGAAACAGAAAAACCTACCCCAAAACCTAAAACTTGGCCTACTTGGTTTATTCTTCTGGGAATTTCTGGGAGCTCCTGAAAGAATAGTGTCCTTGGCTGTTATTCACACCAAAGAGTTTTCCCTGGGACTTCGTTACAGCCATTCTCTGTCTCAAGAATAGCACAAAATGGCTACAGCAGGTGGTAAAAGCTTTCTGGTAATCTTTTATTCCCCTGTGTTTCCAGGTGATAATTGAGGAGCACAGTTCATTCTTATGCCTCTGTGATTTTCCTGGCTCCTCTGCAGTATTTGTAACCTGGAAATTTTCCTTGTGAACTCTTTGCACACATGCTTCTTCCCATCTGCCCTCAGCCCTTACTCATGTTCCCACTTTGGAGCTGTTGTGGTCCCTGGAGAGCTGCGCAGGGTGAGGCCCCACCACCATTACTGTTGCTGTGTAAAGGACAATTTTAAAATTGCCCTATATGAATTTGTGTGTTTTTGCTTTCAGCTTTATGTCCAAAATCTGCAAAGCAGATATGTATCTAAGAGATAAAAACAAAAAACATAGAATAAAAAATAAATGATGCTACTCCAGACATTAACATTTCAGATTTAAACTAATACCTTCCAGGAGGATGGACAAATAAAGTGGGAGGAAATCGTCCCAGGTAAAATCCAACAAAATACTCAGAATTCTGCCAAGAGCAATAAATCTTAATTAATTAAAATATTATGCATTAATATAGTCCACCTCAAATTTTCTTATTATTCAGTGGATCATGAATCAATATTTATGAAATGCTTCGAAGAGGACAAGCACCATTTAAATATCACGTATTAGTCATTAATGCTATGGGTAGTGTTGTTGACTTGATTTGAAGAGTTCCATGTGCTGACTGTTTTAAAATAAATTACTAGTGAAATAACAACTGAACAGTGTATGAAAGGAAGCTCAAAAACATTCAATCAACAGAGTGTTCTACATTCTTCTTAAAAACACAATGATTTTTTTCTTTTTGTATGTCTTTTTTACATTAAATGAAAACATCTGTCTGGGATCTCTAAAAATCTGGAGAACAAATGGAAATGAGACGCAGAATTCCTATCTTTCAATTGTACTTTTTATTAATTGCAGATAAGACTACAATCCAAGATCCAGGTGCAGTGATGTGTTTAAGGAGAGGGTCCCAAACAATCTGAATATGAAATGTGTGAGAGCATGTCTGTAGCACTCTGGAAAAACAAAGGGCCAAGATTTCTCAGTTAGGTCCAGGGGAACCCTTCCATCCAAAAAACAAAAACCTCAGCTCAGCACTCTCACATGGATTCTTGAGGCCAATAAGGTGGGGTTAGACCACGGCTGTGCCCCACCAAGGAAACCACATATTATTACCATCAGCGCCTAGGCATAGTAGTCCTCCGATTTTTTAAAATTTATTTTGTTCAGTATAAAAGTGAGATGGTTTTAGAAGCCAGGTTCAGATTTGGAACTAGTCTTCTTCACAGGAGAATGAGGATTCTTACTGGGGATTATTTCAACCTCTTCTTGGTTTCTACCATTCAGTGACTTCATTCTCAAGGCTCCTGGGTGTTCATCCTTGATCATTCTTCCACTGGAATAATATTTTTAACTATCATTATATTTACAAATAGAATTTTCAAATATTGTCCATGAAAAATCTGAAATTAATGATTGAGTACATGAGTCATACATTATGAAATGGGATTTTAAATTCAGAAATCATCTTTTGAAAAAAGAACCTGTTTCTTAAATTAGGAGAGAAAAAATTTTCTTAGTATACACTAAGCAAGAAATAATCTTAAAACTAATTATTCATTAATAAAAAACTTTTGTACAGCTTACTCCAGTTATTTTAGGTCAGAATATTTTTCAGTTAGATTATAGGAAATTGATTATTAGGATACAGTTTTTTTCTCATGTTTATTCTGTTTCCATCTACTTTTTTTTCTTCAGTAACTTGTTAAATACATTTCTCAGTATGTAATTCAATAATTATTATAATTCTTCTAGTACACTGAGATGCAAAGAATTAAGACTTTTGATTTGAAATTTATAACTTTGTAAATAAATTCTCTATTTTTGTAGTTCTGTGAAATGCACACTTGTTCTTTTCAAGATATTCCCAAGATTAAATTAGGTCTTAAATAATATTGTGTAAGTAGTGTCGGGCTTGCTTTCAATAACAAAACCTTTAGAGGTGAAAAATGTCTGAGTAAGTCTAATTTGAGAGAGAAGTTTTAACTCAATTAAAAAAGATAAAAGTTTCAAAGGATATTGACATAATGCAAGCATTTTCTTTCCTACTTCTGCTCTTAAGCATTTTTAATGAACAAACCTGCTTTACTAAACAGTTTGCATTCCTAAAAATAAAGCTTAAGTTCCTAGGAAAAAAATGTGTACTGATGTCATGCTCGTAGTAATACCAGTTTGTTATTGGTCACATAAATTCCATAATTTCATTCAAAGTTCAAATGATTTATTTTTAAAGGAATCCCATACAAAAATAAAGCTTGGCCTCAAATCTTGAAGTCTGTAAGGAGATATAAAAAGAATATTTAGTGTTTAATTGTTTCATCCCAAATTAGGTAACAGCCTTACTATGAGATAAAGGCAATTCTGCAATAGTAGTCCAGCTAAAATCTATGATCTTTGCTCGACAGGGGTGACAGATAATTAGATGCAATACCTACTTAAATAATACTTTAGAATTGAGAAATCAAAATTGCAAAATGCCTAATGGTCGTTAACTATTTAATAGTCACAGCATTTTTGTAGAGGAGGTAATTGTATTTTCCATTTACATTAAGTTCTTAATGCAAAATTCATAAAGGAAATTAGCATATTCTAAGACACATATAAGAAGATGAGCCTTACTCTTGGCATGATGGCTCTGCATTGCTCTTTCTACCAGTCTCAAAGCCACAAAGAAAAAGGACAGGTGAGGTGAGGAAGAGTGAGGTGAGGTAAAGGAATTCTGGGGGACAAGCACTGGGTAAAGGATCCCAAGGTAACAGCACATCCACATGATGCCAGGGTTTTTGTGAGGACAGGGGCAGAAAGTGAAAAAATGCGGGAACCAGGGTAAACTGTGTGACTTTAATTCAGATGTGTAGCTACCTTTTTTATAGCTGATTGGAAAGGTCTTGACTTTTTTTTTTTTTTTTCTTGATATCATAGACAATTGGTAAACCTTACTACCAGACACTGCAGATTCTTAGCAGAGGTATTGCAGCCAACTCTGAGGCACTGCACTTTGTGCAATACTTGAGAAGTTGGGGCCACATTGCAAGGCTTTTAATCCCTTCTAAAAGTTTTTCTGCAGGATGCTGTAATCCAGCTCTCTGGGATTTACAGGGTACATACAGCTTTATTATCTCTGTTCCACTGTTGAGCATACAGTAGTAGAGATGTTGACTGACTTGCCCAGGGCCAAACAACATTATGATGACAAATGTTTTCCTAGTTTTCAGAGTAATGTCATCGCCATTGCACTCATGACATGAAAATGGAAAAAGAAGAAATTCAGAAAATATTTTATCTGTGAATTCTCCTACACTGGACTTTTCAATTTATTTTTTATCAGCAAATTATTTCCTATACTTCTAATAATAAGAAAATCCAATGAAACAAAGTCAAAAAATCTAGAATGTGTTTTTTACATTAAATTTAGATGTCTCTGATTTGAGAAAAGGCAGGATAGTAGTATCATCTTTATACAATTTTATGTTAACAATTTAAATAAGATAAATCTTGGTATTGTGCTAGATATACTTGTTATTCTATGCATTACTCACTACATCTGTACACTTCCTTTATTACTCTTTTATGTATTTGCAAATAAATTCTCAAATTCCTAATTGGACATATGTATTTTTAAATGTGTTGGCAAAAAATGTCTTCTCCTTACTTCCTTAAATTGTAGCAGCCCCAAACCACAAAATGGTGATATACTATCCAAAGGTGCAAGGCCAAAAAATCATGTCTAATTTCTTTACTTTGTCAGTGCAGACTCCCATTCTGGAAAAGAAAATATTTCCAGGTTTCTGGTGGGATTTTATATTCACCTCTAGGCTTGGAATTTCCCAGCAATATCAGATTTGTAAACAACAAAATTTTGCCATGCAAGAAATTAAAAATAAAAAAATTTAATAGGTTTTGTAGGATCTGATGATACTTCTAAAAAAGGGTCTGATGGTGTCAGAGGAAATTGGTTTCATAGATGAAAGACTACAACAAGCAGTCACAATAAAAATGCAAATGCTTTAAAGTATTCTAAAATGTCATTTTGTAATAGTGTTTGACATCCATATAGTTTAATGTTTTAGTCTAGTGTAATGTTTTATTGTTAATAATTTGATTCTGCAATTGGAAGGTAATGAAGCTTGCCTAAAACGATTTATATACATATATATATATATGTATATATACAGGTATATTGCACTAGTGTGACTCCTTGTATGAAAATAACTCTAGTTATTCAACTGAGATCAGTCCTTCTCATAAATTGGCTACTATGAAAGAGCCTGATTTTCATATGGGAAATATAAGTGTAATAGATTAAATTTGTTTTTTTCTTTAGATGTCATTGCAGATATTGTAGATTTTTCTTCCCTATCCCCTAACAGTTGTTTCAAAAATAATTGTGTTACTACAAGATACATTTTTCTCATATGTCAAACAGTTAAGATTCAACAAAAACTTTTCCACAGAAATACTTTATTTCAGTTCTTCCTGCATGTAGTAAATACAGCAGGAAAAAAAAAAAGAAAGCAATTATGGAGTGACCTAAACTAGAATTAGATGATTGTTGAACATGAAACCTTCATCTTATAGGATCAGAGATTCCTGTACATGCTTGAATCAAGTGTGATGAAAATGCAGCTTAAGGAAATAGCTACCATCCTATCCCTGGTCTACTCTGCTGAGCAATGATTTGTTGATTGTAACTGAAAATGGCAAACAAATTAATGGACAGTCATTAAATGAAAAATAAAAATACTGGAAAGATATGAGTTTGCCTAGTTGCTCAAATTCTGCAAAACAAAGACACTCTGTCAACCATAATTTGAAAAAAACATTGTGGTTGGTTTGTGTGTGGGTTGACAGCATGAATGGCACCTAAAGTCATTACAGAGATTACAAAAGTAACTCAATAGTACATTAAAGCTCATAACTGTTAGTTCTGGTCACAGGGCAATATTCTGTAATATTATCAACATCAACTCTTTTGTATTAAGCAATGGAAAGAAAAGGGCACACCCCAATTTCACAATTTATTACAGTCTCCAGATTTGACAAATTACTACAGACTATGCTCTTTCTCTACTTTTAGTTTCTTGGTTTAGTTTAAAAACTAATGCTTTAGTTTTTACAGCTTGTTCTTTATTCCTTTTTCCTGAAAAATTATCTCCTTTTCCATTTATTTGGCGTTGTTAGCTACTGTTTCTTTCCAGGATACTTTGAAAATGTACTTATGTACTTGATGCATGTTGAAACAGGGGCTGCATGGACCATACATCACCTACAAAGCAAATTAGTTGCAGCATCTGTTTCTCTTTGATAAATTTATCTAATGTCTTTAAAAAAGTAAGCTAGCATTCTTTCA
Source organism: Thryothorus ludovicianus (assembly GCA_013397245.1). Taxonomy (NCBI): domain Eukaryota; kingdom Metazoa; phylum Chordata; class Aves; order Passeriformes; family Certhiidae; genus Thryothorus; species Thryothorus ludovicianus. The sequence goes on from VZTB01004497.1 coordinate 22,638, forward strand.
TGGTAGCAAAGCTCACCATGTTGCTCTAACAGAAAACATCTGTCCTTTATTTGAAGGGGTACCAGAGGTTCATTTGTTTGTTTTTAAAGAATAGTAAAACTCAACTTTCAGGCAGAAAATTTCCAGTTGACTTGGGCAACAGCAAAAATTAATGAGAGTAGTGCTTGGGGGTTTTTGCCATAGCTATCTGTAAATGTCCGTGTATTGCAAGCTCACATTCCAGAATTAGCGCAAGAGCTTTCCTCACTTCCATTCCCTCACTCCAGAAGTGGGGAGAGAACTTTACTTTGCATTTTAGCAGTGTTAAGTAACTTTCTTTTTAGAAATACTCTTGACATAACACTCTACTTACTGCAGGTAATGACTAATTTTAGTCAACAACAAAAAACAGCCAAAGTATGATCTGAACTCTTCACTTGGATAATATGTTTTTTATTTCTTCCTGACAAGCAAGTTATTCACTGGGTTTGCATCCATCATAATGCACGGGACCTGATGGACCTGATAAGACACATCAGTGGTTCCTAAGGGAACTTCCAGATTAAGACACTATCCATTATATACGAGAAGTTGTGGCAAATCAGAAAATATGTTCTTTACTGGAAAAGGGGTAACATAAACCCCATTTTTAAAAAGGAAGACCTAGAGAACGACAGGCCAGTGAGTTTCATGTCTGTGCCTGGCAAGATGGAGCAGATGTCTCTGGAAATTATGCTAAGGCACTTGGAAAAGAAGGAGTTGATTTGTGATAGCCAACATAGCTTAATCAAGGGCAAATTGGGCCTGACAAATTTGGTTGGCCTTCTTTGATGTGGTTACAGTGTTGGTGGAAAAGAGAAGAGCAATTTATATTGTCTACCTGGACTTGTGCCAGGGAGGGAAAGGATATCATCCAGTGGGACACAGGACAGCCTTGATGGGATTTTGAGCAACAAGGTTTGTTGGCCATGGATGGCCATGGATGGCTTGTTGGCCATGGATGGGGGTTTGGAACTAGATGATGTCTAAGGTCCCTTCCAACCCTTCTATTATATGATTCTACAATAATCCAAGTTTTTTCTTTTAGTCCTGCCAGGATATATCTGTGGGTACACCCCCAAATGAGAACTTTATGCTGTTAGCAGGAAGGCTGGCAGATCAGAGTGGGCTCACACCACAGTGTTTTTCAGGGCTGATTTTAAAGATTTATAAACTGTTGGTCATTTTATATTTCCCTGAGACACAAATTACTTGAAAAATGGAAGGTCATGTGAAAAATGATTATACCCCTACCCATTCCTCATATTCTCTCACTGTTATGTTTGCTGCCCAGGTTTAGACCTCAATATGATCATTCAACTCTTTCTCATCTTCTGACAATCTGAAATAAATATAATCACAAACACACCTGAAATCAATATCACATTGCTGATCAACATTAAAGGCACACCAATCGGTAAAGAATTAAGAGACTGATGCTGTCATCAACAGTTCAGAGGAAGACATCTCCTGGGGGCAACTTCAAGATTTCTCAGGGTTGCCTGTTTAGGAAGTCTTTCTCTCCTGGCAATAAAAGGAGACTACAGTGTTGGAGTCTTTCACCAAAACTGGCCTTGGTGAGCAGCCTCTGTCCTATGCCAAGGCAGGGTATGACAAGGCATGGACACATCTGATAAAGCAATTTTTTTTTCCTGTGTACTTTTGAGAAGTTACTTTTATATCAAAACCTGTATGGTTTCTAAGTCCATTAAAACTCTCAGTTGGAAATTTTCTTAGCCTTAGGAGAAACTTTAGAGTTAAGACCCTTGCACATTGTAAGTATAGCCACTGAGGATAGCCTGTTGTCACTCACTTGACATGGTATAGCATTCATTTAGCCCAACTGTTAAAGACAATTTAGCAAAGTACTTAAACATACCCTATATGCAGCCAGAGGGTATAAAATGGTAGAATAGATTTCCCTTTGCTCCCCTGGGGAAGGAGCAAGGCAATCTGACCCTGGTCCTCCCATTTTGTCCCTAAACATCTACAGAGCTGCATTAAAGAGAGATCTGTTAGATCAGGTCAGGTGGAAATAATGCAATTGAAATAGCATGTCCACAGGCACACATATGTTCATACACATATGATAAACATTTTCAAATATGGATGTCACCTTACAGGGTAATCCTGTTAAAAGTCAGCACTGCAGACAGAACACTCCATATCCTCTGATTCCAGAAGACTTTGCAAATGGACTAAAATGCTCCAAACATATTCTTAACAATTCCTCATCTACGTACCATATTATTCTGAACACGGTGGAGTACTCCTGGTATTCTTGGGCCTCCTCACAGATGCAGGGACTAAGACGTAAAGTCTGGAGCCTATAAATACATCCTTTCATACTTTATCACTGCTTCTTTCATTTACATGGAAAAAAATACAAGGAAAAAGGCAGTTTTCCTCAGGCAGCCAGAGTACTTGGACAGGAGCATTGTTGTAGAATCATAAAAATGTAATTCTTTCTTTCTTAATATTTTAAAGTTCACTGTAGGTTTTCTCTCATAGTATAGACTTTGAGATAATACTTCCAGTTTGGGGGGAGGGGGGGTGGGGGGGAATGTCACATTGGGAAAATGTGTAGACAGATCCATCAGATAACAAATAACTGAGTAGAAAGTGAATTGAGAGGGACAGCACCAGCCAACTGGGGGTAACAAGCTAAAAAGACAGGAAGCCAGTGAGACATGACAAAGACAGTAAATGAAATTAATCTTCTTCCTGCTGACAACAAATTTCAGGCCAGCCACAGCCACCCAGCTTTGCATTTCCCACAGTTATATTCTGGTTAAATACATTTCCAAATTAACAGGAACTTGCTGTAGATTTCAATCTACTGGATTTGTGATACACAGAAATAAAAAGTAGCATTTCTCTAGATAGGGTTGTAGATGAATTTTCTATAATGCATTAGGCTCATTGTACTTGTCTTCCATTACATATTTTTGATTTAAATGTCTTGGTTTAACGTGAGACAAGCATGCAGGCTATAACAGTATTGTGTTTCCCTCAAGAGACTTCTGTGAGTGGTCACTTTTGCAGAGTAGTAAGCAAACACAAATCAGAACTAGATGTCTGTGCTAAGTAAGGCATGATCTTCCATTTCTTTACACTGTCATGATCACAACTGATAAAGAGAATCAGAGTACAGAAGCACAGCACAGGATGGAAAGGTCTGACTTTAAATTAGACATGCACTGATTGAATCTAACCAATGAATAACTGGAAGCAATCCCACTTGCTTTGACAAGAATAATTGCTTTTATTGGTGCTCTTCCTCTGCTTAGTTTGCCTGATATTTCTTTATCAGTCATTCATGACATGAAATTGTCTCTAAAGAGATAATCTAAAGAACACAGTACTCACTAGTAATATGTATACTGCTCATCTTTATAAATGTATGTTGAATTTCAATGAAAAATATTTCAAAATGAGATCTGTGAAATGTAATATATTGAACTAATTTTGCTCTTTATATGTAGACTTAAATGCTGAGACAGTTATATAAGTAATTTTAAATGTATTGATCGACACAATCTGAATTAGAAACTGTCCCGTACTATCTGGTCAACACAGATATCACTGATTAGTCAATAAACTAATGAAAAAAATGAGAGTATTGTATGTCAGTTTGCTTTCTATGCTTAAATCCTTTTGGAGAATTATTTTGTTTTTTAATTTCGTTTTATTAGTTCACTAACATACAGCTATTTTCCACTGTTTTTGTCACATAGATAAAATTGCCATCTGTCAGAACATTGGTTTTTAAAGTGTCATTGCTTTCATAGAAAAGATTTTCTAAAAATTACCTAGCACATATGAGGGATACAGAGGCCCAAAGTTTCACCCAACACATCTTTGTGTGTGCTCATGTATAAAAATGGACAGACAATTGCACAGGAGAAATAAAGAACCATTTACTGTGGATTTCAATGGATGCCTTTACAAAAAGGTTAGAAAAACATCTGCCAGGATTGCCACAGGTAAAAGTGGATCCAATCAAGCAGATGGACTAGGTGACCTTCATAAATTTTTTTTCATGATTCTGCAAAGCATTGTAGTACTGCAGAAGCACAGATTTCATATGATACAATAGCATAATTTTCTCTCACTGGGACAACCACCCATCTGAATTATTTCATAAATTCATCCAATGATAGAGCTGTTGCCAGAAATATATTGACTTCAGATTCCCCCAAAAGCTAGGAAAGCTCTGAAGGAAAACATTGTCTGAAAAGCACTGTTTGATTTCTCTTAGGAAGCATTAAAAATAGAGCTGCTTGAGCTGCATTAACACATGTGATTACAGAATAACAATTTAAAAATTAGGTGGTTTTGTAGAAAAAAAAAAGTTTATGGATGTAAAAAAAAATTCAAGATCAAACAAATATCACACAATAGAAAAAACATCCTGTAAAACTAATAGGAAGACCTTCTCACATGTATGAATTCTATAATTAGATGGAAGTTGAAAACTATTTTAACAAAAAGTATTTTAGGAAAAATCCCTTGCTAGACAGTGACAGATAGAGGTTAATAATATTCTGAGGCATCTCTTCTCTTATCCTGTGACTGTCTGTTCCAGTTGGAAAGCAAAATATAAGGCACCCAACAACACAATCGTCAATCTGACTAGGAAATGCAAAACATATGTTGGAGATCTCGGGTGAGGTTCAGTTGGCAAGGCTACTCACAATCTGTGTGTAAAGGGCTGATTCCTCATCCCAAGGGTAAGAAATGTGCTCCAGCCAAAGCATTGTAGCAGGAAGTGATTACGTGCAATAGACGCTACATAGGTTACACAATGATTTGAGGAATTTGTCTTCCTAGACAAGACATGTGAAAATAGGAAGAAAATTCCAGGCATTTAAATTTTCTTCTTTTTGGTAGAGACATATACAACAACTTACAAAGAACAGCAAGTTTTAAAATCAAGCTACATTTAACTTTTTTTTTGAGGTATTTGAAATTATTTTAAAGAATTAATAACTTTTTACATCAGCTGATAAGCAAAATGCCGTGTATCTCCTAATTATCCAACAGATTTTTCAGCATATATTTTCCATTTGAGGCTAAGACATCCCTCAAGTCCTACTCAAATAGTCAAAAAGGGGTAGAAAAGGGAGAGATTATCTAGAAATTCTATAAGAAAATAATAAAATGTTTTAAATAAACAGGATAGTCTCTAAAAATTTGTGGAATACCTTACATAGTCAGAGACCTTACAAAACAAGAGGGTGCAATAGGAAAATCCTTGATCCAGCTGGGTTTCAGACATTTTTTTATTCCAGGTTCCAGCAACACTGAATAATGGATAAGAGTGTTGCTAATTAGTAATTGGAGAAAAATATATTTTACTAATAATATAAAAAAACCAAGCCTGGTTTAATTTAAAAATATATAAATAATATTTTTATATAAAATACATTTAATTCATTGCCTTCAGATTCCTTGTCATATATGAGAGTTGAGAATTTTACTTAAAGGCCTTGTATGCGACTAAAATCTGTTTTTGTCTTAGAGGGCAAAAGGTAAACGAGGCAGTCCCTCTGTTTTCTTGGCTCACAGACTTACTCCAGAGCCTGGACATCAGCGGCAACCCCATTGTACCTTGTGGTTTGCACTGGCAATCTCTTGCAGGGTTTCTGTCTAGTTCCTCCTCGGCAGTGTTAGGTTTGTGGTTGGACTCAATGGTCTTAAAGGTCTTTTCCAATCTAAATGATCCCATCAATGTGTTATATTGTGGAATGGTCCGTCCTGAAGATTAAAATATTTTTAACTAAGACATGATGAAATTTGTTGTAGCTCTGTTCAATTAAATGTTCAACAGTTACAAGAGAATTACACCAAAGTGGGGTTTTTTAGCTAGGCGTGAATTGCACCACCTTTGTGGGGTTCTCACACAATCACATACTTTTACTGTCCACACAGCAGGTATGGATGTATTCTGACAGAGATGTGGGGGAGAAGGAAGTACAAAAGCATGACCTGACTTCCCAGGAATGGCTGTACAAAAAGGTCACTGTATGGATTTGGATCTCCCTCAACCTCTTCGGTACTTGTTGCCCAGGATTGTTAGTTTTGTCTAACCTTGATAAATTTGACAGTTTATTTCAGCTGAGATAACAGAGAAACTTTGCCAAACCTTTTCTGAGCTAAACATAAGAATCCTTCCTAAAAAAGAATGAGCTACAAATGTTGACCTGTATCTCCATGTATCATTTGATTTCATTTTCACTCTAGACCATAGCCAAGCAGACCAGTAAGTGAATAAAAAAAAGGGAGGGAGGAGGGAGGGAAAAGGTTCATGGTAGGAAATTGCTAAACCTAATTTTCATCTCTGGAAACTTCTTTAGGGCAAAAAAATCAATATTTGGTCAAAGTTCAAATAATTTGCTATTTTTTATAAGTATCTTTTTTTCTTAGGTCTGTAAAATATGATGAAAACTTTAAACTTTTATTTGTAACATAAAAAAGTCTTCAGAAAGTCAATGTGTCTCAAATACATTTTCCCTCACTGAATGTTCAATTTTTTTACACTTCCAAGTTAGCTGAAAGCCAGATAAATTTAAAGATAGCTAACTTTCCAAGGTTTGTGTATTACATATTCTAGCAAATTAATATGATATTGAATGCTCACAGTATTCTCCTGATAGTATAATAATAATGTAGTACAGTGGAAGACAAGCAGCATTGGCTTTCCTCAAGTGTAGGATATGACTCACCAACACACATATATTTAACAATCTGTGAAAATATTCAGCTGTAAAAGACCTTTTACATGGAGATTTTCAAACTTCTGTTTTCAGACAATAGTCCACAGGAGACTTTTCCAACAGCCTAAAATACCTGCCTTGGTTCCACTTATGCCTTCCAGTCCTGGGATTTCTTCCAGTACAAAAGCAAATGATGTCTTATCAACCCTCCTAAGGCCAAATTGTGACTGTGTTTGTGTAGGGTTCTGCCACCACTGGAACCTCTCCAGAGGTGGTGTCACTTGGGTTGGCACAGCCATGTTGAGCACTTCTGATGACAAGTAGCAACTACAGCTCAACTTCTTCTGGCTCACTTGGGCCCAAAATTACTTTTGTTGAAAATCCAAACACCATCCGCAGCCTAAAAATACCAATGGAACCCTATAAGTTAGAAAAGAGACTTTGACTTAAGAACTTGGTTCCTACTTAGCAAGCAGGGGCACTGCTCCCTGCTGCTGATTTCCTGGGAGCAGGGATGTCTGCCTTGGCAGCTGGGTGGGCTCTGGCAGCCTGTGTCTGCAGGGGAAGCTGTACTTGCAGAAACTCCTGGCCTGGACTGTCTGCCACAGCCATGGACAGTCCAGGGCATCTTCACAGCCCTGTTTCAGGACTAGCTGCAGCAAGCCCAAAGAACAGTAGAAATAGATTTCAGAGGTAGGGATAACAAAGGCAGCTACAGATGAGTTAAATAAGCTGTGAGCAGAGACCAGATGTAAACTTCTTTTCAATTCCAAACATCTCCTGTGCCAAGTATTCTAACTTGACCACCCATAGCTGTTTGAAGCAAATGGAACTCATTTTTCTCTTCTTTCTTTCTTTATTTCTTTCTTTCTGTTTTTTTAAACAACAGATGGCAAAGCTATTCACAGTCTCCGTTTAGACTAAAGTTTGCTGTATTGTAAACAATCATGAACTGAACTTTTAGTCCAACCATTCCCCAGCCCTCAAATATTTTTATGCAACATATGATAAAGTGGTTCTCAGAAAAATTTCATGTGTTGCTGTTGTTACACTGTCTAGTTGTTGGGATTAATTGTGTCAGGTGGATGAACAGCCTGCCAAACTCCAGGAAGCCAAAGAGCAAAAGACTTTGTGAGCTTTTGCTATTACCACTTTATTGCAGAGTACATATCTGTGCTAAAAACTGCAGATTGTGATATTGCCTTAGGGGTCTAGAGTATCAAGAGCAATGTATTATAGTTTTCAAGTTCTGACATAATATGCTTTGGTAATTTACTACTTTGAAGTGTGGTGACTTAACATGACAGATATGTATATAAAATGATAATAAGTTGATCCACATTTTCTATTTCTTTATGCTTTTGGAACTTGAATAGGGCTAGCTCATCCTGTTCTTTCTCCAATTTTATTGTACAAAATAGCAAGATACTAATTGTGCCGATGGCAAAAATACAAGTGTATTTAGGATGAAAATCATCTTACATACTTCTATTTAAACAATTTTATTTGAGTGTTACAATGTCACAAGCTGCCCCTTTTTTTTTTTTTTTTTTTTTTTTTTAATATTAGAGACATTTTTCAAAACTAGTGAGGTTTCACAGTAGAAAATGAACTCAACAGCCTGGAGGTAAATCTAATGGATTTTCTATTTATAGTGGAAATATTGATATATTTAAATCTCTAGAGGTTTCCACTTTTATATCATCAACTAAGCAAAAAAAAAAAAATAAACCAAATACAAATTCTATCTAAAGATAAACAATTAAAGAAATATCAACACCATATATCTGGTGCTTGATAAGATTTGGGTGGCAGTTTGTGGCATCTGTCACACTGGGAAAGAGAAGGAAGAGATCCTGCATAGCCCTGAACTTTTGCTGTATGATGTGAGAAGACTGTATTTATACTTCACTGAGTAATGTAAATAGAAAAGTCTGCTAAATTCTTTCTTTGCTCTTCCCTACCTAGGTCAACCAATGAAAATCACTACCTAATATAATGATCACCTTCATCACACTGAACAGCTCTCAGATCATGGAACTATGAAATGTAGAGTATAACAACCATCTAGAAAGAGAACTGAAGATCCATAGAGAAAAATAATCCAAACAAACTCAAAGAAAAGAACCAGCAAAATCCAAAACAATATTACTCTTTAAGTATTACAGAGGATTAAGGTGCTTCAGTCCTGGCCAGCAAATGAATTGTTGAATTCAATACCACACTATGCATAGGGAAATTGGGAACTCTGAAGATATTGCTGCAACATTCAAAAACCATGGAGATATTTTGATATCAGAGAGCTACTCTTAATTGTTTATCTCCATCACATAAATAGCTGTCTCAGAAGGTATTAGAAAAGGCATTAGGGATTTTGTTTATCAACAACTTAAATTCTCTGAACATTATTGAGGGAGTTGCACAAGTACCCTGTCAGCATGGAAATAGACATATGATAACAAAGCCATTTGGCTCTTGTGGCAGAGAGAAGGGAACCCAAGACACTTATTTACAAAGCAGGGAACAGAAACTCTGCAATAATTCCATTATTCCTGTTATGCCAATTGACAGACTCACATTTAGTCACTCGGTCATTGAAATTGTGTGTCAGAGGGGTGCAGGTGTTAAACACTTACAGCTGTCCAGCAGCACCACAGTCTCTACATCCACCTGGCTTTGAAACCAGTGTGAGTGTTACTGTTCAGCTTTCTCCTGTAGAAAGAAACCCATCTCTTTTTATCCCTCAGCAAGACAGCCCAATTAAAACAGAAGCAATTAACAAATTTTCTTTGCCTACGGGAGTGCAACATGTAAAAGAATGCACTTCATAAGGCCCTAAGAGAGCTGCTGCACACATATATGTACTATTTCATATCAGGTGTAAGTAGCAAAAACTTTGCTCCAGAACAGCAGAGTTGCTATTTTTTGCAGTGGTGTGATAGTAATGGTCAGAGATGGAAGATATTTTCCCTGTGGACAATTCCTAGAGACCAGCTCCCTTACACTGCAAAGGAAATTTCCACTCACAAGAGGTCATCAGGCTTTTCGACAAAAATCCTGTAGGACACATAGAGCATTGTCCTAGCTTCATTATCTCCTGTGATATTTGGGAGCTGGATTTAGTTTTGGTCCTGCTTGAAGGAATTCTCCAAGAGAATTACATTTTTTTTTGTATATTTTGAGATCTGAATCCCATAGTCCAGGTTAGGGTGTGCTCCTGGTTGTGTTTGGAGTTCAGCTGACTATTGCTTGCCTGAAGAGAATACCTACAGCCTGCAGCCTTTTGGCTCTGTCCACACTCTCAAAAATGCTACCCCTGTTTTGCCCCTAATTTTCTGTTCATTAGTCTTGTTCATTGTATATTAAAAATGAGCCTGGCTCATTTCTTTGAAGCTCAGAGAGCTGTGACTGCTGAAGAATATTTGGATTCAATGTTGAAGGGCACTGAGCACCCTAGCTCCACTCCATAAACCTATATATTTACCCAGGGTTGAAGAGGAGGGCTGCTCCTAAGCAGAGTCAAATATTAAATAAATAGTTAAAAAATATGTATTCCCATTATGAAGTCCAGTAGGGCCAGAGTGCCAATTACCAGTATAAAGTCAGTTATTTTTGTTGTTGCTGCTAATATAATCATATAAGCAAGAACCTCAGTATAGTTCTAATTGTATCCACAGCTACCAACATACTGTTATATACCAGCTTTAACAACATGGAATGAAACTGAAAAAGATTCCTCGTGAAAATGTTTGTACACAACTTTGACACAAGTCATACTTGAAATTAACATTGTACTAAGTTCTGTAACACATATAATGATGTGTAATGTATGCACAATTTTTTTTTATATTTAGAAAATGAGAAAATGGTATTTATGTAAAAATAAAGGACAAAAATATTGAGTGAAAATTGTAAGGTCATTAAATATAGATTTCTGTATAATTTTTCCTTTCTTAAATGACAAATTTTTGTATAGGCAGTTACCAAAAAGACCCTGGAATAAGAAAATGAAATAAAAAAATATTCTCTTTATTTATTAAGACACTAAAATGTGGGTATTTTTTTTGTTGGTTGGGTTTTTTTGTTTGATTTCTGAGCACAAGAATCAAGAATTGTCATCATAAAGAAAATTTCATAAATAAAATGACTAAGATTAATTTCTTTAAACTGTACTTAATTCTGTAAAAGCAATACATGATGTAAATTATTATTATTTTCTCCCAGAATTAATGATTAAGAGTAGATTTTCATTATGAAGTATTAACAAAATTGTCTCACTCAGAGATAAAACACAGAAAAGCTTATAAATAAGAATAACATTTTGTGTAAGACTATTTAGTATAATAGAAGCCAAATAAAGCAAAACTTTGGTTATACAAATCCTCCTGAAAATATTTTTTCTGAGTATAAAGTATGAATTGTGTCTGAAGCCTTTTGGAAACTTTTCATCTGTACTTATTGGTCTAATGAAGTAAAACATTTGTTGGTTTGCTTATGAACTTTGCTCTGCATATATCTTAGCTGCAGTGAAATATTACTTACACACTGATTTTACAAATACATGAAAAATGATTTTGTAAACATCACTTTCTTATGAGGAAACATGGAACTGGTTGGAATTTTCTGTGAGAAGATTCTTTCTGATGCCAATGGGAAGTTTTCCACAGGGTAAAGGTTTCTCCTCTGCATCAGAGAGAGAGGTGTAGTGAGTTAGTTGTTTCTTCCAAATCCACAGAGGTATTTATAGAACTAGAGATGACTAAGAAGAAAGACATCCACATCCTCATCCTATTTTAATTCATATTTACCAACATTACTATAACTTCATAGTCCCAGATAAATATGGTCTATAACTACACCAACAAAGGTCTTGTATTACCTTACATTTTTCTATATTTTCAGAATAAATAACGCAAGACGCTTCTGCTGGGAACTGATCAAGGGAAGAGGAAGAATGTATTTTGACCCTGTCTGTTCTCAGTCCTAATGCCCAATATCTTGATTTAGCAGATGAATACCTGGAGCAAATTTCTAGATTTCTCATAAGCTCAGACTCTGGTAGTACTCCTGACTAATGTGTAACTTAGCAATCTTTATGTTCTACCTTTGTTTTGTTGGTTTTTTTTTTTGTTTTTTTTTTTGTCATGCAAACAGACACATGATGATTGACCAAAACCAACATGGAATTGTGGGACAATTTTTCAAGGAAAAAAAGAGGTAATTCCAAATACTTTATGTCAGTAATTTGAAACAATCATTTGTTTTCAATTTTGCACAAAGCATTCTTTAAATGAAAGCAATTGGGAAAAATAAATGAGTCATTTTTCTATTAAAATCACTGAAACTAAAAATAGAAAACAAACTCCAAATACTTTCTTATTCCACCCTTTTCAGAACTTTTAGTTTTGATGGACCAAAACCCATTGTTTCAAATAGCTGTGTCCAGAAACTCATAGAGACAAAGTATTCAGTCCCAGAATTAGTAATTCTGAATATATTAGGAAAATACACTTTTATTTTTTAATTACAATAGGTGATTTCTTTGGCCTGGATTTGGCTCAGTTAGCTCTCTTTGGAGAGTGCAATGTCACTATCTCCATGGACTCATTCTAGTGACTGCCAATCTATCCCTTCTCATAACTACAAGACACTGAAACATGAACTGAAGCAAGTAGACTGCAAATAATATTGTCTGGAGCTTTTCAGCTGCTAATTTTACTTTTTCACTATAAATTTTCAGACTTTGTGGTTCAGATATGAGAAGGGGAGCATCTTCCTCTTCCTAATACTATCAACACAGATGTTGTCCCAGTCAAATGTTTCAGGAACATGTGTAAAGAAAGTAGGAACAAAAATAAACATTGAAATAGATGGAGGATGATCTGGACACATTTTATAACTACATTCCAACACTAAAATACTTTAAAGAATTAGAGCAATAAACAAAATTCTTCCATTTTGATAAGAAATATACACAAGTGAAATTAATCTTAAGTGAACATAAGAATATATTAGAATAATTTAGTTTTCATAGTTTTGTGGTGTTTTTTTTTACCTGACTTAAATCAACAATAATATTCATGGCAAATATTGATGAAGAAACATTGAATCCAGTGTTTAAGCATAAATATATGACACTTAAAATATTATCTTACAGTGAACCCCTGAGACTGCTGAAGTTTCTAGATTTTAAAGAGTACCTTCATAGNTAAAAATTTTAAAAAAAATGCTACTCTATTTAGTGTGACCTGCTAGTATTAGACACAAATAAAAATACATGTTCAGATTTTTTCATTTTTCTTCAATTTTCAGAATCAGGATTTGGTAACAAATCTTTCTTACTGAGGGTTTATTTATTTATTTATCTATTTATTTATATAAGTATTTATTTATTTCTTCTATACTTAGTGCAGAAAACATCTTATTTGTCCTTGGCAACTTATTGAAAAATTTATAGATGCTCCTCATACTTTCCTGATACCCTTATAGGAAGGGCTGACTATCTTTCTTTCCCTCAGAAAGCATATTTTATCATAATAATTCATGGCAAAGAGTAGCATAAAAACTTAAGTGTTGTTAAACACCTCTGTCTCCTGCCCTTCTGAGTTTAGTCACTGAGCTGAGAAAATATGTTATCTATAAACACCATTACTTCCAATTAGTTTAGCTATGCTTATTACATCTATTCTATGGGAGTTCCAACAAGCCAATTTTCCTTATTTATGCCTGAAGGCTTTCACAGTACCCTTGTGCTGTTCTCTAAACTACATACTTCAAAGGCAAGTTTTGGTTAACTTAAACTAACTTAAGNGTTTTTTTTTTTGTCATGCAAACAGACACATGATGATTGACCAAAACCAACATGGAATTGTGGGACAATTTTTCAAGGAAAAAAAGAGGTAATTCCAAATACTTTATGTCAGTAATTTGAAACAATCATTTGTTTTCAATTTTGCACAAAGCATTCTTTAAATGAAAGCAATTGGGAAAAATAAATGAGTCATTTTTCTATTAAAATCACTGAAACTAAAAATAGAAAACAAACTCCAAATACTTTCTTATTCCACCCTTTTCAGAACTTTTAGTTTTGATGGACCAAAACCCATTGTTTCAAATAGCTGTGTCCAGAAACTCATAGAGACAAAGTATTCAGTCCCAGAATTAGTAATTCTGAATATATTAGGAAAATACACTTTTATTTTTTAATTACAATAGGTGATTTCTTTGGCCTGGATTTGGCTCAGTTAGCTCTCTTTGGAGAGTGCAATGTCACTATCTCCATGGACTCATTCTAGTGACTGCCAATCTATCCCTTCTCATAACTACAAGACACTGAAACATGAACTGAAGCAAGTAGACTGCAAATAATATTGTCTGGAGCTTTTCAGCTGCTAATTTTACTTTTTCACTATAAATTTTCAGACTTTGTGGTTCAGATATGAGAAGGGGAGCATCTTCCTCTTCCTAATACTATCAACACAGATGTTGTCCCAGTCAAATGTTTCAGGAACATGTGTAAAGAAAGTAGGAACAAAAATAAACATTGAAATAGATGGAGGATGATCTGGACACATTTTATAACTACATTCCAACACTAAAATACTTTAAAGAATTAGAGCAATAAACAAAATTCTTCCATTTTGATAAGAAATATACACAAGTGAAATTAATCTTAAGTGAACATAAGAATATATTAGAATAATTTAGTTTTCATAGTTTTGTGGTGTTTTTTTTTACCTGACTTAAATCAACAATAATATTCATGGCAAATATTGATGAAGAAACATTGAATCCAGTGTTTAAGCATAAATATATGACACTTAAAATATTATCTTACAGTGAACCCCTGAGACTGCTGAAGTTTCTAGATTTTAAAGAGTACCTTCATAGGCAAGCTATAACAGAAGGATTGTAGCCATGCTGTTTCCAACTTACCATTTAGCATATCTTTTATGAACACGTAATGTTTTTACTTATACCAACAGATATTTCTTCAAAAATATAAAAGCTTGTGGCTCAGAAAACCTTTAGTAATCATAAAAAGGGCACTAGAGTCCAAAAAATTCTCTAATTTCTTTATTTTTTTTTACTGGAATGACGTTAGTAGAAATGTTTCCTCATGCTAAAACATTTCTTTCCATGTACTGTAAAAATTTTAAAAAAAATGCTACTCTATTTAGTGTGACCTGCTAGTATTAGACACAAATAAAAATACATGTTCAGATTTTTTCATTTTTCTCCAATTTTCAGAATCAGGATTTGGTAACAAATCTTTCTTACTGAGGGTTTATTTATTTATTTATCTATTTATTTATATAAGTATTTATTTATTTCTTCTATACTTAGTGCAGAAAACATCTTATTTGTCCTTGGCAACTTATTGAAAAATTTATAGATGCTCCTCATACTTTCCTGATACCCTTATAGGAAGGGCTGACTATCTTTCTTTCCCTCAGAAAGCATATTTTATCATAATAATTCATGGNGAGTTTAGTCACTGAGCTGAGAAAATATGTTATCTATAAACACCATTACTTCCAATTAGTTTAGCTATGCTTATTACATCTATTCTATGGGAGTTCCAACAAGCCAATTTTCCTTATTTATGCCTGAAGGCTTTCACAGTACCCTTGTGCTGTTCTCTAAACTACATACTTCAAAGGCAAGTTTTGGTTAACTTAAACTAACTTAAGATTTGAAGCAACCTTAACAGGTTGCATGTTCTACTAAAAAGAATTTAGACAGTTTCTTATTATCCTTGAAAGTATGTATATAAACCAATAAGTAAATGGCTTTACATGTTCTTCACAGTTGCTGAGGGTGGTCATTAGGAACAGGCAAAGGAGAACAAGCTGCCAAAGAATTTTCCATTCTGAAGAGGCTGCTGGTGATGAGAAAGGGGACAAGAGGGATTGCTCAATGGAAGACAAAGGAAGTCAATGACTACCTCCAGAAAGGACTGAGTAAAATTCTGAGATACTTTTCATACCACGAGCACGTCTGTTTACATACCTATATAGCACATTGCTTCCCCTGAGATGTCAGGCACCTGCATTCTTATCCCTACCAGAGTAAACATGAGTGTGGAGAAGCACAAGGGCTATGACAACAAATATAATGGTGTATAATCAGAACTAGAAGGAGCTTTTTAATTAACATAATTGAAGTTCAATAACAATGCTTTTGTAAAGCTGATACATGTCAAAATGCATTAGTTTCAATTTAGTCACTCATTATTTTGCTATACAATGATGTTATAAACTTGTTATATATTTATTAGATGTAGCAAAATAAATTATAATGAAGCGAATTGGCACACACACTACAGATTTTGTAATAAATATTTACAGCTAAGAAAGGCAAGTCTTGAAGATAATATTAGCCAGTGAAAATATTATAGAACTAGTACATAGCGAATTAATAGTCACTAGAAAGTCCACAATATTAAAAAAAAAAAGGAGAGTGTAAGGGTTACAGGAATGTTAAGGAGGTTACAATCTGTACAAAATTAGGAATCAGCAACATCCTCAAAGAAGACACTGTTCCTCAGTCTATTTAGAACTGCAACTGAAGAAGCAACTGCAATGGCCTTTGGAATTTGAAGGCAATAATTATTTACATTTGACATGAGATTTATTTATGACATCAATGAGCTGTGCACTTTTTTTATTATACATACCTATCATAGCATGAAATATTAACTTTGAAGGGAATTTGAGTCTACCCTAAAGTAGGAAATGAAGATTCCCAGTTGCTTAGCATCACCAAAATAATCACCTTAAGATTACTGAACTATTGAAATACAGGTGAAATAAACCCTAGGCAGTGAAAAAACAATCAAATAAAAGCTGAGATCAAACTAATATTTCATCATAATAATTATATAAAAACAATAAAAGTAAATTAAAAGGTTTACCATATGTAAGTTCATAGTCAGAGAAGATGGTTGGATTCATAGAGTGGAGAGATTTCTTACAATTGCACATTCCTAAATTAACTAATCTAAACAAAAAAAACCAAACTGAAAATTGCATATAAACCAAGTAAATAGGGAAAATAGTTTTCAAGAACAACAAAAAACAATTGCACTAACAGGTATTTTATTCAGATGTACCCCATTGTATAAGCCCTTTTCCTCATCTCTTGGGTCAGGATAACAGGATATCTATATCAAACTGGTTTGTGAATGTCTATAGTATATGCATATTTTCTTCTTTTTTTTTTCTTTTGCTTGTTAATCTTTTTTTAATATTGAAGATCAATAGGATGGGCATCAGTATTCTGCAAATATTCAAGTTATGAACTCCATCTCTAAAAGAAACTAAAAAAAAAATGGTAATAATCACAGAAATCCATGTTTCTGGCAACAAAAACATAGCAGAGGCAAAATGAGCTACAACTATAATAAAAGTACTTTAAAACCTCAGAGAAAGAAGGAAGGAAAGTGTGAGAAGTGAAAGCCCTTTCCCTGCATTTGCTTTAAGGTCTGAGAACCAGTCTGGCACCCATCTGTACTTTAAAAAAAGAGTTTAACACTCAAGTACTGACCTATGACACACTCTGTGCCTCAGTACCTCTTGGATCAATGACATGGAACAGGAAAGGACACGGAAGGACAGGGAAGGACAAGAAACAGCAAAGCACATTGTACCCTGCAAACCCTGCAGTGATGGCAGCTGTACATTGACAAAAGTCTTATTTACAAGATTTTTGTAGGTGTGGCTTGTGCTCTGTATATGTTGAGTGTTTATGCTGATATAATCCCACGTTAGGGTAAATGGCATAATGGTGTCCTTATCAAGTGTGTACATAGTCATTATATTTATAATTCTTCTGTCAAAAGAGTTCAACAGAAATGGGGTGGCTTTGTATTCGACTCTGAATATATGCTGTTGTATCAACATTTCTGAAGGTCATAAATAATGGTACAGATATTTTGTATGCTGCATGGATGCCTAATACTGTGGGCATAAAGAAGAGATTTCATATGTTTGAAGACACAATACAGTTGGGTTTTTTTCTTTTTTAAGTAATCCATGAAAGCCAAGTGTTACCAAATATTCATGGTATGACAGGTAATCTCCAGTTTCTGTAGAATTACATAAATCAGTAGAATTCAAAGCACATAATAATGTCCCAATATATCTGTTTCAGTGCAGCACTAAAAGGCCTAAACCAGTATGTTGCTAATGACTAACACAAGCTAATAGCTGTTTGTGTACTTCAAGGTGCTTGAAGGTCAAGCAATTCAGTTGTAATAGCAAAAGTAAGTCATTAACCCATGGAAATATTTCAGCTAACTTGGAGAGTAAAGAAAGAACTAAAGAAATCCTTTATTTTTCAAGGCAAAAGTGCACACATTTAGTTTAAATGAGTTTTGTTAATTACAGAGATAGACAATTTTACCATAGAAATATAATCCCTGATGTTTGTAGAAGCCTCCTAAATCTCTGACACTCTTGTAAAGCCCTATGTTTTTACTGGACAGATATGAAAGGAGCAGTCTGTGACAGGTCTGAACAATCATTCTTGAAGAACAAAAACCAAAACCAAATTGCTTATTATTCGACTGCCCTACAATAGTGCAGAGTTTGTTTTGCCACGGTGTAATAATGAGTACTATGGAAAAAAAATCTTAGGATACATAAATGGAATTTTTATCTAACTCTGTCAATACTTATAGTTAAGGTGTTCTTCACATATCCTGTCTGGCCTACAATCAGAGTTCTGTGGGTGAAACACTGCTTTCTCCCTGGCTGCTTTTCACAAGAGGTCAAAAAGCTGTTACCCTCTAGAAAGATGTTGGAATGATTTTACTAAAGATATAAAATGAGGCTCAAAGATCTCATTAAAAACAAAATAAAATTTAACATAGAAAGGAATAACCACATTAATATTTAATTATATTATTTACTTATGATATATTAATGACTTCAAGAAGTATCAAAGCCTCATTTTGGCTAAACACTATGCAAGCTTCCAGAAGCCACTTGTGACACAGACTGTTGTTACAGTAATTACAGCGGCAAGTCCAGCATTGTAGAAGAAAACAGTGGGAGTGGAGATGAGTCTTTAAAACAGATAATGGTACAGTGTTGAGGCCTGACAGAGTATATCTTTGCAAACTCAGCAAAAACAAGTTCAAAAGCTACCGCTGATAGATAAGCAAGAAGGGGAATACAGAGGAGGGATCAAGCCCCAGCCCTTCCCCCGGTACGTCCTGTTCTCCTGATCCTTTCTGTGACACACACAGCCTGCAGTCCCGATGTCTAATGTCAGCTCCTCTCCAGACCTGACTCACTGCACTGCTTCAATTTCTACATTTCTTTCATGTGCTTAACATATAATGAGAACAAACAGCCTCCCATAAAATTGAGTTATCCACATTTCTTCAAAGCACAGTGGTTCCTCTAGACTGTGTTCATGGCACATTTTACAAAGTTATCCCTATTGTAATTATTTTTTGGATATTCTGCTCTGTACTTTACAAAGATATCCCTTGTTTAATTTAGCATTTGTTTTTGGAAGAGGTTAATTCAGGCAGTATAAATACTTTTTTTTTTTTTTCTAGTGTATATAAGGCTTATTTCAGTTTGGTTAAGGTAGGTTAAGAGGAAATGTGGCTAAATGAAGCAAAACAAAAGAAGAAAGAAATGAAAACAAAGCCTAGTCTATATGCTAAATTTATGCCAGAATAGCTAAGTAAATTCGGCACATTAAAAAATCACTGCACTAAGCAACATCACTATCCTAGCTGAATAATGGTAGCATAGATATGCCAACAGAAATGTCCTCTCTGTATGCTTTATTTCATTCAGGTACAATCTCTGACAAATTGTGACATTTGTATAAATTTCCAAAATGGAAATTGGAGTAAATGGAAATTGGTGTAAATGGAAAGCTTCAAAGTTTTCTTGTTCATGTTTTCAGTATGGGTATGCTATCACATCCTTTCTGCTGAAATTGATTGAAATAAATGTAAGAGCACAAACAGACCTCTGGAAATCTCACTGAAACTGTAATGACAACTACCTTCATTCCTCTGTTTCTCAGAGAGGTTGATGGCCTCCCAGTCAGCATCTGTTTCAGAGCTGTATTATAGTCCTTTATAACCAGGATTAAATGAGTAAGAATAAAACAAAAAAAGAAACATATTTTTTTCCCACATGATGCTTGACTAAAGGGTAATACTCACTGATGCAGAATGTTGTATAGACCAGATGTATAAACAATTTTGAAAAGTGGCTATTATGGTAAATGGGTTCACATTAAACATGTGGCTTGGTTACAATAACCACTGCAGGAAAACTGAGAAGCACAGGCAGCTAGAAACCACCAGGCTGTCCTAGAAACACTCCCTCCAGGCATGCTCAGTTCCCTGTGCATCAGTAGCCCCTGCAAAGTAGAGCTGGTCAAGGCAATTGTCATGGCTGTTGTGCTGAAGAAGGAGCTGCCAAGCCTGGTCTGCTCACTCTGCAGGAGCAAAGGAAGTGTTGGCATAATGGCCCCACCATCAGATCAGATCAGAGGTGTCAGGGGGCTGCTGACAAATCAGCCCAGGGTGAAGAGGCAGCATTTACCAAGCACATTTTTCTCTATTCCTTTACCACCCTGCAAAATTTTGCATTTCAGAAAAGCCAGAGCACTGCAACTTCTCAGAAGATGTATTTGTCTTGAGTGTGCTTCAAGTAAATTTCCACATTATGATTCCCAAATAAGTATTCCCTCTGTACCACACAGCTTCTGTCCTTTGTCCTGTCCTAGGAGAATTGCTTAGCCATCATAATTCCTGACAGAAGGTGCCCAACTGCATCTAGCTCAACTCTGATTTTACACGTCTATGTGTGCACAAAATTTAAATGCATAAAAGCCTATGTATATATTATATAATTCTTCCACAATGTAAATATATTCTATATATTTACATTATATATTATATATAGTTTGTTGATGATCATATTTATCTCCAAGCTTTCTTGTCCTAGATATGAAAAAAACCCCTCATATATTAAACACAATCAGTCAAAAACTGGTTTTAGGTAATCTGAGGAAAGACATCCTATGCAATAGTTTTTAATAAGATGGAAATGAGAGATTTTATAAGAGATTTTAAATGTTACATATATTGGTGTTGGGGAAATGATTATTTTTTAAGTATTGAGGAAATTACTGCTCCTTAAGTTTTAATGGGAGTTCCTCCCTACGGCTTAATTGTATGCAACCTTATTTATTTTGGGGTTCTCTTTCTTCAGTGATAATTAAAAAGTAGACACATTGAAATGTTAAAAGGAGAAGAACTGCTGTCAGCTTTCTGAACTGGCAGCAAAAAGAGCATAGAGAAAAAGATCCTTACCTATTGTCAGGAAATGTTCTCATCAACATTTTAAACTTTGGCTTGGGGCCTTCAAAAAGATTTGGATTAAATGAACATATTCATCACATAATAAAAAATACAAATATGGGCTTATAAATATAGTGCAGCAAAGATCTCAAATTTTTTTTTCATGTTTAGTTTACGTATTCACAAATAAAGGAAAATTACTTACGGTTTTCTGGAAGAACGTGTAGTAGAGGGAGATAACAACTTTGAAAGTTTGTGATATTTAAAACAGGAAAAAATATCCAAGAAACAACTGCAATTTACATGTGTAAAAGTGGTTATGGAGTTCTGTCATTTTCAAACTTCTAGAACATCAAGTGGTTAATAGAATTACGATTCAGTTACACTGTAAAATGCTTCTTAATGTCAACATAGCGCACACAAACTTTTAATTTTCCAATTATTTTTCTATCTATTGTATAAAACACATGACACAGTAGGGCAACAATGCAGTAAATAGAAATTGTGGAGTAAAAGGGGTAGAAATTCATAAACTGTGAAATTTCATACCCATCACAAACAAATATGTTTCTGTGGCTCATATGTGGACATCATTCCATGAGTCAAATCTTGAGCGATGTTATTTGGTTTGTGGATCCAAAAGCTAAGTTCATGACTGAAATCAGGAAGTTCAGTTCTGTGAGTACAGGGATTTTTCTGCTTCTGTTTCACTTTTCCTATTTCCATAAGAAGATTATGTGTTTAGAGAGGAGATCCATGAGCTAAGTTGTAGGCCCTGGTGGCATTTCCATTTCCATGTTGGTCTCGCTGCTCCTGAGCTAGGAATTTTTTTTCTTTTTCTCTCTAAAAAAGAGCATTACAGTATTATTACAATGTGGACACACTAAAGCATATGTGAGGCATAAAACGTGCGTGAAAGGTGATGTATCAAAAATAAGAGAAATATCACTGAACAGGTATTCTCACTCTTATATTGAGATTGTTGAGAACAATAACCTTCTATTCCTTGTCTTTGCTTGATCCATTTTGTTGTTTACAATGTTTCCACAACAAAAATGCAAACTAAAAAAGAAGCATTATTTTTTACACAAGGAGTAACATGTCCCTATTTTTGTCTGTGATTTAGTTTAGAGATCCATCATTGGTGTCAGTGACAATAATTTTGGTAAGGACTCATCTCCCCTTTGAGCTGCTTAGGAAGTAAAACCACACCAGTTTACTATCTTTGGTATTTTGCTTCTACTCACTAGCATAGAAATTGTCAAATAAAATCTGGGCAAAGACTTTATAAGTTCAACCTTCTCATTTGGACATTTGCTATTCCTCAAACCTCACTTTTAGACAAATTTTCAGTGTACATCTTAGAGACAAGCCCGTATTTCTGGAGTGTCTTGAGTGCATTTCTCTGAAAGAGAAATGTTCCAAGAAAATAGGGTTAATAAACAGTCTCATGTTGATTTACTGGGCCAGATTGTGCTTGCTCATACCAGTTGTACACTTGTATAATCACAGTAACATGAAGTGACTGCTTTCTGTGAAATGAATGATTTCCCCTTTTACCAATGAAAAGAAAGAACAGTGAGTTCTCTCTTATGTTCTCTCTCCTCTTCTTTTTTATTAATAAATTTGTTTACCAGAGCAGACTTATCACATTTTCTTATGAAGAAATTACAAACGGATAAAGAAGGTAGTTCTCCATTTCTGATATGTGATGATTTTCAGTCTATTTTCTCTTGACTATGACAATTGGGGTCATATTTCAGTAATAATTAGCAGCTTCTTTCATAACAGCTGGAAGACCCTTTGATCCTTTTTGTATCTTTCCTGTATTTTCCACAAACTTGAAAATGAAAGCGAATGTGGGTAACATAGCTAGTAAACTATTTCCTCTTTTCAGAATCCCTTTTCAAATGAGAGGTATGACTGGTATTATAGGAGTCTTGCTCCAACAGCCCGGTGAGATTTTTCACTGACTTTTCAGCTACAAAATATATTGGCAAATGCAGGCCTTATGTTCCCTCATTTCTTTCAGGCATTGAGGTGAGCAAGGATGTTCTGCTATTCATGCTTCTTTACCAATTTCATACATTTTCAGAATATCCCTGATGACTTTTAATGCTTTTTTATGCAGATCTTTATTATCCAGATAAGTTTCAGCTTTCACTTAGTAACTTTTCTTTTTAAAGAATTTTTCATACCTTGATATGAGAGTTTTCTGAATTGGAGGTTTTCTGTCAGAGAGCAGGAATTGTGTTATATCTCAGACAAAATAATCATTTGAGTAATTGTGATCACAGTAGGGTTAATGTTTGTGTCTATCAACAAGTGCAGAAAAGTGCTACAGAAAAAAAATTAAGTAAACACAGCAGAAGTTCAGGTTGCTTTTTCAGTCAAATAATTGTGTTTGTTCTTCACAGAACAAATATAACCTTTTTTGATCATAATGTTTTTTTTTAATCACAATGAATCAAGATTTTAAGTTTAATTTTCTTGATGTAAGCACTTAAAACAATGGTCAATGTGTTCCTTATAGAACCATAGAATCATTAAAGTTAGAAAAGACCTCTAAGCTCATCAAGCCCTACCATTAAACCAGCATTGCCATTCACCAATATAACTTATCCTCCAGTGCCACATGCATATGAGCCTACACTGACAAATATATCTCCATCCTTTCCAAAGTTTCCTGAAGCTTTATGGGAATGTCATGCAAAGATTTCTGAGCTGGCTGTATGAAGGCAAACTTGCGTCTGGAAGTGGCAAAGCCACAACCAGAATCTGACCTTCTCAGTTCTCAGATGTTGACTCTTTCCAATTTGCAACTTTTACACTACAAAGCCAGGTACCCTTGCTCCATGTTCCCTAGTCACTCCTTTCCTGTTCTAGGGTTAGCATGGGCGTTTTTTTGTGATACTGTCAGAAATTTCTTTTGAAATGTTTTTCTGGAAACCCTTAGTGCTCTGGATGCAACATAAATTATTGCACTTGTAGTGTCTCCAGGGTCACAAACCTTGGCATGTCCTGGAGTTCTTGCAGCTGAGGTGTCCCAGCCTGAGGTTTCTATCATGTCTCTCTGCTGTGTTGCATAGACATCACCTTGGGCAGACACCCAAAGGCACTTAGAGAGGGAAGGAGGGAGGGAGGGAGACAGGGGTCCTGCAAACCAGTACAGATCCACATCTTTAATTTCACTTAGGTACTGTGAGCCACCCCTTCATTCCTCAAGTCTCTCAGTACATGTGGCACCATCCTGCCCCAAACTTGTACAAGTGCATGAGGAAAAGGAAGAAGCTGCCCGTGTTCTTTTCCCTACTTGGCACACCTTGCATTGCAACTGAGGATTTTGCCTTGAGCATCCATTCTAAGAGAGAACACCATACAAATAAAAGCAAAGCCTTTCTTTCCGTCATGTCATTAAATAGTAATCCCTAAGTAGAAATTATGTACAGCGTCTGCAAAATTTATTCTTTATAATAAATATTGTCTGTTTTTAGTGTTCACTTGTAAACCCTCTGGCTTTCATTGCAATAAAACTAATCTTCAAAGTTCTGAAGCAATATGAAGTTTCTCAATGCTCTGTAAAAAAACCTCACCCAGTTTCGAAGGTGTCCAATTTCAGATGTTGACTGCTTGGCTGAATAAAATAGCTTTATTCACCTGTTGAAGTTGTAAATTTATGTCATCTTAAAAGGTTCCTTTTGTATGGAGAAAAACTACAAGCTTTAGGAAAATATTTCTCTACGGAATGATGGCTGAGAAGACTCAAATTAGTTGTCTTGAATAATGTCCAAAAATAGCAAGTTACCTATGTACTTTTTTTATATTTGTCTTTTTCCACTGACGTTTTTACTTGCATTACAGTTGCATCTGATCTAGATCAAGACAGGTAATGTGCTGGTACACAGAGAGATGCATTTCCTTTCCTAAAATACTGTCTATTTTCAGACAAGAAATAAGAGATGCGTGTAACCAACACAGCAGGAGAGGAAAGGATAAAGGTAAACTGAAAAGATAATGCAGCTGCATGGGTAATGAGCATCTAATGGTTTTGATTAAATTAATTTGGTTTTAATTAGTTATATAACTCTTGCTTGACTCTCCCACATTGTGTTTGCAGAGTTGGCAATTAGGAAAACCATCTCCATGTTTTCAGATTTCATCTGGAAATTGTTTAGAAACAATAAGCAGCTATACAATGCCATTTTAATACAGTTTATTTTTTTCTCAGAAGTCTATGGTTGTACAATATCGTTCCCTCAAATCTGGTACTGAAGCACTCACAAAAAATGCATGCTTTCACAACATTGTACCAAACTCTGTGAGAAATTACCGAATTGTATAAACAAAGATGTAGCGTGTTGCTATATGTGTCAAATATAAGCATAGAAATTAACCAAATACATCTTGACTGTCTTCTCCCTTCAAATTCTCTCCCAGCATGTAGGAGGAAATGGAAACTCTGCCATGTGAAATACAAGAGCACAAGAGAAAAAAAAGATCACGAGACTGAAGGGATGACATTTCCAGCAAACTGAGAGTAAAACACTACATGAATAAAGTTGCTAGCTAAGGCTTCAAGCCCTTATTTAGTAAGATGCTGTAAACCCCCATATGGTTGTTCTAAAGTTTAAATCCTATTTCCATGCTTGTATTCCTAATTAGTCATGTGTAGTGCTCTGCTGAATTGAGGCCAGTAACAAGACATTGGTGAGTAACCCCAATACATTTTATCAGTGATCTGAACTACATGCCTTTATTTGGTTTAAACTGTTATCCTAAAACCCCACATTGTTCTGCTTCTGATGTATCTCCTACTTGCTTCTTTTAGCTATTTGCTCCTTTATACACTTTAAAGAGTTAAGATGGGAATAATGCATTTACATACTATTTTAAAGTGAAGTGGGTTGTTTTGTGGATTAGTTTAGAGTTTTGTTGTTTTCTTTGTTGTTTTTTTTTTTTTTTTCATTTATGGGTTTTTTGCAGGTTTATGTTTTCGGATTTTGTTTTTGGGTTTTTTTGGGGCTTTTTTAGCTTGTGCTTTTTTTGCTTTATTAACTAATTTCTTCTACAGAAACTTCTTAAAAAAGTGAGAAGGAAAAAAGACATTCACGTTTGATTTGGGAGTAAGCCAGTGTCAATGTGACCAATGATGGGAACACTGATGATATGTTGGGTGAGTCTTTCAAGTTCTGAAACATGTAGAAACCTGCTAAATGGAGCTGAGAGATCCTGACAGAAGAGCTCACCTGGCAATAAAACTCATTGCAGGGAATTAGGAAAAAAATAACTGACAACAAAACATGATTTTGCCAGATTGAATAATTCTCATCCTTCTGCACAGGTCTCAAGTCAGAGAAGCAACACTAGCTGTTTCAAGTGAATATTCTGTGCATCTCTGATATATAAAAATTCAGGATGGCATTTATTTTTCAATAATATCCCCAAAATATTCTTTCCTCTCTTTAAAATGACTCATGGGAGTGGTTTCCTTCATACTTAAATACTTTGTAACTTATGTTGTTTCATTAAGTGTAAGAAAAAAAATCTAACAAATATGTGACCTCTCTTTGAATTCAATATTCACAAAAATTGTTGTCTTGTCTGCCAATGGCTTAGTCAGAATTGAGTTGTAGCTTATACCATATACTGCATGTTTATACAACTACAAAATTTAAAAGCCAAAATAGTCCGGTGAGGTTCCCACCTCCCCTGCTTTTAGTGTTGTGCAAGTGCTTTCCTCCTCCAGTTCTGTTTGCCAGTGTTCCCCTATTCCAGTCATAGCAGGTGAGAACAGTTTCTCCTGAGCAAACTCTACTCTGTTTCTCTACTGAAACTGAAACAGGGTATGGCTCTTTTATCCAAGCCAAAGTCTGACTATGCTTTATTGAACACAGCTGAAATAAGATAACAATAGCAGCTGGGAGGTGTTGCCACAGGTTTCTGATCAAGCTGAAAGTGCAGAATGTTAGCATATTATGAAACTGTACACTGGAGTTTCATGGTTATATGCTTAAATTTCTATCCCATGCAGGTATTTATGCAATGCTGCTGCCTGGTCTATTTTTATGTTATTTGGCCATTGCACCTAAGGTGGCAATGGTTACTGCACCTTTATTTTAACTTATTAATGCACCCTGTTGCCGCTTTAGTACTGTTTGTTGCTTCATGATCTGTCCACAGGATTCAGATTGTAATTAGAAGAGTTTTTGCATTTGGTACCAAATAACCATTATAGCTTCATCTATACGATCAAAGAATTAACACGCTAAATAACTTGTTCTAAAAGTGCACTACAAGCCTATTATGTTTACCCTACATTTGCATGGATCCCACCTATGTGCT
Source organism: Thryothorus ludovicianus (assembly GCA_013397245.1). Lineage (NCBI taxonomy): Eukaryota > Metazoa > Chordata > Aves > Passeriformes > Certhiidae > Thryothorus > Thryothorus ludovicianus. Next base: position 50,058 of record VZTB01004497.1, read on the forward strand.
AAACTGATAAGTTTTACCACCTCTTCTAGATGAGCTGGACATTTCAGCCATTTCTAAGTGAATGTACACTCAGTGTCACTGAAGCCCTTGTGTCATCCTGCACATCATAGTCTTAGTTATTAAATATTATATTGGAAACAAAATAAACAAATCCTTCTGTCTACCTTTGGGAATGTGAGAGAAGAAATTTAGCAGCATGAAGACCAGAGGATATAATGGTTCAAATAGTGCTCTTTTATAAATGCAGATGACTTGAGAATTATGAACCAGAAAGATTACTAAAACTAAGAAAGAATGAGCTAGTGAGAAATACACCAGGGAAAAATAAGCCACAGGAAAAAATTGCATCTTTCAGTCATGCAGAAGAGGGACAGAGAGTAATAGAGAGTGTAACACTGGAAATTAATTTTAAACTTGGACTGTATAGACTCCCACCAGAAATTTTTCTTAGAAGGTAAAATAACAGGTAACCACATGTTTTCCATCCTTTCTCAGCTGTCCTGGTTTTAATCTTGTTTTTATTAATCTATTTAAAACAAAATCAAACAAATTCATTTAGTATTACACTGTGGCTCCATTGGATTTCTTAAATACTTTTAAATGGAAGTTATCCTGTCAAATTAATATTTCTGAATAGTATTAACGTCCTACTACAAAGAACCCCCCCACCTCAAGTCCCCAAACCTCTATCTTGAAGAAGAGAATAACAGACCTTTAGTTCTTAACATTAGTACTGAAGTATTTGAGTGGTCATTCATTCAGAATGAATAAAAAAGACAATAAGCTAAGGAATAAAAAAGCACTGTTCATAGCAATAATTTTTTTAATAATTGTCTATATCTGTCCATCCATCTATCATTTGCGGTACGCACAGTCATTTTTACTCAGCCTACTGTATTCTCTGTCTGATTTGGACTGCCAAATGACAGAGTAATTCAGTTTGGAAGACCTTACTAGCTCTGCCAAAAGACGAGATTTCCTGGCCTTTCTGCAAAACCTGTTTCAATGCTTAGTTATCCTTGCAGTTGAAAACATCTCCCTATATCTGTCTGGAACTCCTCTAGGTTTGTTTTATATCCTCTCATCCTCCACTGTGCAGATTCTGGCTTCATTTCCTCAGTGTCCATGGGTACTGGTCAGTCCCACTGAAGCCAGCCCTGCCCCAGGCTGGACAAGTGCAGGTCCTTCAACCTCCCCTCACCAGCCAATTGCTCCAGCTCACCCATCACAGACACTCTGCTGAACTCATTCCACTTTATCAGCATCCTTGTTGTCCTGCTGGCATAAAACTGGATGCAAGGATCCAGACGCAGCCTAACAAGTGCCAGGTAATGTGGGATGGTAATTTTCTTTCATCTGTTGGATATCCTCCAGCTGATACAGCCTGCTGTACTGCTAAGCCTCCACTGCCAGGGCACACCAATAGACCTGACCTCTGGAACAGCTTTAAGTGATAACTTAAACTGATTTGGCAATTAATACTTTAATTGTTCTCCTCTCAGTTCACAGTATTTCCCAGGTCAGAATAAATGAAACTGGGTACAGAATGTGCAAACCCTTAGGAGGAGGTTGTAAACATTATAGTTCACCTGAAAATCATAGGCCCTTCACTGTGAACAGCAGAACAGATATTTGCAGCATATGATCCAGTCTGTGGGGACCTGAAAGACAATTTCTGGGAATCTCTCCAAGCCCCTTGGTCATTTAGTAATTTAGATTTTTTGCAACTCCACACTTAATGCCCTTTCTTTATTGTTCACTTCAGTATAGAATGTCACTCATCCTTCTCTACAGTGGATGCCTTCTTTTGATGCTTTCTGTCATGTTGATATTTCAGTGGATTAAAGGTCTGTATATTTGGGCAACCTTTGTCTAACATTTATACTGTGCTTTATTATGTAACACTGATTACACTGATGAAATAACAGGCCTGTGAATTGATCTGCCTGTCAAAGGCTTTTAGATGTGCAAGTGTGTCAGCAATGTGAGAGGCAATAAAGTCCTGTGATCACTCACAGAGTGGAATGGAGCATGCAGTGGGACACAAGACTTCACTATGCAGGTGTATGAAAACATTAAAAACCAGGCACGTGACTGTTTTAGTAAAGCATTGTACTGCTAATTTTTTCTGGATAAGAATTGACTGTAGTTATTGCAGATGTATTCATCAAGTACTTATTTTTTAAGTGCCTTCTTAATGACCACAGGTAAAGTCTACCTCAGCAGATATTATTTTTGCTTTATCACACTTCATCAAAGTTGTGCTGAAATCAATGGTAGGTTGTTACATTTCACTACAGATGTACGTGTGTGTATTTATATATGTGTGAGCACGTGAGACAGGTAAGGAAGAAGGAAATCCAATTCTGGTCATGAATTGTCAAAGAAAAATCATTGTTCATGAAAGTTGTCACATGACAGAAAATTCCTGAAAGATCACAATATATTCCAATATTTTTAAACCAATAGTGCATTTTTAGTTTGTTTTTTGTTCTGGAATTATGCAACTTTTTTTTTCTCTCTCTTTTGGTAGCATCAAGCCTTCTTGAGATGAGGAATATTGTGACTACTCCTTTTCCAGTCTGAACTCCCTTTTTGAAAAATCTCTACAAATACATCACTTTCTTTTTTTCCTCTTCCTCTTTCCAAGTGTCACTAGGACAGTTTAGAAATAAAGATTTGTTTACCCTAGCAAAATTTGCAACTATATGGAAAAAACCCAAACGACAAAGTCTCGTACTGGGAATAAAGGATTTTGTTTTCTCTGCTGACTTGTGCAGGTTGCAGTTAGAGGCTTAATACCTTATTTTTGCTTGAGTGGCTTTGCAGCCTGGTCTTCCACGATAACCTCTTTTGAATTACTGCAAAGGACCATGGTTACTCCTAACTGTGCTAAATAATGGGAAATATCTCTCTAAGAAATCTGGAACATGGAACAGAATGAAAACAGGAGGTGTACAAACACTGCAATGGCTAATTAAATAGATTGTCTGCAGTGGCCAGGTCTAATAGACATCACGGCACCTTCTCTTCAGAAGCAGCTTAAGTTGCCAAAGACTGGCAGACCTTTAAAGTAAGCAGTCAGAATTGTTCATTGTTTTTTTTTTTTTCTTTTTTTCCTTTAAATTTTCATGTTCTTTTCATCATACTTTCCTAACAGATTGCCTGAATAAAGTTCATCATTCTTCTTCTTTGTGGAAATACATCTGCAGAGTATTGCAGCCAAGAGAACCATGTGGAAAGGAGTAAAGATAACTTTCTGGAAGACAAATCCAGACTTCATATCTCTATGAGGAAGAAAGTAAGGGATCCTGGAGATTAGAGTACCAAATATTAGAAATTGCTGCAGCCTGCAGAACCCAGACAAAGTCTTATTGTAGAATTTTGTGAAAGTGATTTTGCATATTTTCATATGGAAAAGGTATTCTACTACAAAGTGTAATTTTAAAATTTTTGCAAAAAGAATTTTACTTGTCAGTGCAAATGAAGAAAATGCATGGTCAACAGCATAAAAACAATACTTTAAAATTACTATAGCTTGTACAAATAGAAATTCTTTTGAAAAAATATTAAATGCAACACTTACAATTAAGTAATATAAACCCCAGGCCATTTAATGATTTTGAAAATGTTATGCATCAGGAGCTAGAAAACACTTGTTTATATATATTTAACTTGAAATGTAGGTGGTTGTTATGGAGGACCATGGGTTTAGTCTTTTCCAAATTTTTTTTTTCTCTACTTCAAGATGAAATAGAGGTGGACATCTGCTACCAAAAGTTAATCAAATCTTTATTGGTTCTCTTTCAGAGTGAGTTTAATTGTTCTATATCCAGGCTGGGTGCACAATGCAATCCTACTCATGGCTACATTCATTTATTTAAATTGCCTCAGAACATGACAGTGATGGATGATAATATGAAGTTTGTGTTGATCAACAGCAAGCTCCCCATAAAACAGTTAAGTACAAGCAGTGCAATAATGTGAACAAATCATTCAGCTAAACAAGCTGGCAGGTGGAAGATCTGGTTTTAAATACTGAGACTGCAATCAGTTGAAGTGCTGAACTATAGGCACTCTTGATTAGCATGTGATTCTAAGAGAAAATAGGAAGGGATGGTGTAGAGTGGAACATTTTCTCTGTTAGGGAAAGCTGACATTTATTTATCTTAATTACAGTGGCTTATAAGTAAAAACCCCTTTTGACAAGACTTCCTATAAGATGAAGTGCTACTTAGTTTGCAAAAAGAGTCAAGATGAAAAGTGAATGTAATTGGCAAGTAAATATTCAGAATATGAAATATTGTTTAATAGCATACTTGAAATAAAGACTTTGTAATTCACTGTGCTGAGGACATCCAAGTCATGATATTAATATCTCCTAGCAGTAGTTATACAGCAGTTAAGGTATCTTGGTGTACTGGTGGCACAAAAAATAGCCTTGAAGTTTCTGTAGATTGAGAGAGCACAATCTGTTCCAACGTTTTTGTTTTTTTTTTCATTCTCTTTAAGTGCTGCTAAATCAAATGGCCATGTGATTTTTTTCTAATATTCTCAATAGTATGCATATGTGCCCAGTAGGTTTTTTTTAGGGTTTTGTTTCTCAAAAATGATGGTCATTCTACCAGCCAGTAATAATCTCAACTTTCTTAATGGTTGATCTATAAACCCTTCCTTTGTTTTTCTCTGGGGCTTTTTGTTTGCTTGCTTGGTTGGTTTTGTTGCTGTTGTTGTTGGTCAATTTCTTTGTTTTCCTTGAGATGCTAATTTCTTCCTAGGATTTAACATCTTCTGCTTGCATTCTACTGCAGGCGACTACTTCACATGTATGCATTGACAATACCCCACGACCTAGAGTAGCTTAATGGAGTGATGAGTAGCTGCCCCTACTTGTAAGAAGTGGAAACTCACGATATTTTACTGAGAGGAAAAAAAAAAAGTGAAAACATATCTGCACAACAATTTGTCTTGTTAAGTTTTTGTAGGTCTCTATTAAGGATAGCACAGCACAGTATCTACGGTGCACAGTGAGAAAGTTTTATGGCTATACTGGATTAGTTTAGTCTTCAAGGTCCCAGATGTTTAAGAAGTCAGTTCATCAACTTATACCATCTCAAATATCCGGGAAATAAGGAGGAATTAATATTTCTTTAATATGTCAAGGAAAAGTGTTACAGGCAGGACCCTTCTTCTTGACCTGCCTTCCATGTGAGTTGCAGGTAAGAGCCTAAACTTCAACAGGCTATATCCAGTGCTTAGAAAATGAATACAGGTAGATAGGGAAAGGAAGATTTCTATGTAAATTGGGATAGTTTCCAAAGTGACTCACTCTAAATCATAGTAAAGATTCTGATCCCTTGAAACTGCTCATTGTGCCAGAATTACACAGCTGAGTACTCTCACCCTCTTTTTCACAATCTCACTCTACAGCAGTTTACCGAAAATAATCGTGGTAGTGCTCCACCCTGAAAATAAAATATGGAAATCAACCTGAGGCAACATGAGGGAATTCTTCTACTCTCAACAATGAAAAAAAATGGTAAAAAAATAAGGAATTACCTTGAATATAGGTGGATTTCCCAAGTGCCCTTGTAAAGTAATACCCCTTTTCGACATTATCTTTCACTTTATGAGAAAGGCTAGAAAATGGCCATGTAGGCAACCTGAATGCACTCCAGAGCATGTTATATACTTGTAAGAAGGTCAAGAATTGATGGAAGAAATATTTTTATCAAAAACTTGGGTTCTCTTTGGCAGAATTCTTGAAATCAGTTTAAGTGTTTGCAGTGCTTCCACTAAGCAACCAGTCTGAAAAATACTGTCAAGATTAGCTCAGCTGGTTAGAGCAGGGTTACCAAGATTGTGGGTTCAATTCCTGTATGGGCCATTCACTTAAGAGTTGGACTCGATGATGCTTATAGGTTCGGTCCCTCCAAACTCAGACTATTCTGTGATTTTATGAAGTAAAATGAATGGAGTACCTCAGCAGTGCAGAGGAACTAGAGAAGCTCCAGGCTGCCCACTGCTCTTAGCAGTCTGCCATTCTACTGGAGTGTTAGGACTTGTGTTTTGTTTTGTTTTACCTTGACCTTTATTTGGGAGAATGAAACTAGTAATCTTATGAGGAACAGGTACGGGAAGAGTCAGGTGTATGAGTCAACTGTTTTACAAGTGCTGATGAAGAGGCCAAGATTTGCGTCATACTGAGAGAAATCTCGTTACACGAGGGGGTCAAGATTGTTGTTGAAACGCCTCATTTTGTCAAGGACTCAGCCTGTAGTGATTAATAAAAGATAAATATTTGTTAAGTGAAATAAACCATGAAATTAACAAAAAAAAAAGGAAAACACTGAGACTGATAACTTGCAGATGGAAAGTTATTTTTAAAACAACAAAAAAATGTTTATTAGAGAACAGCTAAATTTTATTACGAAATAATAATTTTTCACATTTCCTTATAGTAAAGAAAATAATATTAGAGTCTTATCCTATGTGTCCAAAATACTGTCTTAGAATAGTAAAATATATAGAACACTATAATGCTAATATTGTTGCTTAGCATTATTTTAAGAAGGTCAATAGTAGCAGCAGCTGCTAAATGTTTCATGTTTAGAAAGAGAATACATCTGAAATGATTTATGGGAACACAGCTTTAGCTGCTCCGCAAAAAGCTGCATGGAGAAGGCTGATTCCTGATTCAAGCCCAAACTTTCTTCACTACTTTGATGCAAGACTGCTCTGAGTCAGCAGCACCCCAAGGAAAAAATTCAGGCTCCTACATTCCTTTGCAGAGACAAAACACTTCCCACTGTGCAGGTTTCCAATGTCAGGCTCTACAACTTTTCTCTGATCTCATCCTGACTTTTGCTGTGTTGTTGTGAGGATGACTCCATGCAGATGTCTTGGCTGACAAGGTCTGTTCCAGGAGGCTCAAGGCTGGAACCCTTTGCCTCTTTTTCACTCTGTTTATGTTGGAGCCAACACCAGTGCATCTGACATAATTCACTTTTTAACAGACAGCTGAGTAACTCAATATTAGTCTATTTAATAATATTGACACTTTAGAGTAGAGACTTCTCAATAGAGTATCTACATATGTAAGAGTTGCATATTTTAAGATTAACCGTTCTACTGTGGAGGAGCTTTTTGTACCCTGTTGCAAAATGGATCTTCTGTGGGGAGCTCAGAAGTTAAATTTTAATATTTAGATGGTTAGTGCTAGCTGAATTTTGGTTAGTTTTGATTGAATGGGAGCAGGAACAGTATGCAATATTTTAAATATACTGACTCTAAGCATGCTAAAAATTTCCTTTCTAATTAAGCAAAATAGTTGAACATCTTAATTCTCCTTTCTCCACAAAATCCTTGAGTTCAGCAAGTCTCTGAAGTATGTGTCAAACATCAGCTTAACCTTCATTGTAGAATACCCATCACAGAGAGGTACCTATGGAGGGAAGTTTCCTGGTTAAGGGGATTTCCCTTTGTAAGGGTATTTTTTTCAATCTTTGCCTCCGCATTCCTACCTAGAGTATCAGTGAACTAGGGATGGGTGGGGAGGAGGCACTGCAGGTCTGCAAGGATAAGGGAAGACCTGGTGGTCTGTTGCACCTGCCATAGCTACAGAGAGTTGGCAAAATGCCTGGAGATGCCCCAGAGTACCTTTAGGGCCATGTCTATAAATGGGTATTTGGGCTTGGTCTCCAATCAGGCTGGCCCTGGTTCAAAAGCCACATTCAAACAGCACCAGTCTTGAGCTCTGCCTCTCAGAAGGGTTCATTAGCAGGTGTAGCATTGCACTGTCAGCAGTTACACAAATATTAGTTTGCATGAACACGCACGATGCGAGTTCAACTCTGCTCAGAGCATTGTGGGTATCCCTTGCTCTGTCTGTGATATGCCAGGTAAATATTTCCCAAGCAGTCCCAGCAGCACTAGGCACTGTAATGCAGAGTTAAGTTCTGCTGCCTTGTTATTATCTTGAAATTATAAGGGAATGTTAAAGTTTTTATTTTTGTATGTGGAAGTTTACCAAGAGGTGCTTGCTCTTGGAAACACTAGCTTACATTAGCTCAGTTCTAAAAACACTCATGCATGTGATTAGCTTCATTCATCCAAGTGGTCCCTGTCTGGTTCCATAGGACCACTCATGCACAAAGACCATTCATATGAGTATTTGTAAAACTGAAGTTCATATCCAGAATTCAAAGTTCACGTCTGAGAGCAGAATAAATTTTGAATCTCATTAAAAAAATAGATCTGTTTCTTGCCAATCAGATGCATAAAATTATAAACACCACACTGAAACATGGCTTTGACCATGAAGGTTGGAGTAAAGGAAAGTGATTGTCAGTGATTGTATCTCACCCAAGGGTTTAACCTCAAGGCAAAGCCTGAGGGCGTATGAAATTTTAAAGAAGCCAGTATCAACAATTTTCTGCTTTCCAGAGATCATTATTGTTGTTAAATCATCAGTTTGTGAGTCTGGAGCTGAAGAATGTCACATTATTTGTAAAAAAATCCACATTTCCTTGAAGTAGAATATTGTCAGTATAGCTTAGCTTTAAGATTGACCTATAAAATATAAATTAAAGTCTGGATACACTGGATGTCATTTCTAATACCCAGACATGATGTTTTTTCCCTTCTTACACCATAGAATTTTGGAAATAGAAATATTTTAAAAACAATTTTAAAATTAATAAAACATACTGAATAATTTGTCTTTTTATTATATTTCTTAATTAAACAACTAAGAATTTCTCCTGTAATTTTCCTGGGTAAGAATTGAAACTAGAGAAATGAAATCTGGGTTGGAGATAGTATTGCTCAGAGTTTGAGGTTTGCTTCCTTAAAAAATTTATTTCCTTGTGCAATCCTTCAATTCCTGCCTATAAAAACACTGGACTAATTGAATATTAGGACATGCTTTCCAGTCTGTGCAGTATGTAAGAAACAACAGAGAAATATTTCAAAATATATATTAGTGCAACATAGTGCAACATTTATAATGACAATGAGTTTTTTGTTGTTGTATTGATTCTTTCAAGTGTATTTGTAAAATTTGTAAAATTTTCTTTGACAGGCAACTTGGCAGTCTACAGTTAAGAATACTCTAGGTCCATTTGCTCAACGTTTACAGTCTGATGGTCCAAACATGCCAATAATTAATACCTTGGTGTATCACTGCTTGTGCTGCCAAGACTCACTTTTCAGGGGAATATGTTTGTTTACAAAGTACATATAAGACCACTCGAGTAAAGCAGGTTGTTCACAACCACCATTCAGGCTAACACATTCTTCAGAAATTTCAGACAAAGCCTCTGTTTTGTACAAAGTACCTTTCCTGCTCATTTGCTCTGCCTTAGATATTTAACAGCTGTCTTTCTAGCCAACCAATAATTTGACATAACTTTTCCCATTTTCATTGCCTTACACCGGCATAAGGGACATCTCTACTGTTTGAACATTTGACAGCAATGCCTTGCTTACACTTTTATTGATCTTCCCTTTGTGTATATGTTCCCTTTGCCTCAAAACATACAGATGTCCTTAATATCTTGTGTCCTGGATGTAAAAAGGGGTCTGTCTATCATATGTGCTTTCCACAACTGCTTTACCACACAAGGAAAACTGGGAAAACTCAAAGGCCTTGAAAAAGAAGGGGGTTCTAATCCAAACAGTTCTGCTAAGAACTGCCTGGCTGTTATTATTGGAGGAAAGAGTTCTCTGGAGAATGTCATCCTGAGAGATTACATCTGTAAGCCTCCTCAGTAATGGGGCATCCATTTACCTGAGCATTATTTTCATTGATGCTTCATTCATTTCCTGCCTCTGTTCTTTGTTTATTGCAATAGAGTCATCTCACTGTGTCATTCTCTAATTCATTTCTCAATTGGATTCTGCCTTCTACTTTCTCATCTGGTCTTAATACATGCAGTTTAAAAGGAGTCGTGCATATCATACATATGATATAATTTATTTTCCCTTGCTCCTGCTTCTCTTCCTTATCCACCAAAGATTTAACTTCTTTTAAGGGAAAATATAATATGTATTTTTTGTTAATAAAGTTTTCTGTGTTATATGAGGTGATAATAAGCAGAAAAAGATGCTTTTCATTTTGAAGTGACAGTGTTTTTCTACCTCCCTGTTCTCATGTAACATAACTTCTCAAGGAAGGAGGGGTGAAATTAGAAAATTGCAATCTAACTCTATAGATATCTCCTCAAAGGCTGGAACATCAAAAATATACATTAGGGGAGTGTATGCATGCAGAATATATTGCAATGCATAAGAATAAAAGTAGCTATATAATATATGGTTCTAAGTACGTAGATGTAAAGTGTATAAAATTTGCATCAATTATATTAATATGTATACTATATAAAATAAAAATAATTAGAATAGACTGGAGTAGAATAGACCAGATAAAACTAGAAGCAAGAGAACAGAAGTGTTATGAATAAAACAGTGCAGATTTTATGACAGTAGGTAACACTACACCAGATTTCTCCTCTGTCTCCATATATGCAGAGTAGAATTTATGGATCATGCAAGTGGTTGAAGTGGCAGAGGGAATATTTATGTTTGTATAACTTTAAGTCTTTGGCTTAGATGGCTAAGTTAGCCAGCAGGTCACCTATGACCTCGTGGGAAGATAGACTTCTCTTAACATTAACTGGAGTAGAAGGCTGACCAAAATGCTCTGAAGTAACCTTTGGAGTAGCTACTTATGCTATACAAGTTCTGTAAAAAATTATGCCCCAGTACTGTGATCAAAAACTTGAGACTTTTTTGACTGACTCAATCCATTTCACTTGGTGTACGTAAATTGAAACAGGAGTGAAAAGTCAAGTCTCAGTATAAAAAGGACAAAGTGTAGCCTTACATTTTGATAGTCAAGGTGAATATTACTCCTTTCATCATCTTAACTTCTGTCTTCGGGCCAAGCAGCCAAGTTCAGATAAATCTACTCATGATATTGTCCTTGATATGAAGAATTAGTTGAATTATGTTTTCTTTCCTAGTTTTAAAGATATTATGGGGGACTCTGTGCAATGATTTGACCAGATGCAGTGAAAGCTCCTATCAATCAGCATTTTGCTATGGTTGTATTAACACACACAATTTTGGTTTGGAACACAGATGCACTAACACCTAGGATAAAAAATGAGGCCTTATGTTATTTTTACAATTCTTAGTGCAGAAATAAATTATGATATAGAGCATTCTCCCTGTTATATTCGCCTACTAGTTTTTTCAACAGCAGTTCTACAGCTATGAAGAGGACAGCTCAAGGAGCAGGATATTATTTTCCCAGAGAAAAGCTGGCAATATGTCCTTGAGATACTAAATGTGACAGAATTCTGTGGGGCATCTGTTAAGGGAGACACAAGTTCACAGTCTAGAGCACATTTTCACATACTATTATGTAGCAGAAGATTAGCATCCCCTGTAAATTCACTTTCAGTCATCTAGTCTAAAATAAATATTAGATTGTATCAGATTTGCAGAGGTGAGTGCTGACCTATTTTTTTGGTAAGAAAATATTATGTGATTGCTTCCACTTAACAAGGTTGTGAAAATAGAAAAAAAATGGGTTGAAATATATATTCTATTTGCTTTATGTTGCATGTTATTCTATGACTATGTAAAAAAAGAAAGAATGCAGTGGAAAATGTTAACATCTCAAATGAAGAAGTCATTAGAAATGAATGGGCTATGTGCAGTGAAATCATTACCACAACATCCTGTAGGATACAAAAAGCAGACAAGTAATTACAGTCTTGCAGGAAAAATCAATCATGCCTTTCTGATCAAGACTGTAGCATGATACAACCTGTGAAACAATGGGGTACCCATTTAATCTTACTTGAAAGTATAAAGCATTTATCAGCATATTCACATTCTCTGTGCTTACATAGCTCCTATGATTGCCTTTCTGATAGAATCCTGAAGGGAGAACATTTCTGTTATGCTTACAGGAGTTATGCGCTGAAGAGGAAAAGGAATAAAGTGGTAATACATTTAAGCATTCAAAAGTTAAAATAAAATATTAAATTTAAGATACCAAAGATATGTGCTATACCATAGGACTTAATTCTTCTCTCATTGTGTAAACAAAGAATAAATCCTCTGACTTCATTATAGCAACACCTCGTGAATCTGTTATAGTATAAGAATTGAGTCTAAAAGATAGAACTACACCTTGGTTTGCATTACGGCTCCTAATTAGAAAAGAAATAAGACTTTAATCATTGTTACTCAATCATGGCCTTTCAGAGCTATTCTTCAATTACCATAATGTTGATACCAAAGAGACTTCTCAGTTATAGATCATATTGTAATATTATGCTTAAAATTATTTCCTTTCGGGATGATACTTGTTGTCCCTACTTGAGTGCCTACCAGCTACTTTTTCTACCTGGAAAATTAACTACTTTTTAATGGGAAATTGAGTTGTTTTCCAAAACGGAGAGCTCAAGAAGCACATTATAAAATTCAGCCTCTTTCAGGATTATATTCCTCTGTGACTTATTAATAGCTCTATTTTTTTCATATTTGACAAGGCAGTATAGAATACCATTTACTTACAATTCAGCTAATCTCATTAAGTAGGTGTATCTTGCAAAAATACATTGTTATGTCTATACCGTGTATTGACAAATTCAGGTCCAAGTCTTCAAAACACTGATTCAGTTCATCACACATATAAAAGCTTACCTTGAATCATATACTTAAGCTAATAACCTCTGGATAAGCCACTTAAAATGGGAATTAACTTCAAGCAACTGCTTGAATGTTCTGCTCAGTCAAAGCATTTTCCTTCTTACTTTCTTCTCCCATGGCCACAAAAACTGCCTGAAAAGTAACAGATAAGTACAACCTTGCTCTGCAACTGGGAAAACTTCAATCCACAGATCAAATTAAAGAACAAGGTAATGTGAATAGGAAAGTGCATTATTAACTGTAATAAATAATAGAAATTACAGTGAAACCATTAAGATTATATTAGTTTCAGTACAATGAAAACACAGTAAACTAGCATAAATATGTTCATTGCTTCTTGAGCCATGTTTACTTCAGAGAAGTTCTGAGCCAAACAGCATTTTTAACACTGTTCAAACTGTAAAAAATGTGAAATCATGTTTCAAAAAGACCCCATTTCAAATATTAAAATAAAATTATAATGATGATTCTAATATCCTTTCCAAAAAAATACTTAAAGAAAGGATGCTCCAATTTTAACACAGTTAAGAGTGTGCTTTATATAATTAAGCTGTTTAAATATTTCATAAGATATGAGATATTTTCTAAAAGGCCTGAGGAATCGACATTACATTGGCCTAGAACTCTCATCTGATTAACCCTCAGTACAGTTTATTTCAGTAATTAAGACCATACAGATTATTTCTATCTGAAAATAAAAAAATGTATATCTGGTCAACTTACCTGTGAAAAAAACTGCAATGAAATATGTTTTTTCTTTTTAACCCACTGAATGAGGCCATTAGAATAATCCAGCAGCTAAAGACTGCATGTTTTCTATGATCTATTTGCTTGGCCATAAATGCCTCCAGAATCACAAATTCTTTGCATAAGATACTAGCAGAACTTAATAAAAGGGGTCCATTGCTTAATGTTCCATTAAATTTTAAATGTACCCTAAACCAGACTTACACTCTATAGTATTAATTTAATAATGAGATTGTCATTCAACTTTATCTCTGGAAATAGCTGCCTACCAATATTTATAAGCATGATTTTTATGTCTGCTAGGTATCTGCATCTCTCAATTTCATTAGAAGTTGTGGATGACCATCATACCTTTAGGTCCAATGATAAGAACCTGAATGAATTAGAAACACTTGCCTCACAGCTCAAAAATTGCTATTTGTTATCATGCCACAAGTGATGTCCAGACTCAGCAACCTGTGAAGGTAACACACCATTGTGGTCATCACCTATCTGCATGCTTACACATAGCCTGGCTTTGTGCTACCATATATACCTCAAGCAAGTCATTAGGGTAATTACAATGCATTTGTCAAGTTGCAGATTTTCAGGTCAGAAGGGACCATTCTAACTAAAGAATATGACCACTTGTGTAATATAGATGACACATTTGCCCAGAAATTTCTGCATCAGACTCAAATTTTTGCTTAAGCTCAAAAGTAGCTTCTGGAATAAAAGACTAATAAAGCTTGTAAATGACTGTTAATAACAGCATCATGTGGCATGCCACCTCTAAATGCATCCTGACTTGCCTTCATGTCTACACCAGTGTTGTTAGGTCAGTCATTACAATGTTTCTGCTAACCTATTACATATTGCTTCATTTACTTGCATCATTTCTTCGTCCCATTTATGATGCACAACGCAGTGCTGATGGCATTTGAGGATACACCTGTCTGATTACCTTCTCTATATATGCAAGTCAGTTTCTCTTTGTGATTCAGTGCTGCTGCACTTACAAAAAACCAAATAAACAAAAACACCCAAATAGTTTTCACTTCCAGCTGTTTTGTATGTTTCAGGTAGATACAATATCATCATTAACAAACAGCTTGGCATGTTTGTTTCTTGAAAATATGTCCTGTCAATTCCATGAGCTGTGATTCTCTGTGCAGAAGTAATATATACTAAATTCCCTGTGTAATCAAACTAATAAATGAATTTACTTTAAGCTTGTGCACATTGCACACTAACAGCCTAGCATAGGCTAGTGGATTAGCTTTCCCTATAAAAAGTAAATAAACTAAGTGTTATAATAAGAGACATGTTTATACAGTAATGAATTTTGTTGACAAAGCAGATATTTGCCTGATTTATACTTGTTGCCGCTCTCTGCCCCAAAGGGAGAAAGATAGGGAGAGAATAATTTTTTTTTTCAAAGTCAAAATCATGTGACTAATAAGGAATTGTTCAAAATTCTGTGATATTACAGCTAAGAATAAAGTAATATAGAGAATACTCTAGAAATTCAGTTGTGGCTCAGAATTAAGAAAATACGTTGATGATGTGGATAGGTATGCAATTTGATACAGCAACTCCCTAAATCCAGTATGTGCAGCTTGCAAGTCTCTTCTAATCAAGAAAATTGTTCAAATAGCAGCTACAGTGCCACACTGCACCAAGATCACCAGCTTAATTGACAAATTTGTTTTCCTTACCTTTCCATTTTTTATATGAGTTTGTGAACTTTTGGAATAGAGAGCACATTCCAGCTGTTGGATTCAGAGACCTCCATGGATATTTGTCATCCCTGTGCTGGGGCCAAAACTCTGAGACACAGTATTCCACTTTATCTCAGCAAACTTCTATTTTTCATAGAAAAGAGACACAAATGTTTGATTTGTGGGGAAAGAAAAAAAAAAAACCCAACAAAAAATATGCATTGCAATTTTTCTCAAAGCCCATGAAGCCTTTCCTAGATGAAAAACATCCTCAGACAGGTAAGCCCTGTTGGTTCAGGGTGTTCATGGGACGAGTCAGGTCAAAGGGACCTCAGGAGATGTGTTGTTCATCCTCAGCAGAATGATCTGACTTCAAACATCATCTGCCTCACTGAAACACATACTGATCAAAACAGAGAAGCTAAAAGAAGACAACCTAACAGAAAATATTAAAACAAAAAAATAAAAATTTTCTATTATTATGTGAAAGTTAGATTCCTCTGTAGGAATTATAAATTCTTAGCTGTAAGAATTATAAATTAATATAAGATTTAACACTAACTTCATTTAAGCTCGATTGTGCTGTATTAGATATGACCTTCATTTATCACATCCCCTTAAATACACATTTGATGTTAAGTAAATAAATAATATCCTTGACTTCAGGGACACAATTTCCACTCAAGTTCATACACATTTGTAGATCTGAGACAAAGTATTCAGAGAACAGAATCTAAAGGATAAAACCAGGCAAAACTTTGTTACTTTTCCATAAACTTAACCTCTGCTCTATTAGGCGCTTAGGTAATGGAATGATCAATAGCTATTTAAAGTTTTACCCAGGTTAATCATTGCATAGAAACAAGCTGAAGATTAAGTGAAATGCCTGCCTGCACTTTTCACATAGGTAGAGATAAAAACCTTAAACTGTGACATTTAAATTAGTGAACCAAAGTTGAGAATAAACAGTCTTGTAAGTGGAAAGCTTTCCCTAGCACTTTCCACCCCTCCTCAAATACAACAGTAAAGCTTATCTTACAGACTTATCATATGGGCACTTAATTTTTTTCCAGTCAGGAGATTTTCACACCACTAGTGACAACCCCCCATTATGTAAACGGTCACATTAAAATTTCTTCTAAAACTCTGTTAAAAAGTATAACTTTCTATTTTAAATATGAGGTCAGACATTTTTCCACTTTCTTTTCTTCTCATGTGCAACCTGACTTACATTTCACATATTTTGAATTTCTGTGTTCTGTCTCACTTAAATACTTTTATTATTCAGTAAAGTAATTTCCTAGTTATTACTGTCTTACCTGGTTTTTATTCTTTTAAATTCTTTAGAAAGAGAAAATAATACACCAAAAAAAATCTATGGCATCATAATGTCTAAATAAAATGATATAACAGTTCTCTGTAGAATTCACAGCAAGTCAGACAGAGAAATCTGACAAAAACATTCTTATAAATGTAAAATTAATTATGTTAATTAATGGCAGGACATTAATCTCTTCTGATGAGTACATTTTATTTAGACCAACACAGTTCAGGATTTAATATCAATCTTCTTCGGGATATTGTTGCTGGGACTGCATTGAATTTATTTCAAGTTTGTCTGTTACAAAAGGGGGAATATTGAGTAAAACAAGGAAGAAAGAAAACAAAATCTACAGCTCAGACTCATGACCCCTGAAGAGAGTTTTTGCATTTATTTGGGCTACCCTGCATTCTTCAGGTACTGGGGTCTAAATCCTGAAAAGGATGAGGGAGTAACTAATGGAATCAACAATTTTTATAATAATTTTTAGGGTGCGACTACTATTAAAATATAAATTGCAAACAGTTTATTTGCTGCAAATCTGTTCTTTCATTGACATGACCCTGAAATGAATAAATCTTCCAGTGGTTGTATCTATGAGACAGAAACCACAGGCAAAAAGGTGGACAGAGCAGCTTTAAAAGAGTTGGGATGAGCTTTAAAAGAGTTGGGATGAGCTCCAGCAGATTCAGGAAGAGAAGTGACAAATAAAAATTGACAGTCTCAGGGACACTACAATTATTTTATTCATGGAACATCTGGGACTGTCTAGTGCAGCTGCAAGAACAAGAAATGTTAATTGAGTGATCAGTCATGGCTCCCAGTGAGTCACACTAACAAAGACATTGTGGAATAGCAGCAAAGGCTTCTGCAGGTCAGTGGAGAAGTTTGACATAGACTTGTTTTCTTCCTTCTCAAGTATTAACTAAGCTTGGAAGTGATTTTAATGTCTTTATCTTAAAAGATAAGAATGAAGTAAATAATTTTAAAGCAATGGAGAACTGAATCTGTGTGGAGAATACTCATGGAATTTGTTTTCTTCTGTGGCTTTTACCACAGCTCAGGATAACAGGTGTTGCTATTTTTACTTTCAAATGTAGATAAAGCTAGAAAATATAGAAGCGTTGGGTATGCAGTCAGTACGGTTAGAAAATTGTCCTTTACATCAGTAGAAGTTTTCATGGTACTTTCAAAAGGAATAAACCTCTAGTGAATTTTGATATTTTTTCCATACGGTTTGTAGTACGCAGATAGTTTTCCTTTATTCTGAAATAATTTTTGAACTCTGTGATATTTGAAATTTTCTGATTTTAGGAGGAAAACTCAACTGTCTTTCCTGTTTAAAATAAGCATGCTGAAGTCACTCTTCTCTGATCTTTTTAATAGTTTCTATACCATGCAAGGACACTACCCTTTCTAAAAAGCAGAGTTATTAAAGTTTGTATTCACCTTGCAGATGAGAGATTCAGATTCAAATATAAAGTCTCTGTTTTATTTCAACTGGACACTGAACAAGAAGTTCCTGCCTGAAATGTACTATAACTAACTGAGTCAAAAACTTTCTGACATGAACTTACTTTAAACTCTTCCTATGGACACAGAAATTGCAGTGAGTAGAAAATTTTCCTGAAGACTTCAGCTATATGTGGAGAACGGAGAAATTTGAATAGGAGAAATTTGGAAAATCAGAATATCCTGTAATTTTTTGACATGGCCAATCACTTTACAAAGTAAAATTTTCACTTCTCTCAAGAAAAGGGCCAAGTGAAAATGGGATTTGAGCTTTGCTCTCCAAAATATGATTTTCACAATATTTTGTATTCCAATATTTTCCTTTTAAAAATATTGATAAAATCATGGATTAGGAATCTTGAAATTGAATGTTTATCTGATGTTACAATGGCAGATAGTAGCATAAGATGGTCAAACTGACTCGTATTTTTGTTTCATTCTCTCAGTTTGTAAAACTGAGATATTATCAGCCTCCTTGGTAGAGTTTGTTGAAGTCACTGGATTAATACTCCATTTTTTGAACTTTCTGTTAAGACACTGAATCTCTACAAACTTTAGGTGTCCTGCAATCAGGTTTCTGTCATATTAGCTGTGGGGCACATTTCTGTCAAATGGAGAAATATATCCCCTACAAAATATCAAGTCTTTGAAGATGAGGACAACAAAAGTAAAAACAGGTGAACAAACACCTTCTTCTGCCCAGCTTTACAGTTTAAGCTTTTGTTTAACTTTGAATTCTATTTATTTATTTAGTGTTGTCCAGGAGGGACCCCCAGGCACAAACACAAGAGTAAAGCCCATTCAAGAAGCACTGATTGCTCATGTTTGGTTCCACTGCTTCATTTCCCATCGTGTCACTTCCTCACCCACATGGCTATAAACATTCTTCCATGGCTTCCTTCTCCTTGGAGGCCTTGATGACTGAAACAGTAAGGAATGCTCTGAACCCCACAAGATTAGGATACCTGCATCACACTCAAAGGATTAAAGACACTGCTTGTATTTCTACTGACAGCTTAAAGTCCTGTATCCTAACGGTGACTCAAAAATATGATAAAAATATATGATCTACATACAGAATTCACTGTCATTAATACATACATTGTATAGAACATGTATGCAATATTGTAATTCTGCCTTGTCCAAATCATACTTGGCCAAGGTGAATGAAACAGCAGAGTTCAGGGCTATGGTAGTTTGCATGTGATTTTCCTGTCATGGAGCCTAAGTGGTTTTGGTAGCAGTAAAACTGACCATTTCATTTGTAATTGCATTGGTGCAAGAGAGGAGATGCAATCTTATTTTACTACAGTAGTATAGATATAATCTCAGCCTTATTAATTTCAGTTTGAATCCACATAAATATAGGTGCTATCATTAGAAAGCAGTTTTTGCATGACCAGAACCAAAATTGCTTAAATATCTGTAAAAATGATCCTTAGCAAAATATCCAATTAATGTTTGTTATTACTCTTCAAATACATTACTTAATGAATAGTATTTAATTAGGCATATTTGTATATAAAGCAAGTTATTTTAAATAATTTATTCAATGCAGAAAAGATGATTTTCACTAAGTAACATATCTACTGCAAAAATGTCCACCCAGCTTGTAGGATAACCACCTCTCATGCTTCAGTACTTTATCCATGTGCCAAAACTGTTAGGAACTGGAAGAGGTCCCATCACAGGTAATCAGCTGGCCATGGGTTCAACTGAGTTCCCTTATCAGACTTCATTTGTTTTCTGCAGCAATTTGTCTATCTCACAGCTGAAACAAGGCAATGGTTTATATTCAGCAGGTACAGAGTTTAGGAACAAGTTATCAGCAAATTAGTTGAACTCAGTGAGAGGGTCAACAGCTAACTTACTTTTCCAACAGTTTATATTTGCTCTTCTCCTGGCATAGCTCTAAGCGTGCTACAGCCTTGTGCTGGTTTTGAGTGGAACAGAGTAAATGTTCTTCACAGCAGCTACTATGGGACTGTGCTTTGGATTTGTGCTGGAAGTAGTGCTGGTAACATAGGCATGTTTTCATTGTTGCTGAGCAGCACCTGTAGAGTGCCAAGGCCTCCTCTGTTTCTCACACCACCCCCCCATCAAGTGGACTGGAGGTGCACAAGGAGCTGGGACAGGACACAGCTGGGGCAGCTGACCCCAATTGACCCAAGGGGTACATCAGACCTTATGGCATCATGCTCAGGATATAGAGCTGGGGGAAGAAGAAGAAGGGGGCTAATATTCAGTGATGATGTTTATCTTCCAAGTAACCATTACATGTGATGGGGCCCTGCTGAACACCTGCCTGCCCATGGCAAATTAATTAATGCCTTGTTTTGCTTTTCTTGTGAAAAGCTCTTGCTTTACCTATCAACATGTCTTTATCTCAACCCGTGAGTTTTCTTATTTTTACCCCTCTGACTACCTTTCCCACCCCACCAGTAAGGGAGTGAATCACTGTATGGTCCCGAGTTGATGGCTGGAGTCAAACCATGACAAGCTTCAATAGCCACAACTGTACAATGCAATACCAAAGTGATGTTTGTCATAAATGTTTAATAATAGTTTGTGTATCTGGCCTAACATGCCCAGGAAAAAAAAAAGAATAAAACTAATTTTAAAAATTAATTGTACAGTAAACACTAGCCCTGTATTGGTGAAAATTAATACACAGGATCAGTTATAATCCTGTTACTAAACCAAATTTGTTTTTATTGTTATATAAGGCAATATCTCATTTTTATTAGTTATTTTTCATACATTAGAATAGTATGATGATGCTTATCAGAATCAGGAACACACTTTATGAGGTATAATAGAGGCACTTCTTCAAGGGCATTTTGTTTGATTTAGCCTCAGACTGCTTCAGCTTTTCAAAGAAATTTGTGTTCTGCAGGTATTTTAAAATTTCTTCACAGTACCAATATTTTCCTGAAATCTAGATATTATTAGAATATGTCAAATGTCTGACTTCTCAGTGAACTGGAATCTCTGGTTACTTCTATGGTTATTTACTCTACATGTGAGGACATAAAAAATTCTTTATAGCAGGCTTTGTCTTTGTCTACTGTAAATCAATGTATTTTTATCTGTCTTTCTCAAATATGGACATTTACAGTTCTTTTTCTGGGGATGAAGTAGCCCATTCATGTCTGGATTCAGCCTCAAGTTTTCTGGACTACAAATCTAAGCTGAGGTTTCTAGTAAAGTGGAACATCCCTGACAAATTTATACAACAGGAATAGCAGAAATTTCATGCATTTCCAAGAGAAATGTGTACATTTGGTACGTGCCTCCATCATCCTATTCTTAGCTTTACAAATTCTAGTCATCCTGTGTGTTTTGTGTTGCCAATATTCTCTTTATTGTTTATCAAAATCTATTTATAGACCATTTATAGTGTTTCTCTTCATGCAGAAATATGATTTCTGTGTCCCAATATCACAAGGGCAAATAGATTGTTCTCAGGCTGACAGCTGCAGTTTCCTTCATGAAAAGTCACTGCTCTTGTGCTACTGAGACCTAAAGCAGATGCCCTTCCTCACCTCCTTAGCTCTGGAAAAACATATTCATAGGGTTTTGTTTATTAAAATAAGGCTTCACAAAACTGCTGGAGCATCTGTGGCCAAGCTAAGAAATGGTTGCTTCAGAGAGCTGTTATTTCAGTCAACTGATCAACAGATTTGAAAGATTGATGTGCTGATGGGAATTTTGCTAACTCCTACCAACATGAGTGAAGCTTTAACCACCCCAAACTTCCTGTTCCCATAGCAGAATTAATAAAACATGTCCACACTGCAGCAGTAACAGCCTGAAGCTGTTACTGCAGGTAAGTTTGAGTTTATATGCTGGGTTATAAACTGCAGTAGCTGAAGTGCTGACATTAATTTCTATCCTCTGAGGATGTTACTGGTGCAGAAGCCCCTGCGAGACCACTAGAAAAGGCTTAGGGTATAAACACTACAACTCTGTTCTTAAACGTAGCAAAGTTTGTAAGTCAGGGTCTTTAGATGTATAGCTGAGCCTTTAGTAATAATGCAGAATATTTTTGTGTATAACTGGTCCTTTTTCAGAATGAATGCATACAATCTAAGAAATTATATGATATAATCTTCATTTATACCACTCCAAAAAACTCTTATTCCACTATGATTACAGTAGGAAACTAATTTAGCTATTTATTATGTTCTTCCAAGAACAGGATAATTTCAGGAGCCCATTCTTTAGTTTACTGCGTATTTTTGTGGAAGCAATTATTACTTTTTGATGCAGCTCCAAATAATTACCTTGACTAAGTATTTAGTGGTTTTTTAGCAGTTATCTTTCACTTTTTATACTAAAACTAATGATTCTCTCCATATATGCATTTATTCATCATTTGTGATGCTTTCAACATTACTGTTGAGATTATTAAAAACAACAACAACCCAATCAAGCAACCAACCAAAAAAATCAAAGCAAAAAATCCAAACTAACTAATCAAAACCCCCCAAAAAACTCTGAAACAAACAAACAAACAAACCCCCAAAACTACTTCCTGGAGCTGTATGTAAAAATTAAAGCTTGTTCAGCAAGATGCACACTTTCTCAACACAGTCACTGTCTTGCAAATCATGCAATTACCTCTTTCTAACAAAAAAATATTTTACTAAGTTACTATACTTTGCTCATAACATCAGACTTAGAAAAGATAACATTGCAGCTCTCAGCTCTTAGGATTGAATTGGCTGCAGTATTCTACTTCTCACTAGAACTGATGTCACAACAAGCCATGTCGCATCGCATTTTTAGCCATGTTGCAAAATCAATATCTTGCAGATCCTCCACAAAACAGTATAAACCATAAAGTTTTGATCATTTTAGAGTTTTCACTGCTCCTTCCTTCCTTCCTTCCTTCCTTCCTNTTCCTTCCCTCCTTCCTTCCCTCCTTCCTTCCCTCCTTCCTTCCCTCCTTCCTTCCTTCCCTCCTTCCCCACTTTGCTTCACTTTGCTTCATTTTCTTCAGTTGCTTCAGTCAGATTAGAATATGTAGACAAGAAAACTCTAGCTGCAATTTTATTTTTGCATGTGTCTGTACATAGTTTTGTTCAAGGAACAGTACATCACAGATCTAATCCCAAATCTACATCTTGGAAGGTAAATCTGTTCATGAGTGTCTCATCATACTCAGCTGAGGCTGTTGGTGTCTCAGTTATGATAAACCTTGCAATAAAACCAGATTACCCATGAACTGGAAGATATTCTGTTAGGAAAATGTTTAAAAGAGAATAGGTAGAGGCATAAATTTAGAACATTTTAATCACAGTGTAATAAGATAAAAAAAGTATTTCCACACTCCAGTTGTTTTAGAGTTTTATTTCTGTAATCAAATCATAATTTCATTTTCTGGCTCAAAATGCAATGGGCGAGATTTCTTTGTGATGTAAGCTGATGTAGCAACTGTAAAGATATTTTGTTCAATTAGAGTACATGAAATAGCTGAAGGAAAACAAGCAATTAAGCAAAAGAATAAACCAATATTTCAGGGCCACTTACTCATCCAATCATATTTAATCTCTGCCAGTGTAGATTACAAGGAATACAACAACAAAGAAAGTTAACATATTGCATTTATAACCATATACTGAATGTATTTCACAATCTGTTGAGTACATTTAAAAATACTTGGAAGCCATCCAAGCTCTTAAAAAAAATTGATATATCTCTCATTAGCATTTTGAAGATGTCAGCCATTTTTGTATTTTGTAATAGAAAGTAATCTGCCAGGGGAAATAGTGTACTGCTGTGTGTCAGAACAAATATGATTACCATTATGCCAGATGCATGTCCTGATGAACTCCCAGGAGGGACTGCAGAAGTAGACCTTGTAGTCAATTATTGAAATTGGAAGTGCTCTGTACCTCTGATTTTTGTGCACCAACAGTAGCTTTCACACAGGGCTACCAGAAATGCTGCATGTGCACGCTGCTGTGCAGAGCATTAATAAGCAGATACATGCACATCATTATCCATCTTTTCTTCTTCGTTGCTGATTGTCATTTTGTTCAAGAGAAGTTAACATGCTCCACTGCTCCTACATAATAAACATACATTTAGCTAAAAGTCTTAGAAAGCAGGAAAAAAATTGCTGATGTTGATGTTTATTCCTTTTTGTTTATTAATGGTCTAGGAGAGATAATTAACTTGAGAAAAGTGGTGTAGAAAAAAAGTGTAGTAGTATGTAGATATAAAAGAATATATTTTTTGTTGATGTGTTTTAATTTTGCCCCTCCATCTTATGTTAGTGCACACAGACTTTTTTTTAAACTATTTCAAGTGCAGAATGATAAAGGATCAATGCATTTAATGTATTTTTGCACTTATTCATCTCTGTAAATATCAACTGCTTAATTTTTGTCTGATGAGTGATGGTGCAATATGAAATAGTGAAATTTGAAGTTGGTTAATAATTTTTGAGGGAGAAAGTGATTTTTTTAGAAAGTCCTTGCTTCAGACTCCTTTCCCTGAGGTCCTTTTACTTTGAGATACATATGAAAACTGTTCACTGATTCATAGGCATGAGGACAATATGGGCTGTATCACAGGCTAATGGTTCACTCAGAGTACTTATAAACATTACAATTTGAGCAGACAGGAGTCTGTCTGCTCATGACAGTCCCAAGATAGTGGTATACAAGCTGTATGGTGGTATTGCAACAGTGTTGGGTCTGAAAAAGTGCTGTTGGAAAGAAGGACTAGTGGTTCAAAAACCTTGACTTGAAATTCTCTGGGTTGAGTCACTTCAGAATAGCCCAAGGAATGAGGTCACTATTTTATAATAGTGGCTTCTCTAAATCCATATGAGATAAGGATATTTCTTATGTCTCCATTGCTTACACTGTATAAAATATTTCATTGGGAAATTCATACTGAACAATGTTAAAGGAGGAACTCACATTTTCTGATGACTAGCACTCTGTCCTCCCATCACCTCAACTCTCAAGATGTGATGGGACATGGGTGCAGCACCTCCCATGGTATCCAAACCAAGTGCTTGCTTGTCTGCTGTGTGGACATTGCTCTGGTAATATATTTGAAAGGAGCTGCTGCCTTAACACCTGCACTAGAGGGTTGTCTCTCGAGTAGACACACCCCAAATATGCACAGATCTGAATCAGCACACAGCATGCTGAAGCACTTATGAAAATAACCTACATTTGTTTGCTGTTTTGTTGGGGTTTTCTTCTATCTTGCAAAAAACTACGCTTTATAAAGAGTAGTTTTTGCCATAGATGAATGAAGTGCTCAAGTACTGGAAGAAGTAATTACAATAAGTTATATGGCAGAGCTCTACAGCATGAACTTATTTGAGAAAGATGAGCTACAGTTATGATTATAGGAGAAAATTCCTGCCATTCCTTTCTGTTGCCCACCTCCTCCCCACCCGTCCCCATCAATTATCTCTCTTTTTTCTGAACTGAGTGCCAAGTTTCAATTGCACCCAGACACTGTGAAGGCAAAGACATTGTGCCATCTGGGTTTGCTGTTTTGCTGAGAAAGGAACATTGATCTGTGTCAGTGCTACAGATTTTCATTCTAATTACACAGCCAACCTCATGTACACACTGAACAAGACAGGTGACAGCAGAGATATCTGCATAACTTCACATAGGGTAGATATCCTCACTTTGGTCTTTTATTGAGAAGTTGGCTGAGACTAACCAGTCTGATCATGCAGGATGAAGGAATAAGACTTCTGAACTATCTCATTCAAAATAGAGTAAATAGAAAGCATTCAATAAACGTGGCATAGAGGACTTATGTTGGGAGAAGAGTGCCAAAAATATGCATAGAAATAATAATGTACTTTTTTAGCAGGTTAAAAGTGCAGGTAAATTGGATTCTGACAGAAAAAAAGTCAAAGAGAAACAAGACAAATATATAATGGTATTTTTTTCCTATTTTTCAAAATGTATTTCCATGAGAGTTTTGATACATTTGAGAGCAGTATAGAGAGAAATGTTCTACATGCCTTAGAAATAATTTAACAGAGGGAGCCTCTTTTTTAACTTCATCATCTTCCTTTATCCATTTGTTTCATCTGTCACATGAAAGACCATCTGTTAGCAAAAAGCTAATTTTCAGGCTGGTCCCTCTCTGGGGGCATTTAGGTCCCAGTCTCTAAGTGTGGTTCTTGTCGACTCTGTACTTCTCTTGCCCTCTGGTGAAAAACCAAAGCAAAAAGCTTCAAGTATGAGTAAAGAGGCTTCAGACATCCACAAAAATGTTCTCAGATGTAGCAGATTTGACCAGAGTCCCTTATGACAGAAGGATGCCCGTAGATACCTGTTAATAGTACAAAACACACCTCTCAAGAACTTAGCAGACCTATAAGCTTCTGGAATTTTTTTAAAATGTAACAATGGACAATATCTATAACCTCTTATGTAAGGTGATTTAAACCTTTGGACATTACAGGAAAGAATTTATATTTTAGGCATACAAGTGGAAGCTATTTCTAAACTCCCTATCATCCTCATTTCCTTTTTATTCCCATTTCTGCTATGACTGTTTGCCCTTTTCAGCAATAACAAGGTTTAATTTTTTTATCTGATGTTCTCAGCATCAATAAAATACAATTTGAATAGTGTCATTGGTATAACATGCGCAATAGCAATTAGACCCAGTCTTAAAATAATGAACCTTCTCTTAAGAGGAGGGGAGCAGAAGTTGGAAGGAGCTTGAAAATCTGGGGATACAACTGGGAAAAAAAATCTGTCCAAATTCTGTCTTTAAAAGAACAATAGGATTCTTTAAAACATTTGTATACTTTTCAGAGGGTTTTGCAAACATGTCTACTTATTTATTATGATTTAAATCTTTCAAAATTGAAGCCTTAAGAATCACTTTGAATCATAGGATTTTAACTTCTGGAATACTAATTTTTAAGTTTCATCTACTCATATTTAAGTTAAAAGAGATATTTCATTGTGACTTTATTTCAATATCAAAACCCAGGAACTGTTTGAAGCACTTGTTCATCCTATTACAGCTCCTACTTTATTGGAGACATTCTTGTAATCACTTAGACTGTGGCTCTCTGTTCTTTAGTTCTCCAGCCACAGGAACATTCCCACCCTTTAAGGAGTATTTTGAAGAGAACTAAATTAAATATTGTGAGGTTTGATATCACATGCAAATAGGTACAATTGAGAGAAAAAATATTCAAAGACTTTTCACTGGAAATAATTGACTATGCAATCAGTGTGCAAATGGGGGTTTACATAAACAAAATGGTACATTCATACACATATATGTATATATGTTCATGTGTATACACACATATATATTTTGAGAGGTAAAGCAGGTATTTAAATTAGGTAGACAAAAAGTCTAGCATTTAAATGTGTCCTAATCTTCTAAGTATCATTGGTTTATTTTCCATCTCATTTTGACTTAATTTTTCCAAGACAATGTATTTAATCCCTGGGCAAAACTGATAAAAGAGGTTTTAGACAGACAGAGAGTAAGGGACCTTCCAAGGTTATCAGCTTGTGAGAGCTCTGCCACCTGTATCTTCCCAGAGTTTTTCAGATCTTTCCTACTGTTTGATTTTCCACTCTCTGCTGAGCTGTTCTACATCCAGCTGTTAGAGTTTGACCAGGTCCCATAAGCCAGGCCAAGTCAAGGTTTGAACAGGAGCATGGTAATGGAAACGGCACGCTGGCAAGACAATCTTTTGAAAAGTTTTACAGGAGATTTACAACTGTGGTTTTGCTGACACACAAGCTGTGCTGGGCACTATGGGGGAAATTTTTGGTGAGTTATGAAAAGGCTAGAGCTGTGCCAGCCCTTTGTAGACAAGATCTTCGAAAGTAGGTTATTGAAAGATATTTCAGAAGCATTTAGAATTATTTTTAAATATTTTAGAAGAGAAGAAAGGAAATGGAAACATTTTCTACCTCCCTATGCCCCAAAATTTCCTATATGGAAAAAAAATATGTGTGAATTTGCTGATGCTGCAGAATCTTGCTACTGTTGGATTTTTGTGTGGTTTGATTCCCTAAAAGAGAATCCTAAGACCAATCTGTTCTATAATGGGTAATCCCTTCTATAGCCATGCAGATTGGCAACTGTTTCTATTTAATATTTTTACAGCCCAACTTTCA
>VZTB01004497.1:78280-105565 GCA_013397245.1 Thryothorus ludovicianus
TTTTTTCTTCAGTGGCGATAAAAGCTAGAAAACCAAACAAAGGTAGAAACAATTGCAAAATAGATAAAACACCCTCTAGGAAAAGAACACACTAAATTAGTTTCAGTGTTAGAGGTGGAAGTGGTAACACTGTCTTTTATTAAGATTCCCATTATAAGTTGTTGCACTGTGCAACCTATAATTTTNATATTTCTGAAAATGAAGCTTGAGAAAATATAATTCTTTGTTCATATTAAATAAGATAAATGTTTCCTTTGAAATAACGTAAAAGTTATTTGAAAGAAAAAGAAAAGGTCTTTCTATCAGGGATGTTCCTTTTGCCACCCTCAGGAAAGGCTGCATAGATTTGTCTAGGTTTTAAATCTGTCTGGACTTAACAGGCCAAATGGGTAAACTCAGAAAAGCCATAAATAGTTGCTTTTATCTGAGCTTGGACCTGTTTGTTAAGCATTTACCAGTTTGGTCTTTGCGTCACCGCTGTAATCTCAGGAACCTTGGTACTGACAGGTCTGCTTTTCAGGAACTCCAGCACAATTTCTTTTCAGAGAATGACCATGGGCTAAGCCCAGAGTACAGGGTAGGGCTCTTACACGCTTGCACTCTCACAGACAGGTGCTAACTCTTGTATGCTCTTGCCATGTATTGGCACAACAGCACTAAGCATTTCTGAGGCCTGCAAGTTTTTCACCCCCATTTTTTAATAGAGGTCAAGATGCTTACATGTTACATTGTACTCATTGTACTATCCTCATCTGGATTTCTACATACTTAATTTGTCATACAGCACAGGAAGAGCCAAGGATTCATAAATTTGTTGTCTTTTTCTCCCTTTTTTTTTAACATCTTTTTGTTACCATTTTTTTTACTAGACTTTTCACCTTGTACCAAGCTCTTCATCATGTAAGCACATTTATGTGTGGGCAGTACTCCTGCCTCCTGCATCTGTGTTCTGCATGGTCTGCTTTGACTTATTCTCCAGAACACCTGTGTATGATCATACTTACATGAAAGTCTTCGCAGGAATACTGAGCCTACCACAACCACAGGCAGTGAACCTGCCCATCCTGTGTAGTCTGATTTATCTGCCCCTGGCCCTCTCTCAGGCTCTTTTCCAAGGAGTATAAAGGAAAACACAAGGCAGAACAGGGAGGGAGGAATAAGATTGCATTAATGAATAAGTACAAGCAACAATAAGATTGGAGAGGAGGAGAACTAGGATCAACAGTCGGAAAACAGAAAATTGGACTAATCAAGCATGAGACTGGATGCCCGAGGGAAACAAAACCACACGATGTTTGCAGTGAAGAATGAGACTGGAGTCTGGTGAGTGGGAGATTGCATCCAAAAGCTGTTGAAGAGACAAAGAATAAATTGGTCTGACAAGAAATATAGCATGAATCAAGGAAGCAGTGGAGAAAATGGTATCTGGTTTGCTGAAAACATGATGGGGAAAGAATGATCAGACAGTTTTCTGAGGCAAAGAATAAAACCTTCACATGGCACAGCAGGCTGGAAGTAGAACTGCTTAGAAAACTTTGGGAGAATGTAAGAGATCAAGTATTGTGGGAACTGATTGTAAAAGCAATTTGTGAAAGGGAGGTTGTAGGAAGAGTAAAACAGAATAGATTTTATTGGTTTTGTTTTAGCAGTTTCAAAAGACTCAAGGAAACAACAAATGTTGGGTCTAAGGGCAAAGAGGAAAACAGGAAGGAAGAAGAAATCAGGATGGTGAAACGTCAATAGGATGCTTGGAAGGAAGGAGTCAAAAAAATGACTCATGACTGGAGTGAGCAGAAGCTCCTGCTAGAGTCCAGGATGGACCCTTGATTTCAATTCCAAATTTCTTCTATTAGTAAATTTCTTGTTCTATCTGCTAGTAGGAGCACTTACGTGGGTGACATTTACACTTATTTCTTGTGCACAGAGCCTAGAAACTTGGAACTGCTATGTTTTAGTTACTCCTTTGGCTCCAGACTATAATCCATGCTCAGGACACTTGGGGAGACAGAGTGCCTCTGTTTTCAGATTGCAGATGAAAGGAAATCACAAAGTCACACATGCACACACACAACATGTACATGGATACATATCTACATAAAAGAAACCCAAAACTTGAGGTACTCAGAAATTAAAAAGTTCCAAGATAAAAATAGTTACATTAGTATTAATTCAGCCTGATTATACATAAGCATTATGAAACAATCCCTAGTGATGTGACCATTTCCCCAAGAATCTTCATGTATTTAGTGCATAAGAGGCATATTCAAAGAGTGAATCAGGTCTAATTATTAAGAGTTTGCTCGTAACTAAAATGGGACATCAAACAGAAAAGCAAGGATTTCCTGATCCAGACCTTTGAATATGGTTCTGAGGAATTTAATTTCTCTCTTTCTTCCCATCCATGTCATGCTAAGCAAGTCATTCAGCCCAAACTTCTCTGAGGTCATCACTAATTGCACGTCCTTGTGCTATACATGTTAAGCATGAGACATAAGGACCTATGCAAAATTCTCTACACTCAGAACTACAACTAAACTTACTGGAACCTGAACTTGAAAAGCGTGAAGAGCTATATGACATCAGCTTCTTGAGAAAATTGAATAAGTGTTGCAAGCTGGCACCTAAAACTATGTGGATATTCTAACCTTTGAACCATTTTCCTCTACCTTGTCTTGCATTTGCAAATTGGAGGTTAAAATGGCCTTGGTTAGGGGTGTTGTAGAAGCAGGAATGTTTGTGACATGATCAATTGCTGATCTCTAGTATTGTACAGCAAAAGAGGTATTCACTTTAAAATTATTATTCTGCCTACATGTAGGATAAGGATTCTTTGAAGTAGATAAAACCTGAGCCATTGGTCTTTTGCACTGATAACAATACTTGGTCAATGCAAACCACAGTTCTAGACATTTTCCCAAATGAGTAACCATCTTCTATCATTTGCATTAAGCATTAAAATGCCTTTAAAAATAAGAGCATATAGTCATGTAATTACAATTAATGTCATAATGAAAATATACAAAAAAGTTGATCTAGAGTCGAGTAGGTAATCTTAAAGGTGTTTATTCTAAACTCTGAGCAGTAGATGTTTCTGTCGTAATAAAGTTCTAAAAGCATTTCATGTGCATTGAAGTATTTAGAAGACACAAGTGTGTGTCTCATATAACCAAAATAGATGTTTTTTTCACTAGTCTTTTTGTCATACTTCCTCACTGCTTCCCTTTCCATCATTTTACCAACAAATTAGGGGAATTCATTAGGGGAATGATTTAGCCGAGCTTTGAAAATGTAACTCAATTCTGTCTTAATATAAAATGGAGTGTCTGGACCAGCAGACCTGAGTACATGTGAAATGAGGTAAAGCAAGCTTATGAATCCACAACTGAAATACAGTTTTCAAACATGCATTCAGTGTGTGGGACTTAGTGCAGCACACTTCTGAATTGTTTGTTTTTCCAGCCTCTAGTCCTTAAAGAGGGTACATTATATGTGGCGGTAACCACAGAGGAAGGTCTGCTGCCAAGAAAACATATTACTACAGTTCAGTAATGTAGCCTAATTGTTTTCCCTCTGGTCAAGTTACACAGTAATACTTGCTTTTCTACAGATCTGCAGCAACAGTTAGTTAGATTAAATGATCTGCCTTCAAGAGAATTAGAGCCATTTTCTGAGGTTCTATTACTGAAAAAGGCTTCCTTTCACAAATTATGTATCCTCTCTGAGCAGGGTTTTTTTACAAACGGAGATTTCTATCAAGAACAATCATTTTATGGTGAAAAATGTTCCTTCCTTGTGGATGCATTACATACCATACTGTGTGGGATAGCTGTAGGACATGAAACGATTTCCAAGTTACTAACGCAATAAAACTACAACTGGCAAAAAGTAAAATTAACTACAGTGTGTAGGACAAGCATCTTCTCATTCCTTACCCAGATTTACAGGACAAGGAATGAATGGACAAAGGCTATCCAGTGTTCCTGGGTACAGTAATCAGTTTCCTTCCTTATCAGGAGACAATGGATCTAAAGCCATGAAAGGTCCAGGATTAGAGGAACTGCTCTCTTATCCCCCCCCTTTACAGTGTGTTTTCTATGCTCCCTTAGTGCTCAGTGCTGGAGATTCACCCAGCATAGGACTTTGCTTTTATGGCACAAACCAGAGCCTTAGAAAGTGTGAAGATATTCTCATCACTCTCAGAGCTAAATGAGACAAATTATCTTATCAGTCTCTAGTGGAAAGCTGGAGATTGTTTTTTTTACTTATCTTTTAATAACTTACTATTTAGCTAAATTTGATAGAGGAAAATTCTGTCATCTGAGAAAAAATTTACAAAGCCCGTAAATCAAATCAAATTTTCTATAATTGTTCTAATGAGCTGAAAAAGGGCTGTTCTCCAGTCAGTGGTGTAATTTAGAAGGCCATGATTTGCTGATTCTATATATGGAAACTGATCTATTGATCTGATCTGTTACACTAATTGAAAGAGCTAACAAAATAGACTGAAGAGAAAGGATTCTGTGAGGTAGAGATAATAGAAATAATTTAAATATTTTATATTGGTTTAAAAGACGTGCAATTAAGTCTTTCTGGTAATTAGTAATTTCTTTTTTCTTCCAGGATAAATACATTGTGCCTCAACATAATTACTTACACAGCAGAGTACAAAGCAAAATTGGCTAACAGTCTACTTTCCTGAGAGGTAAAATGAAACATAACTTCAAAAGAAATTTGGGTTATACGGAGATTCTTTTGAGAGGAGTGTGCAACTTGACTTGTCCTATGAGCTGTAAAGGAAATTCTTCATCTGTCTCAGTCACAAGAGGTGCATCCACAACCATGAGGAATGGGACCTCCAGAAATAGATCACAGGTAAGAAATTACAGCAGCTCTGCAAGGCCTTGGTTGCTCTATTTCCAGGGGTTACAGAGCTGTCTCTGCTGCTTCTTTCCAGCCTCTCACAGCTACCTGCACCCCCTTCTGTTATATTATGGGGTGTAGGCATGAGAAGCACTTTGGTTGTCTTCAAGTTATAGACCGGCCTGGAGTTACCACTTCTCTAAAAGATATGCATGAGCTGAAGAGAACTACAATACAATGAAGTCAAACTGAACTTGCACTTAACAAATGTGCACTTCATGGCTCATCTTCAAGCCTCTGTAGTTTCACTTTATTCAGTAATTTTCCTTTCAAGGAACCTTGTGAAATCTCCTGAGCAAGCTAAAATAATAATGTATTTTCAAGGAAAAAAATAATTATTTACAACAGGTAAATAATTATTTGCTCCATGAGTATATGCACATACAACATTTTCAGCAGCTTTTGTGACTTGGTTGTGCCTATTTTCAATATACTGATAAAAAAAGCCATGGATTCATCTCGATTTTCCTAATTATATATGTAGACTAGATCAGTCAAAACAAAGTTTCTAGAACCACTACAATCCAGAAGTTGTTCTGTTACATTCAATAGAAAAACAAACAAAAGCCTGAATTCACCAGGAATGTGGGACATCATGCAGTTGAGCTTTTTTTTGCTATTGACAAACAGCAGCCATTGGAAAGCCTTGAAGAAGATTTCTTGTGAACTTTTCACCACCCTGAAAGTTGCATTTTATTTTAGATGTAGCCAGAAATAATTTTACCAATAGTTTTATTTCAGCCTTTTAGTTTTCTCTGTTTGGAGCACAAGGACTTCGGAATGATGTTATCTTCTGTTAGTAATCAATGTGTTTCTGCTGGTAAATTTATTTGTTGTAATTAAGTTTTCTAAAAATTTAAAAATCTCCATGGTGGGGTTCTTGAAGTACTAAGCTAGCTGAGGCCCTTTAATTAAGAAAAAATTGCTAATGGACTACTGTTGAGAAGAACCCAGCATGGAATTTGTCTTTTTAGTTGGCCTGACAGTCATAGTCCTTATTTGTTAATCAGTGCTTCAGATGTAAGAAAAATTCTAGGCAAAAGTTTGAAGGTTGAAATTATTATATTTTACTTTTGCAATGAAGTACAGAAGAAAAAGTAGAAACATTGTGAAAGTGTGTTCCAACTTCAGAATTAACTGTCTGAAATGTAAGAGCAATCCTGGAATGTAAGTCATTTGAACAAAATTAGCTCTGAATTTTAACCCTGCCTAGAAGGCTGCCATGTTTTTCCTGTCAATTTCCTTATTTAATCATTTAAGATTTTAAACAAACAATGTAATATGAACCACGAATGACATGGAATACTCAGACACTATATAAGAAAACCTCTAAAGTAATGTTGAGAAAAAGAAAATCCTATTATAATTAATATTTCTGATTATGTTTATTAATTAGCAGATTACGTTGCACAGGATTCTACATCAACATCCTTTCCCTTACTTCTCCCAAAGAAAGGCTTCTCACTTATTACTCTTATTCTAAATTCAAAATCATTGTTCTCCACTGTGCATACAGGGCCTAGACTCCCTACTGTCTTGCACAATGTTATTGTTTAAACAATTTTATACCATTTCAAGGCATATGTGAAAAGCAGAATGCTTGTATATCTAGCACGTTTTCAAAGGAGTAAATTTAGTGCATATGAATACACTGTTTATTCTTATTAATAATCCAAGGATCATGGTTATCCTTGCATAAAACCAGATTAATTTGCACTATTATAAAGAATTATTTTAATTTATTTTCTTTTATTTAGGAAATCTATTAAACCCACTATCACAGCAATTAGAAATGAAATTACTTCATATGCTATGAAAATGGCTTAATTTTGCAGATGTTAGTCCAGTTTTTCTAATAACTTTGTTACTACTTTTGCATTAAAAAGAGCATGACTGTCCCAATCTACAGTGTTATTCTGCACACTCCATAAGCCAAAGCCAGCAGATGTTGAGCTATAACAGGTTTTATTTCTTTTAAGAACATGTATATATGTACATGTTTGTGCTAATGATTTACTTGCAAGTGAATTAAGTGTATAAAACATTAGAAAAAGGCCCAAATGTCCAGTCTTCTCTACAAATCTGACAATTATTAAAACAAAAAACTACACATACACACCCCCCTCAGGAACCAGCCCCCTGAAAAAAAACCAAAACTTGTTCAATATTTTGAGACTGCTCTTAGTGCAACCTTCCTTCCAGCATTCAGGTGTTAGCATTGAAACATTAAAATATTTAGTGCTTCACAGTCCTTTACCAGTGCCTGATGACTTAAACCTTAATGTGTTTTAATTATGGCAGCGTTATACATTTTTTTGCTCCAAGTAGTGCAAGTCCACACTGGCACTGTATAGTATAGCTGCTTAAATGGAATTCTTTACAGGTTTTTCAAGAATTCTGCAGCTTTGTTTCTCCTTTGTGTGAAACAGAACCCACTCTAGGACACTCTATAAACTGTCATTTGGATAATAGTTCTTTTCTATTTCCTAGAGCCAAATATAATATTCTGTTCTGTACTTAATAGCTGTAAATATTACAAGAGGTTAATTTCACCATTAACTTCTCTTGGAAATTTCCTTTTGAATTCGATCCAATTGTTCCATGTCTCTTTTTTGTGTTTTGTTCTCATTCTTCATAAAACATCCTCTTTCTGTCTTTCCTTTTAATCCAAGCTGCAGAGAAGAGCTTTCCTATCATCATGTAGCAGACGATGCATCCACAACAATAGCAGGGAGACAGGCATTCTGTCCCACAGGGAATGACCTGGAGGTATGAAATGCTAATTCAAAGGTCATGAGAGTGGGGATCAATGAGAAGGAGCATGACACCAGTGCTGCCCTGGGGCTGTGCTGGCTGTCCCCAGAGAGAGGACTGCTGATGCACAGGTTGTCAGCTGGGGAAGGCTCTCACCAAAGACTCTGAACCGAGCATAGGTGAGGGCTTTAGGCAGTAGATGGAGCAGATTGAGTACATGGAGCAGAAGGATGGGAATACCACTGGGAGCAGGGTCTGGTATTTCCAAGCCATAGATTTGGTCCTTCACCTCTCCCTAAGTGAGAGGGTGTGGCAGCTTTCTGCCCTTATGAAACATTATCTGTGACATTTATTCTTCAGGGCTCTCCCTATTGAGTCTGAGTCAGCACAGAAACCTTTATGAAGGACACACACTGTTACTGTGGTATGAACTTCATTTAATTACTTGAAGAGTCCAGGGAAGAGAGGGAGACAAAGACCAGTTTCTTTCAAACTTCCTCCCTTTTTGCTAGAACTATTTCCTACATTCCTGTAGTCTGTATTAAGCTCTGGGAGTGCTTAATTAAACTCCTTCTGCAAACTGTCACAGAACCAAACTAGAGGGGTGTTGTTACCGCAAGGGTGTTTTTTAAATAAATGAAATGTGCAGCATTTGTGGAGTTTGATTTTAAGAAACCCCTTCTAGCATTAAAACAGTGAGGAAGCAGGTTCTTCAAGTTGCACATACTACAACTGTAAAAGAACACCCTAATTTTAGGTTATTAATTCTTTTTAAGACTAAACCAGAATCAATCAGTTCCCCTTAATCCCTATAAGTGCTTTTCCTTTTAAATTGTTAGTTCAATTTTTCAAGGCTTAAGTTCACAAAGGAATAGGAATTAGCTCTGCAGACATAACAAATTAGTCATATTGATCCTGCCAAAGGTGATAAATTATTAATAATCAACTCCTCCCTATGCAGACAGTTTTAAACTCACAAAAAGCCCTCATGAAATATCTGAAGCAACCATCTGGGCACATCTGGGCACCTTTTTATTCTTCCTCAAATCTGTTTCATGGTTTAATGTTCTTCACTAATTTATGTTACTTGAGATATATATAAAGGAATGTATAAAAAGAGATTTACCTGTTTTGCTTTCATGTTTTGGGAGGCAACTAGCATTCTTAAATGCACTAAAGTTCCACTAAAGGGAAACAGATAAAAAAGAAGAGAGACAGTCAATATTCTTTAATGACATTCCAGCTGTCTTAGTTCTCAGAGCCTTGTTTGCAGACAGTCGTGTCAGCACTCCAAGTGAAATAAACTTTATTGGCCTGAAGTGCCAATAGTGAATGACTGTATTACAATTGCTGATATGCATACTCTGGTGCCAGAGACTGCTTAGACAGAATGAATATTGTTGTTATAAATTACTCCTCAGAGTAGAGAAAAAAAAAAGTAAACACTTCTGCTCCGTTCTCAGACAAGTGGCTGTACCGAGGGAGATGTCTGTTAGATTTGCATTCTGAATGAGCTGTGCTCTCTGCAGACACTGGGGAACTATTGAGAGCAGGTCTTTCGACATAGGGTGCTGTGTTTCTCCCACATGAGTGCAATCTCTGTGCATTCCCTCCCCTGTCATCATCTCGTTACCCTGTGATCACAAGATCACAAGAAGGATGAAAGAGGTTATTCCTATAATGGGAGTCATATTCTATTATATTAATTCAAAGTGAGTTCTCTTTTTCCTCTGGAAGTATCTCATCATTTTAAAAAAGGCTATGCCAAAAGGGCAGAACTTTGATATCTTTGTACTGGACAACAATATATATATATATAGACAATGAACGCAAGATGAAAGTGATGCTCTGAAGCATGCTGGATTTTGTACCATTATCTTATGGTACAAAAACATTAAAGACTAGAATAGCCCTAGTGACTCCACCACCTATTCATGTAAAAAGATGCTGTTAAGGAGATAAAAACCCATCTGAACAAGTTCTGGACCTTAACCTGTTATTTTTGCATACTACATATTCATAACCATCTCATGAAACTTTCTAACTTGTGCATCTGAAGCAAAATTTTGCAACATTTGATTTCATGCTTTTTTAAAATCGTTTCCTATTATATGTCCAGAAACCTTTTAACAGTTGCACTTTACCTATTCACAAAATTGCGTGTATATGGAAGAAGTATATGCTCATGTGTTAACAGTTAGAGCAAGACGAGTGTACATAAAGGATCACAGTCAGATTTTAATTACTTAATAGATCAGAATAGAATATTTCAGTTGGAAGGGACCTACACTCACCAGCTAGTCCAACTACCATTACTTTTGTGCTCACCAGAAATTTAACAGGATGCTTAAAAATAGCTACTATTTTTTGCAATGCATTCTTCCCCTTCTCAAAAAATGCATGGAGTTCTCTCAGGGCATAGCTACTGCCCAGGATTGCTGAGCTGTCTATGTCAATGTCCTCTTGCTTAGATATCTCCCTGCCTCAAAACAAAGACTAGTCCTGACTCACTGAACACTTTTCTTCGCAGGGTTCCATATCATAAAAACCCATGAAAATTCAAGTCTCAAATTAGCCCTGGGGCTAATCCTGTACTTTTTCAGTCCAAGATGAATTCAATGTAATATCACAGGAAACAGGCAAGCCTGATACTCAAATGTGTTCAGCCTTTTCATACAGATGCAATGGAAGTGTCACCCAAACCAAACAAAATCAATTAGTAGTGAATAGATTACCCTGAACATCATGTTTTTATAAACCAAGGCATTTGCTGACTAATCAAAAATGTAATTTCTAAGTGAACATTTAAACTAAAGACAGATCTTCACTACAAATAAACCATCATTCTTCCACTGAAATTAGGACCATACCTTATTGTTTATTAATAATGGTAAATGGTTACACTTTTTTTTTTTTTTTTTGCTACTGGAAATATAGCAAGAGGAAAAATCTGATCGGTTACGATAATCCTTAGAGCTCAAAAAAATTCTGTCACTTCACTCTGGACTTTTGCTTATTTTCTGTAGTGTTATTTACAGACACAAACTTATGCAATGGTTTTAAAATACCATGAAATTGATAGCTTCAGAACTCAGACATGGAAATGTCAACAAAGTTTGGGTTTAAATCTAAAATATCTTTGAAGTTTATATATGCTTAGATTTTGTTCCTAACTTTTGGCCAAGACTTAGACTACAATGATAAAAATAGTTTGGCAGTATCATGTAAACCCAAGCCATCTGCACCCAAATTAAGCAAATTTTCTGCCTTTGCTGATTAGTATTTTTGGACCATTGCCACTCTATATGGTTAAACTAGTCTGGTCTTGCCAATAGGACATTTCAAACAGTGTAACAAATATCTGCATCATTTAAAAATTATATCTTCTTTTTGATTCACATAACCTACACTTATTTTTGTGGCAGCTGAAATACTAAACTCAAGGCTTGAATTTTCTTTCTGAGGTGCCATCTGGGAACTTGAAGGAAGAGCTAGAGTCATGAAACAACAAATTGTCTACAACCTCACATGATTAATATAAAAACAAAATATTCTATTTTTATTTAATTATGAGATTAAAAAATTGAATTGGTCAAGAGTTTGGGTTTTTTTTCCTAATTGAAAACATTTCATTAAACAGCCTTAGGTTTACAAGAAGGAAGCAAAGAATGCTGCAGGTGATGTGGATTCTCTACTGATGGCTTCTTTTTCTTATACTGATTATAATTCTACCATAACAATTTCTATAAGGCTCAGTCAAAATCATAAGCCATTTTGCTAGAATCTGAATATGAAAATATTGTGAAAGAGTTCCAAGATCCATATCCTCACAGTTCTTCCAAATCCAGTTTTTATCAACTTGTTTTTGTATGTGAGGAGCTTAGAGAAGTCTATCCACTACCATTGGGCAGGCAATTTTGTTTCATTGGTGAAAATTTGCTATATGATTACCCTAAAGCCTATATAGGCCTTTATAATGTATGTAGGAGAACTTAAATGAACTCTACCCCATTTACCTCCTCTCCAAGGATACACCATTTGTTATTGGCTCTAAAGAAGCTGAAGTGCAATAAAATAATTAATTACAGTTGCAAATCTGTGAAAAAATGAATGGCATGTTACATTTCATTTTCAAGCTGACTTGTTGCCAAAAAAAATTTAAAAATAAAAATACAGGGCATACTTTTAAAACGGACAGTTCAATTACTACTACACAAAAGTGGTAAAGGGAGATTGTCAAAGTAAGTCTGCGTCTTGACCTACTTTTCTCTTTATACTTCCAGGAATAATTATTTGACCCTGTTATGAAATTAATTTAGAGCTTGGGAAAAGAATTAGTGTGAGAGCAATGGAGTCTGAGCACTTACAGGCTTAGCCAGACAAATCAGAGGGTTCTTTATGTTCCCTGCAGACCAGATGAGCTGTGACAGAGAGGAGATATTTGGGAGTGAGAGGTGGAGCTCCACCTCCATGTACTTTCTGTCCTTTTCACTAAGGTATCTGAAATAAGGAACAAAATTAATACTATATTTTGTCATACCAACAATTGCCAAACTCCAATTGGACTGAATATCTATATATTCCTGTTCTGCACCCTATATACCGACAAAAAAACCCAACAAACTTTTACACATTAATGCCTTATGTTGGTCACCTTTTTAAACCATCTATGTCAATCTATGTCTTATAATTTTTTTCCTTAGAGTAAAAGAGACACATGTTCAGTTTCTAGAAATCACTTCTTTTTTTCTGATGGGGTCCAAATCTCTCAACTAGTTCTGATTCCAGATCATGCAAATGAATAGATATAAAATCAGGATGAAAATCCACTGAAAGAGAACCCATTCTTATCCCTCGTTTATAGATCCAGTCACTTTCTGATCATAGATATATACAGGTATTGTATAGTCTGCCAGT
Organism: Thryothorus ludovicianus; assembly: GCA_013397245.1. Taxonomy (NCBI): domain Eukaryota; kingdom Metazoa; phylum Chordata; class Aves; order Passeriformes; family Certhiidae; genus Thryothorus; species Thryothorus ludovicianus. The sequence goes on from VZTB01004497.1 coordinate 90,872, forward strand.
AAAATACAGAGGTGCAACACACAGGCGAGAGAGATGTCCTGGGCATGAGGCTGGGTTTGGAGTGTGCAGTGCTGTTTCTCTGCCCATAGTTAAATTCAGAGCACTTGCTAATATTCCCCCTTGTTTATAGACTCTGTCTGTATAGCATGTAACAGCAACAGTTCACAGCAAAACGCTTAGATATGCTGAAGTGAATGAAAATATACTAAAACTTTTGCAATGTAAACAAACAGTGACTTCCTAGTTTACTGCACAGATCCCTTTTTGGGATATATATTGTCTTTCTCCACATCCTGCCCTTTAGCCTCTGTTGTGTTCCTCCCATTTTGTCTCAGGCATAAGCAGATACCATACTAATAGCCTCATCTTTATTCCCAGGAAGGAAAAAAGAAAACAATAGACATGAATGAAGGTGTGTCATTCACATACTCTCCACTCTGGAAATGCCAGCTCCCTGGTGCTACAGCTATAGTAAGGTGCATTTAGCAGGTGAAATTCAGATGTTAAGTAACAACTATTTCCTGTCCTTTAAGAACAAGAGAAAGGCCACACAGGTCACATCCAGCCATATTTTGTCACGGAAATGAAGGTACTGTCAGATGATTGCAAGAATAGACGTTTATGACACCTTTTATTCCACCAGCTACTGAGTGGGGCTTAGTAAGCCACACTAAGCCAGATGTGGTTCCTACATATTTATTAATCTTTCGTATTTTTCCTCTTGTAAGGACCAAAATACTGAGACTCATTCATGATAGTGCTTTTATTTGGTTGATATATTTATGAAATTAAATTCAAAAGTTAGGAAAAATATTTACACTTCAAAGCATAATCACACTGGAAAAAGATGAGTTATTAATTTTTGTTGCTGCTGTAGCAAGGAGGATGGTTCATAGTTATTACCAATATGAATTATAATAAAGACATTTTTAAACCTGCAGAAAGTAACTCCAGTGCATGCTGTAACAGGTATAACAAACCTGTCCAATTTTGGCTTCATATTGCTGTGGGTGAGGTGTTAATGACCTATTGGAATTGAAGCTGATTACAGGTCTCATTAAACAAATGGGTGGAGTAAGCATTCAAATACCCTGAGTAGTAAAAACAGCTGTGTATGCAGGAGCCAAAACACACTGCCACCTGACAAGACCATGTTGTCTAATGAAAAGCATGAAACTGAAAAATGGGTGTTGCTGTTGTGTAAGAGGTGGCGTAGGCAGCCCTTGCAGAGGAGTCTCTTGAACCGGGACTGAGAAGCCCAAGGTTGTTCAAATCCAAAGTAGTGGCACTGATAATCATAGACACAGAGATGTTCCCTCAAAAATTTATCAAAGGGAAAAAACATCACCTGCAATTTTCTTCCGTAGTAAAGGAAATTACTTTTGAAAGTCTTGGACGTCAAATTTGAGTCAATAAAATGGTGAACAGTATCTGTAGCGTGGCTTGATGGTTTTGTTTGTTTTGTTTTTTTTTTTATCTGCTTATGTTACTGAAGGATATTTAAGATACACAGTGTTCACTTATCCTCCTATAATTACTCCTCAAAAATATTTCGGTTCATATGTAAAATGGAGACAGAAAATTTGGTAAAATTCTGGAAAAAATCAGAATAACTATTGATGAAACATACTTTATAAATATAAGCTATTAATTATCACCAGTGCATGCACCTACTTTCATAATAACCACTGTTTGACAGGAAAAAATAATCCAACATATTTCTGTACTAACCAAGCAAGTTAAATAAAACAATTAAACGACAGAAAAAAATTCTTAAGGTTAGTTGCAATAAAGAACCATAAAAGATAATAAAAAAAGCATTTATTTGTTGCACATACTTTTACTTTAGGAATGGAAATTGAAATAGTCTTATTTTCAGTGAAAATGTAGTAACACAAAATAATGGAATTCTATATTTCATATGTTCTTCCAACTTTGGCAGATGTTGATAATGCTTTGGAACACAGCAGCATCTTCTGATAGAATTTATGCAGCTGCTATCTCCATGGGGTTTCTGAACACTGTATCATCCAGGATATAGTACTACGTGTTTGCTAGAAATGGTTTGTTGGCAAGTGGATGTACATATTCAGTAATGGTGCTGTGTGGATGTGTGTAGATTATAACACAAAAAATGCATTTAAAATTATGTCCAGTTCTTTTATAGTGTTAATTCTTCAGTGCACTGTGATATCAGAAATTATTAATTTTAACAATAGTTCTGTGAGGAACACAGAAGCCTTCACCAGTATTCCCGTCTTACAGAGAAGGGAAAGTGGGACAAAGTGTCTTTAAAATGAGTGTGAATTGGTATCACAGCCTCCATGATGGCCTCTCTGCATGGTTCCAGGGGCACCAGGCTGCCCCTGCAGGTTTAATTCCTCCTAGGCATGCGCTGTGTCTTGTGACACTTTCACATCAAAGGCTGCCTGAGTGACACCTGGTCTGCAGCTGGTGATTTGTGTTGTCAGTGCACTTCACACCCTGGCGAGGTAAAGCCAAGACGAAGGTGACCCGCAGAGGCAGGTAGGAGGTATCTCCCCCCCATGCAGCAGGTTTAGCTACTGCTATACAGATCCTGCAAAGTGATTACAGAACCTGCTTAGAGGGTTTTGCTGCTGACTCCATCCTAATGACTAAGCTTGTCATTATAGAGACTATGCTCAGGCTTGCTATCCTTCAGCCAAAGCCCCAGAAAGAATGCAGGCAGGATTCTTCCTCAATGTCTCCTGAAAATGCTTTAGAAAATAAATAGTATATTTATGAGGCCATATTTTGCATCAATTACAGTATTTCAGAGACCAGGCAGTGTCCTCTGCACCACTTTCCCTGTGCCAGGATGCCAAAAGGAGAAGTTTGTCTCTCTGTTGCAACTAATATGTTAAGCATATAAATGATTCCAGGGTATAGTTTTCCAATCGACAAATAAGACTCTACTTCTAAAATTGTTACCAAACCAATAGCTCAGTGATACTTTGAGGAGTGGCAGCAATGAAATGTGGTTTCCTACAAAACTCTGACTTGTTGACCACCAACTTTAACCGCTGGGACAAGCACCTCAATTAGGACATTTATGAAGATTTTTCTGTATTTAATACTAGTTTTGCGCCTGAGCCTTTTCCTCAGACATACTATTTATTGGGAGTTCTGATCCATTTAGCCTCCCCCAGCCTTTTATCGTCATAGTTGAAAGAAATTAATTTGCCTTCAGACCTTTACCCTCCAAACTGTATCACTAACTTTATCTTCCGCCTAGGTAGGGGGAGACACACCCTGGACATGATTGCACTCTCTATGTTTCTCTAGACAAAGAGGTAAATGTACTAATAAATGTCTTTTTCTCTAGCCTGACTAGAGAAGGGTGCATTTTTTGCTGAGCTTTCCAAAGAAATTTTCAGTCTGTTGTTCTGAGAAAGAAAAAGCAAGGTGGAAGGATCACATTGGTGAGAAAGGTGTGTACTTCCCTTTGGAGGAGTGCCACAGGAATGGTCAATGCACACTTTCATAGAGGCAGAAAGTTCAGCTCATACACAGGAGATTTGATTATCCAGTTTAAAGCAAACATATGCAAAAGCAGTGAATCAAATCCAACAAGTCAAAATAAATTAGAGTACATGTTGTCTATTGATAACAAACAATTGCATACATGAATGAGTCTTTTTCCTGTAATAATCTCTTATGGGAACTTCTTTCTCTGACTGCATGCACGTCAGAGCTGTGAGAATTCTACTAAAATACAGTGACCTGCTATGCAAACACTAGACTTTGCAGAGATCATTTGTTTAGCAGCTATTTCATGAGGTACTTTAAGACATATTAGACTTTTGCGTAGATAGGAACCATTTAAAAATCTTTTCCTGTTTCTCAATATATTGACTCAGTAATATACCTGGCAGAGATACTTGAGAGAGTATAAACATGCAGACTGCCACACTTGGGAGATGTATTTTTCAGAACAGGCTTCTGTATAGGAGCTTAATGGATTTATGAGCAACCAGTGACATTGTGACTCTGCCTTTCTAATAATGAATCAAATTTCACCTCTTTTGCCCATCATTTAGACAGTAAAAACCACTTGGTCACATTGTACAGGATGACTTTCTAAAATTTACAGAGGACAAAATAAAAGATGTGAGTGCAGACATCTTAAAAATTTGCCTATTATGCTGTGGTTAGGTTTTTTTTCCTAGTATTTTGTGCTTTTCATGGACTGCTGGGAACTGAGAATCCAGGGTGGTGTGACACAATTTGATGAGAGCTGTGTTTGTAGCAGTGAATATCCAGCCACATCTGCTGCATCTCTGACTAACAGCTCTTCAAGGTCTCTGACTGTACAAAAGACCTTCAGATAATTTGGCATAACTCTACTAAAAAAAATACCAAACAGACAAACCAGGTCAGAGAAGATCCAGTTCAATTTTTTCCGAAAGGAAATAGAAGTGACACTCTGTGATGTTTTGGTTACATCTTTTTTTCCTCAAGAGCTTCTCATATTTTTTGACTTAACTATTTCTTCTTAAAAGATCATTACTAATGTACTTGTTGGACACTGAGGATGAGAATTTTTGTTTTTCTTTTCTGACTTTCAAGAGTGATTAGGAATCTTTAAATTCTTCAGATCACTGATTAGGATCTGAAAAATCAAATCTCCGCAGATCTATTTTAAAATAGGATCTGAAGTACCTTTCCTATTTTTCTGTCATTCTTGACTCCTCTATTTGCCTTACCAGCCTCATTCAGTATTCAGGTTCTCTTGCTCATTCCTTATTTAAACTCAGTGGGGCAAATTCTGGCCTTTAAATATACATACATTTCCTGAAATGCCCAGAGCTGTTTTGAGCTATTTTACTGCATAACTTTCATCAAACTTCTAGACCTTCCATGGAATTTGTAGGTCTACATTCCTCAGCTGGCTTTGCAAATTTGATTGTTGCCTACAATAGGATCCCTGCATGTGTTTGCAGTAGCAAAACTTAAGCACTATAAACGGAAGGTTAATAAAGGATTATCTTTTTCATGCATCTCCATTGAAAACCAAGCATGGACAATCATAGCTCTAAAACTATTTCCATTTCAGAAAATATTTACGTTTTTTCTTTTAAGGAAAGTCTAAGTTTCTATCAAAAAGCAAAACATTGCACAACAACAACAATTGTACACTTTAAAATTTTCATAATAAAAAGAAAACATTAAACATTACTAAAATGAAATATTTTCAGGGTTTGAAAACAATTTTAGAAATTCAGAAGTCTAACACAAAACAAAATTTTCAGTCTTCACTACTCTCATTAAAACCTTTTGGTTACTAGTTACCCAACATGGCCCAGAGGGGATGGTTCTCAAGGAGCTGTCTGTCCAGTCTCAGTGCAGCAGGGCAGCACGGCAGGTGGGTGTTACTTTTGGTCCTCATACTGGCTAGAAAATTACCCTGGGCATAGCTATTGTCCTTAGCCCAGCAATATGAAAGTTACATCTTTCAAAAAGTACTTTTTAAACTATTGAGTATGAAGACACATAACAGCTAATATTAAGTTGTTATTACTATCCTTTGGTGTACAGAACACATCAGTTTTCAAATGTTGCTGAAGTTGCTTTGTTAAGAAAACATCAATCTCATGTGATCCATGTAGGATGGAAATTGAAAAACCTTGGGAACGAATGGGAACTGATTTCCTTCATACTGTACTCTGTTCTGCTAAAGTGAAGAGAATTTGCCAGCAGCCTTATCACCTTCCTCCCAGCTTAGTCTGGGCAGTTTGTCCTATGGATACCCCTAGCATGGGGTTTTGCAGGTAGCACTGGGAAAGAAATGCCTGCATTTGTATCCTGAAACAGCTCAACTCTTGACAGATCACAGATGCAGAATTAGCAATTAGTGTCAGTTTTTCAACAGTTTAATAGTACATTTATATTCTAATAAATGTAATAATAATCATCACATAATAGATATAATAATATATAATAAATATTCCCTGCTTTAGAAGAACAGTCTGAAGATTACTTAGTCACTCGTTTTCTACCTATTTTCCTCATTATTATTATGTACCTGATGCCATTCTTTATGTGTAATTAAATAATAAATGCCATCCTAAGGAACATGATGGGAATTTGAAAGGTTTACATCAAATATAAAACAAATTGTGGTTAATTTTCTTGTAGCTTTCATTTATTTATGGTGGAGATAAATTAGGGTTTTTTATCTCCTCAACAGAATCCACACCAATTTAAAGCAGATAAGAAATATTTAAGCAATTAGAAAAGATGAAATTCTATAAGCTATTTTTGAATTTGACCCTTATATATTTTTTCCAACACATATCTAATTTTTTTCTTTATGTGTAATATTTTTTTCTTACTTTTCTCTTCCCTGATGTTTTTTTTTTTCCTTGTATTCAAAAAAACAGTCTCAGAGAAGGAATCAACTGGTTAAGCTGGTTATATGCTCTGCTGGATACAAATCAGCACAAATAAGGAGCAGTCAGACATCTCAGTGGAGTGTGGGGGACCCTGTGTGTTCCCTGGTTGAAATGCTGTCTTGGCTTCTGTGATGAAGTTCTCTGTTTTGTTGAACTAAATAAAGAGAAAGAAAAAAAAAGCAACCAAAAAGATCAAATCAGAGCAGGATGTTTGAGTTATTTAATGTGATTTCTGGTGAAAAGGCAAACATTTCTTGATAGTGTGTTCAGTCTAGAGAGTGCTGGACTGTAGACTGTCTCCAAATAGACACGCACATTTTGTCTGATGTAAGTCCTAGTACTATTAGTGAAAGGACAAGTCTTTCAAAAATAGTACAGAAGTCTATTTCCTAGCTTTGTAGATGGATTCATGAGCTCTATACACACCTGCAACCATCATTGCACATGGAGCAAATTGGAGCAAAACTCTGATGGCTATGTCATTATGACTTGATAAAAGCTTTGAAATCAGCCATTGAAAAAGATGCTTTCTAGCTTGTCAGCAAGTAAAGAATTAAAAATTATTACAATTTTTAAAATAAGCACCTTTTTTCCCTTTGTTTTTCTTTAATCTAGAACAATTAGTGAAGAAATTAGCAGTGGAGGCATTTAAATTATGGTAACAGAGCCCCAAAGTTAATTCTACGTGTTAAGTTCCCCATAACTTTCATTTTAGTCTGCTTGAAGACACAGGAAGACAGTGGTCTGACAAAATTTGTTTTATTCAGTCATAATTTTGCTTTCTTAAAAAAACAACAACTTTTACTCACTTTCTTATTATTTCTTTTTTAAATCCTCAATTATATTCCCAAATATAAGAAACATCTGCAAAACGAGTGGTGGTGAAATACTTTTCTATAGACTAGAAAACAAAAGACGTAGTCATTTGTCATTAAGAATAAAAAAGAGATGAAAGTAAGAATAAAAGACAAGTAGAGTATTTTCTATTCTATTTTGGGAGATACAGGGTGTATCTGTTATATGTAATCTGACCAGGAACATGGAACAGATTGTCTTACAAATTCACAGGATTGTCTTGTAAAATTTAATATATTTTTATTTATCAAGAAAGTTATATGCTCTAGGTAGGCAGATAAGTTTTATTGTGTTGCTATAAACTGCTGAAGATATGTTTGGTATGTTTTACCCATAGCTCTACTTCATTTATGCTGGTGAATGGAAGTATAAATTAAGTATTTACTTTTTATTCATTACTATTTAAATTTAATTACATAGTAAGTTTAACAGCAATCAGATGAGTAAATACAGGGGAAAGTAAACCCTTAATTAGTCTTAAAAACATCAGTGTTTCAAATTTTTATTCAACAGTTAAAATAGTCCACTGCCAGATAAAAAGTTAGCTTTCCTATTGAATCAATTTTCCAGCAAAATAAGTCATTATAAATATCTCGCTGCTCATTCAGCTCTCCAGAGCCAGATGAACAGACATCTGTCTGAACATGATACTTTAGAAAGTAGACCATACACTTGACAAGTGGAAAGGTCTTCCTTATTTCCAGAAAGACCTCTAAAATTTAAATGAAAATTTTAAAATGTTTGCTTTATAGGAAAATCATAGAATAGTCTGATTTGGAAATGGTCTTAAAGGTTATCTACTTTCCAACCCACTGCCATGATCACTGTCAAAAATGTGGAACGCTCCATGAATTTGTGTGTCATGTTAGATACATTTTATAATTCCAGTTGAATTTTGGAATCAAAAGTCCATTCTTGCTTCATGACGCAAATTATAGTGCTGGTCTAAATTCCCAGAAATCATCAATGATAGAGGAAACCAAGGCAGAGGAATAAGTTTGGAAAACAGATGCACAACATTTTCTGAAATTAAAAAAAGTCACTCAGTATGCTCAAGGATGAACCAATAAAGCAAGCTGTCAGCAATCACATTAAATGTTGAGACTTTGACATCACAGCAGATAAAATTCTATTTTACAAATGCTTTATCTGAAGTAGTAAATTGTATGCTAGATGAGATGCCTGCTCATGTGTGTGTATGTGTACTTGAGAGGCAAATTGAATTTTAAAGGTTTTTTTGGCTTAAAAAAATCAGTGAGAAAGTTTTGGCTCTGTAGCTAACAGGATTTGTTACTTAATTTATTGCTTTTGTTTTAACATTCAGATGCCAGGCTGATGTCTCAGTGTAATTCTTCAAAGATATCTGGTGATGTGTAGAAAGAACTGTACATCATGGTATACTAATTGCTCTCTCAGAGGACAGTAATTTAGGAAAGAGAGGTTTTTGTGCAAGAAACGTGTGTTCCTAAAAAGTCAGAGAAAGAAAACATCATGAATATAAATCTTAGGCTTATAAAGATAAACACTGAATCAAGACTGAAATCAACCTCTGTTTTTCACTTAATAAAATCAGAATATATATCATGCAAATTTGGCAGCTGTAAGAGACCAATATCTAGCTTGCAAAACCTGAAAATCCTTTTCTTCTCTGCCTCTGATCCCTTTGATTTTACTCTTTCTGTTTTGCAAAATGCCTTGAGAGGAGGATTCCACAACACGGATGATGCTGCCCACTCAGAAGACTCAGAAGACAAAACTAGAAAGAAAGGGCCATATTCAACAGAGCTGCTGATTTGAAGAGTAAAGTAATACAGTGAATATACAAGGAACTTGCTGTAACTTATAATATTGCTAAAGAACATAAAAAAATGAATGCAAACCTGATCTCATGTTATATGATACTTGCAGAAGTAATGGAAGTGACATCAGGTGTGCATCTCCTGTTGAAGCTTTGTAGATGGAGATATTCCCTTGAATATCTCCAAGGTGGGCTTCAGCTTTTGATGAGAAATGCTTTGAACAGGAGCAGCATGACTGAGAAAACACATTGAACAAAATACACAGAAAAGGCAAAGTAAAGGATAACACCTCTACCTCAGAATACTTTCAGATTTCCTTTGCACATGCATTTTTCCTGCGTTCTGGTATGAAAGATCTTAATATTGTCCTCTTCTGTCTGTCAAGCATTTTCCAGATGTGGTGACTTTGCTTATTATATTTTACTGTGTTTATATAGGTGAGACAGACAGATGCAGATAACTGTATGTATGCAACCTGGTTTTGGTTTGGAAGACTAGTATATGTGAAAGCTTTACAGTGTTTTTCAATATCACCAAAGTGGACAGAGAGCCGTCCATAAATGAGGTTGTGGGAGCAATGAAAGCAAATGAAAAAAGCAAAATAAAAATGAATAAAAAAATATCATACTGACCTATATTCTCTTTCTGTCCTTGAGTTGGTGCTTTCTTCAAAGCAATGGTGTGTTGGGCACTGTCAATGTTTCAGAAGGTATACTGGAAATGAGTAACACTGTGTGGAACCACAATGCCCAGCAGATATGTGAACTGTACTGTGAAAACTGGCAGGTACTTGACAACCTTTGCTTGTCTGCATAATGGTTAGAGGCAACGATTTTGATCTGACTTTGCAAAACAGACATATATGCAATGAGCATCAACAGAGATAGTGAATAGCTCCTAAAAGGGGCCTTTGCATTCTCCCGGGATAGCTGCATTCTTCAGTGCTAGTGATAACAACTGTCTAGTGTTTGCTGTGAGAACCCATGCCAGTAAGATCAGAAGAGTCTTCTAATTGACTTCAAATAGAATAATCTGAGCAAGGGCTTTCTGTAAACACCACAGCAGTATTTTTTAGCTCTACACTAATAGCATATCTCTAACCTCACATGAGATTTTTCAGAGGGGCCAAGTTGATTCATTATTTGCCAAAAATGACAGAGATCAGTGCAATCCATCAGTGCTGCCAACATGGCACCACCCTGTTCTTTTGTCATTAGTGCAAAGAGAAATGTGAGGGGTTTGTATTTGAATTTTATAGTCTGAAAGGCCATGATTGCAGTAGGAAAGTTATTGTTACTGGCTGCAAATATCAGAGACATTTAACTTTATTGAAGCAAAACTGTGCTGCATGCCTGGGTGTAGGGACAATATGAATTCCTGTGACCACTTACACATAGCTTCAGTGAATTTTATTTTCCCAGAGTTCAGCATGGCTAGAAATATGAAACTATCTTCACTGTGGAAGTTTGTTGTAGAGAATTTTTGCCCTAATTTGCCTCTCCTACAAAATGCAGACATGTAAATAGCAAGTATTCATGCCCTGAGGAGAGAATGAAAACATTTCAGAGATCAAGGTAAGACTGAACGTGGGAAAGAATTAGATATGGAACCTTTTACTAAGCTCCTTTGATTCCAGTTCTAGTATCAAATTAGTCATGATCATGTATGGCACAAAGAAAGGCAAATAATCTTTCCTTCTCTATTTCTTAATTTTTCACATAGCACTAAGAAATCATAGATCATTACAAGGAATACACAATGTAAACACTTTTAACAGCTGGTCTTTTGCACAGTTTATCAACTTAGAAATGTACATAGCAAAGCCCATTCTGTGCCAAAAGAACTCTGTTTGTAACTGGTTTCAATAAACAGTTTTTACCCAAGGTATAACATTATTAATCTGCTGTCTAATTGTATGCAGCAAGCTGTGGTGTTCTCTCTTCAAACACCTCAAAGAAACCAAGTACATCATGATGAACCTCTTGCAATGACTGCAGCAAGAGCAGAGAAAGTTCAGTAGAAACACAGTTCTGTGGCAGAGGTCAATTAATACAACTGAACATAATTACGTGTATGATAAGGTTTTTAGGTTTTAGAATTATTAGTTTCTCCTTATATGTTTTACATGTTTTCATGTTACACTATATTTCTTGACAGTGTAATGGCTTAAAAGATGTAGTTTTTGGGATGGTCCTGTGCAGGATCAGGAGCTGAATTTTGATGATCCCACTGGGTCCCCTCCAACTCAGGATATTCTATGACTCTATGACTCGCTTTATCAATACTGGAAATGTATGTCTTGTTTGAATTCTAGGTGAGGAATACAAATCCTTTTTGTCACCATGGTCCAGCACAATCCAATTTTTTGCTCTCAGAAGACTTTTTAATTTTCATCTATAAGTTCTAGCATCCCAAAATGCTTCTCTGAAACTGACTCTTTGGAAATGGAAGAGAATAGATGCTTCCTTAACACAGTCATTTTTGAGCAGGCTCATTATATAGAGTATGACAAGAAATGAGTTTTTGCCTACTGAAGCCAAGCTCCTTAAGTCTGATACAGCCTATGGAGATAGATCCTTCCAGAAACAGTTGCCAAAATTCTTCTCTGAATAACTTCAGTTGGAGGAGTTTCTTACCTTCTGAAGACTGTAGAAGATTAGATTAGGATGGAGGTTAGGTTCACTGGGCTCACATTTTCTTTTAGAAACATCACACTGAAATTCTTCTCCAGATATTTTTTCTTTTTGTGTTATCTTAATATCTTCTTTGCCATATAGTCATGGATTTGTTAGTGAGCTTTTTAAGGAAGTGTATTCACCTTTGTGTGACGAGCCAGTGAAAGAGAGGACTCTGACATCCTAGCACCAAGGGCCTGAAGCTGTGCTGAGATTTCCACCATCTTCAGCAGCTGACAATGGATAGCACTGGAGAAATTTTGGATGTGGTCCTTGCTTGTTATTCTGGAAACCACCTCTGTTCAGGCAAGTCACTGAAAGATAGGACATATATTTTATTTTATTCCTTTTATGTATGAAAATTACCTTTTTTAAACATATTTTCACAGACAAATTAAAATACATTTCTTTGCCATCACAGGAAACACCAGTTTTAAATGTGAGAAATTGTCTTCAGACAGGAGACACAAGACAGTACAACACATTTGTCCTAATTTCTACTTTAAAAGTCCGTCACTATTTTATCTTCCTTCTTGTTGTTTTAGAAAATAATCTGTGACCTCTGCTGTGATGAAGGGGCTGCCATATTAGACACTGCTTACAAAACCAGACATGTTGGTTAATATTCATTCTGTTTTATTAACACAATAGTCACTAGCCTAAATATGTTTGCAAACTATTGTTTATATGCTGTTTTATTTAGTTAAAGTAAAACACTTCTTCTAAACATCTGTTTTACTGTCTCTCTGGTATCTGTTCAGATTCCTTAAGATGCACATTTTTTAACTAATCACCAGAATTGTAAATCAATAATCAGATTAGCAGCTTCTTACAGAAAGCAAGGGATTTGCTCTTCCTGACTGACAGCAATCATGTTGCTTATAATTGGGATTAGTCCTTTCAGGAGACTGAAGATTACAGCGATACGTACACTACGGCATGGTTTTTCTCCTTCAGTGTCTCTTCCAGCTCTATATTCCAACTTGGACAGGATATATGACTTATGTCTCTGCTTCCCAGATCACCCGACAAACCAAAGAGTGCATGATGTTTGCTTTTTAAATGGATAGAATTTGGCATTTTGAAAGAAACTCCCAGCAGGATGGCCTCCCCTGCTGAAATATGTCAGTAGCCATCTCTCCTCATTATCCAAATGGCCTTTTTGATGAATGGCAGCAGCAGTCTTTCCTTGTTTTAGCTAGTTAGCTGAATGCTCATCGCTATTGTTTTAGCATAATTATCTTCAGGGTTAGGTGGAGGCCAGACTGTTCCCCATTAATGCTACAAGACTGGAGTTGATTTTTGTTCACGACTGTTAGCACCAAGTCATGAAAACAGATTGTGAATACTGAAAAAAAATCCATCATTTAGTCATGCAGAATGTGCATGTGAAGAACGTTTTTTATTCATTCCTTTTTTTAGAAGGTATTTAAAAATTCTTTGAAGTGTGTAGACTTTATAGTCACGTCAAATCAAATGCTGCTAATCTGCTGAGCAGGAAGGAATTAATATATTTTCAGGAATGTTTGTATCTCCCTGACTTGTTTAAACTAAACATAATCTCCTGATGTCATTGCGTGCCTGAGAAGGGGGAGAGAAAAGGAAGGAGAGGGATACAGTTCATTAGTTAAGAAATGTGAAGTGATTGCATTGCTTGAAGTTGTAACAACGGAAAGGTTTTGATAGTTTGAGACCTTCTTGCAAATAAAGGGTGGGGGAGAGGAGGGAAATTTCTGTGCTAATCTCTTGATAAGATAACATATTACATGTCCCCTTACTGTAAGACCTTAGTCCACCACCTCAGAATTCATGGCTGTTGTATAAGCTGTTATTTGGATTATGAAACTGAGATCTGATTGCAATTCGCTCATAGGGAAATAAGCCTCATAGGGTCTATTCAAATTTTCAGAGAAGGCACGTGTTTGTGGTGCTCTTACATCCTCCTCCATTTGCTATGTAATCCTGCCAGACCAGCCTCAGAGGAGAGAGGTCCCAGGCACTGCATCCCCATGGGAAACAGGAAGAAAGGGGAGGACAAGGGGGAATCCAAGGGATTGGACCTAGTCATGTATGATATGTAGGGAGGTCTTTTCTTTGTTCAGTTGGGAATTTGAAGAATTTGAAATTTATTTTCTAAATTCATGATTTGAAATTACAAGTCATGGGATTTCTCTAAGATGTCCTAACAAGTTCTGCAGTTTCCTCCATATGAGCAAAAGGAAATACTCCTCTCAGAACCCAGAGATTTAACCTGAACACTTGAACTATTTGTATCTTTTTTTTTTTTTCTTCCTCTTCTCCTTTACACGGCCTGGGCTGCCTAAGGTTTTGGAATTACTACATCCAAATGAGGTGTGTTATGTACCTTTGTTATTTGTTTCAATGAAGGAGACAGGCACACAGAATGCACATAAGTGTAAGTGATGTTGTGAGGTATTCATGTAGAAGTGAACTGGAGAACGAATTCAAAACAGAGCCTGTCTGATCAGAGCAGGTATTCCCATTGTGGGAAGACTCTGGGAAACAGGGGCACGAGAAGGCTGAGGTGTCTGTATGGTGCTGGCAATGAAAGTACTGGCCAAAGAGCTGGAAATATATATGTCAGGGTAAGACATTAGTTTCAGCAATTTGCAGGACAGCCTCCACCCACTAAAAATCTTTTTTTTTTTTTTTTCATTCCATGATTTAAATATTTTTAGTTTCAGTAGGAAGCTATGCATTATTCAAATGACAGTTCTGGTACAATTTATTCAGATGCAGAAAGCACTTTAAATTGATTTTGAAACTAATAGCAGAAGAGACGAAAAAGGTGGGTGGGAGCACAAGCTATCTTACTCTATACATACACAAATAATTGTGTATTTCATATCTTGATAGAATTATATTTTCTGGTCTTCAAAGTGCTAAAGAACATTAGTTATTCTTGACATTGACTTTAATTAAGCATAT
>VZTB01004497.1:105615-133223 GCA_013397245.1 Thryothorus ludovicianus
GGAAGGGAAGGGAAAAGGATATGCTGTTAAGTAATTTTGTAAGTTATGAGTATTTAAAGTTGAATTGTAATACAATAGGGGCATTGACCACCTTATATTACTGATATATTTGTGTTGCAGTTATTGTTACTGAGGAAGAACTTTATTTAGTTCTGTCATACTGTATGCATTTTTCCCAGCCGTTTATATTAGAAACAGCTTTTGTATGTCAAATAAGTGAACCTGGCCCTAATCTGCAACTGATTTACTGCTCTTGCCTTCAGGGCCATCATCTTAGTGGAACTAGAGGACATACCAGCTTTGACTTACTGTACAGGAAGTTTTTTTGAAAAAAATCAGGCCTGCCAAACCCTAAGGTCGTCAGTCAAACAGAGTCATTGACTGAGTAAAAGCTGAGCAGTTCTTGAGGTCTGGGCCACTGTTTAACATCAGACTACAAGCTTCTCTTATTTAATAAAAATTTAAAGGATGGCCTCAAGCTCAGAAAGCCATTGTGCATATGCTTGTCTTTAAGCATGTGTGAAGTCCTGCTGATTTGAATATGAGTACTTCCTGCAGGAGAAGGCCATGGGAAGTTGGAGAAAAGTATGTGCAAGATCAAATGTCGCCTTCTTTGGTCTTGATCTCCTTGTGAGGTCTGAGTACAGTAGCGTCTTTTTTTTTCCTAAGATCTTGGGATCATTTCCCTACCACATAAAAATACACTCAACAGAAAGCAAAGTCCTGATTCAAAGGCTAGTGTTGCTTGTCACAGTTATTTGGATAGACAGATATTTTGCTGGATGGACTCCTGACGTGCATTTGTGTATCAGTGCTGTGAGCTCTCACCAGGAGTTTCAGGCTCTATGTGTAACAGCTCAGACACTGGGTTTAGATCTCTTGAAAACTTGATTTTTTGCCATCACAAAACATGTGTGTAAGTGACTTAAAATTAACATTCTGGGAAAAAAAAGAGACACTGGATAGAAAAAAAAAAGCTATTTAGGCAAAAAATTATTCAGGTAAAAGTAATTTTGAGGTTTTTTGAAAAGTATATGCAATAAAAATTCCCAGTAGTGTTCTATGTCTCCTATGCCTTACTCTGCTTTTAATGACATAAATTTCCCACAAGGAACACAAATAGGAAACTGAGGGAGAAAATAACAATGATCTACTTACTTTGAGGTTTGTGTTATTGCTGTCACTATGGTGTCAGAAAGCCTCCTATGTAAAACAGGCTTGTTTTGTAATCACACATTTTCTAGGATACTTCATAACTACCAAAAGGAAATTTGAAAAGAATTTTCAACCAGGTTGAAAATATGTTTTATTTAGAAATAAAGGAAAGTGATGTTCATATTTTGAAGTGATTAAAATTGAACTCTGCAAGAATTTATTTCTTTTTTTCCTCTAATTTTCTAATCTTACAGAGTATGGGAGAAGAACTGCTTTTTTCATGACACCAAAAGGTCATGTTATAGTCACCTTATTTTGGGTGCATTATTACAACCATCTAGATGTGTTCAAATAACTGAATATTAAATAACTGTACTCTAAATAAATATTTTCTTGGTATATATACTATTTCTAAAGTTTTCTAGTATAATGATTATCTTGTACTCTCCTTAACTTTTTAAAAATAAAAATCATATCTTTTTCCAATGTGGCCATGGTTTTGCTCTCAAAACTGCTCATTCCAACACCCTGCATGTCTATGTAGGCAGTTGCAGTTGTATGCTTTGCCTTTGAAAAAAAAGGAAGTTAAGATCAGGTTTGTGTTGTGCAGCATTTGGCTGTGTATCTTTATATAAAATGACACTGTATCATTTTTAATGCAGTATCTCAGACATTAAGTGGTTTGGTCTCTTTCTTTCCTCTCTAGAACAGAACTTGATACCTGGCTTACTCCCAAAACTGCATTATAATGTGGGAACTCAACCTGCTAAACTTGGGAGGGAGTGGATAATTGTTGCTGTAGGTGTTCACATACCAGAGCATTTATATTTACTCCTGTTTGTTTCTAGCAACCCTTACCTCAGCAAATTTGGCAAGTCTCTCCATTTAGCCCACATCTCTATTGTTTACAGACAAATTATGGAATTCAGCATTTGCACATAGAGCACTACAGTGGTGTCTCAGGAATGTCTCCTTCAGTGAAAACAGAGATTTTTGTTCTTTGCCTGGAATACAATTTACTGAAAAAAATCCCAATTGTTTGACTTCATCTGGAATCATTACACAGCTGTGAAAAGAGTGTAACAATACACAGAAAGTAAGACTGCTCTCAGTGTCAGTGCTTGCTGGAAAATTATTCTGTCTTAAGGTCACTAGCACTTAAAGAGTATCAGGAAGTTCCATGACTTTGAAAAAGGAATAATTTTTGTCTGGAGTTCTTGGTTGGTGTGAATGAAGCTTAATTATGCACATGATGTTACTGATAAAGAGATCTTACAATTAAATAAAATAATTTTTACAGTTGTGCTTTTGATCAGCGTTTTGTTTTACACAATGGGCATTTGGGAATATTTTCATCAAGCTGTCAGTGATAATTTCCCAGGCATTTTTTGGGGAAGATTTCATGTGTGCTTAAACTCCACATTTGCAGCCTGCACCTAGAAAATAAAATTCAGTCTGTACTTTTAGAATTTCGGTACTTTTTAAAGGTTTTCTTTATTTATTTGAACGCCTTATTTTCCTGAAATCTTCCTCTAATATAATGCAAATGGAGCTACAGAAAAGAGCACAAAATATGACTCCAGTATCCTGTGCAGACCCCTTATATAACCAAATGTACACCAGCACATTTCTCACTACAGAAGAGAGAGATCCACACTGATGAACTTATTTGCACAACCATGGACCAAATTTCAATGTAATTGGCTTATTCAAATCACATTAGCAGGAAATGCAGACCAAAAAATGCAAAGAATGAAGGCAGTTGCAGCCTTATCTAAAATCTCTTACACATAGTCTATTCACTTTCTGAAAGTCCTAGGAATCAGAACAAAAGTTAAAGGAAGTAGCATTAAAATAATGCTGTAATTTCTGTAAACTTAGAAATTATAAATGGCTTTGGACTCAAAACTTCCAGTATGTGAAGGATAAGTGCACCTTAACATCATGTTTGTATTGCCTATTTTCAATAAAGGGTAGAAGAATGCCTCCAGGTAAATTTCCTTACATAGCATATAGATTTTAAATAGTTTTTACAGAGTTTCTCTTTGCAGGATGATGTTATGAGTATTTGCTTAAGAGTTGTGTATGAAAACTGATTCTCAAATGTCTATATTTTGAAAGAATGTTGCATAACATAACAAAAAATTTTCCAGTACTCTGTAGTTTTGGTAGGGGGTGAGACTAGTATATTCACATTTAAGAGAGCCTCCTACACAACTATTTCTACTCAAGGCTTGTCATCTTGTACATGTGATAGCATGTAATTTCTTTTGAAACCTGTTTCTAATTTAATAACATCATGAGAGAGTAAAATTTCACCATAAAATAACTCTTCATGTTCAACAAATTCAACAATTTTGTCCAAGTCTCTAGAAGACTTTATAAACAGTGTAGGTTTACATAAAGCTTTAAACATATCCATGATAAAGAGTCTTAGTCAATTTGAACCATCTGAAATCTTGTTATAAGTAGTTAGCACAAGGAACTATTCAAAGGAGGGAGTGGACATAGCAGAAACTAAAAAAGAATAAGTTATACTATGTGCTTCCTCAAAAATTAAAATTAGCATACCATGGTAAAGAAATGCAAAACCTCAGACGACTAAGTTAGGCAAAAAATTTTGCAGAAAAAATAGGATGGTTTTTGAAGCTTGAGTCATAATAAATATGTTCATGCAACCAAGTAAAATTCTTGGTGATCTTAATTTTGTTGCCCTCCAGTTCCACAAATTATTTTCCAGCATACTTCAGGGTCTTGGCTGTGTACCCTCTCCCCACTCTGTTAGCTAGGTGACTTGCTGGAGGATGATATCAAACCCCTACAGATGTTATGGAACATAATTTCCTTATTCCCTGGGGTTTCCAGTACCTTCTGCTCCTGACCTTTTCATTTTGTTTTGGCTCTGACTTCATCTTCTGCACAAGACCCCATTTCTATTCTGATATCTTTTTCTGAACTTTCCACATATTTTTGTTTTAGTGTTCCCATCACTCAGCTTTCTGCACAAATAGTTTAACTGCATTGCCCTTTCTCCATCAGTCTCCAACACCCTACGTGTAGCTGAATATTCTTCCTTTTCTTTGATCATATCTGGTCTTAATTTGAGTCTAACACTTTTTACAGTGATTCTCTAGATCAGGAGAACAAAACACCAAAGGGAGAGAGGAAATGAAATCTCAGGAGAAGCAGAAACAGTTTCCTACAGATTCGTTTCTGTCAGTCTTCTCCTCATTCATTTGAGTCCTTCATGTTCGTGCTGGTAGACTGTTCTGAGAGCTACTAGAAGGAAGGTACTGATACTGTATGAAGAGAGACTTTCAAGAGATGCAAAGTTGAGTACTTCTTAGTATATCTTGAAGAGATGTCAAAAGTGTAAAGTGACTGTCTCCCACATGTGAGGTCATTGCTTCTTTTCTCTGCAAATAAAGAGGTATTGATAGTTCTTTGATCAATCAATAGAATAGCAATAAAAAAAATTACCTTACATTGTCTTTTACCTGAATTCCACAGCTGCCTCTCCTGAACTAAGCCTTAGATATTTCTTTACTACCTAGAAGAAACTGTTAACACTTTCTTTCTCGAATGATGTGAGAAATAGATGTAAAGGTTTTGGTAAAATTTCCCATCGCTGAAATGTTCAGCATAAACAGCTAAAATTGGGTAAGAATATAAACAACTGAAAATGTGGTTTCATAAAAGGTAGGCTCAAGCTCGTTTATATACTCCAACAGTTCGACACATGGTATTGTTCTATAGCGTGAATTATAAGCTAAATTTTAAGAGCTGTTATTTGAATCAGAGTGTAGAGGAGAATGTGAAGGAAGTCCCCCTCATAAACCTGCACAGACTGTAGCCAGAATATCAGTGTCCTTACTTTGAGAACCTCAGGTGAAGTGGAACCTGTGGGGCAGCACAGGTGGCTTTCTTTCTGTGCCGTTTGGCAGTCAAGGGTTTATGGGAGGACAAGAGCACACATTAGAATCTGTTCTATGTTTTTTCTGTCCTGAGCATTAGGAGAGAGGGCTTAACAGCCTACTTTCCTAATTCTTTAGTGCTGATACAGCTGCAAACTATTTCTATCCATACCCAACTCTTTCTATTCATACCCATATCCAAGAAAAAGATTTTGAAAATTAGAGGATTTCTGATGAAATTAAGATATACATTAGTAATGCTGGTTTCTTTTTCACTTGTCTTAAGTCTTAAGCTAGCTGTTTACAAATACCATGCACATTCTGGACACTCATTATCTCTTTTTGAATGGCTAGTTACACTTTTGCACATTTTTAACCATTTAAAAATTATTTTCTAATTTCCTTTGTTTGAACAACCTGCTGCAAAATTGTCTTTTTAAGATTTTGTTTTCTCTTTGTGGTCATTAGTGGCATTCACATAAATTTGAATGTGAGAGTGTTTTCAGTATATACAGGACACAGAAGGCTTGGGACTGCTCTTTTAATGGTCTCAGCAAAAATCCATAGTGTCAAGTGATCCACAAGATATATGTGATCAATAATTTGTCAGCGCAAAACCAATAGCCATTTTCTCCATTGAAGTATTTCCCAGAAGACACAGCAGAGACATCTGCGTTCAATGCAATTTTATATGAGAGATGTCTATGGAAGGCATATTAAGGCCTAAATTTTAAAAAATATAAATAATTTGTGTTAGACCAAAAGTGAAGGTAAGATAAAAAATAGTTTTTGGATGTTGCTGTTATTTAATTACCTTTAATAGAAATCAGTAGCTAAATTCTAGAGTATCTTGAAGCCTGTTCTTGAAGCTGTGGATTACTGGGCAAGTGTCCTTGATTTTCAGATGCTTTATGGAGTTTAGAAGCACGGCATTTTTATTGCTCTGATGATATTGTAAGCCTTTTGAGTGGTCAGTAATATTTGAAGACACATCACTAGGGTTAATATTAGGCATAGTTTTATCATTTTCATAAAATATTGACTATTTATTGTAAAAACAGTATTCTGCATCTAAACCATGTCTACACATTTTAAAGGTTTACCAATGATCTATACAATTTACCATTGAAATAGTCTGGCTCAGTTTAGGTTATGATTAGAAGTATTATTAATTGTAGTAGAAAATTAGATCTTTGAATGTTTGTCTTTCCTGAACCTTCATTATAGCAATTGAGTGACATAACCTCATTAATCTGCAATAAAAATAATGTATTCTTTGACATATCTTTTATAATAGAATGTCTTGGGCTAAAAGAGACTTTAAAGATCATCTAGTCCAACTGTTCTGCCATGGGGATTGATACCTTCAACTAGTGAATTAAAGTCCCATCTGGTACGGCCTTGAACGTCCAAATTTGCCGAGATCAGGTATGCAGGTTCTCCTGAGTAGCATTCTTTTCCTGACAAATGGAATACAGCCCCTAGTATAAGTCAAGAGCCAAAGAGAGTTTATCTTCATGGGATGTGAAGTCCAGACTGGGGTGGGGAGTGGGCAGAGACATGTATGGGAGGAACCTTTTGTGCACATAAGAGACTGAAAATCTGAGATGTTTGTGAAAGTAGTTCCAAGGGTTTTGGCAACAGGAAGAAATGCCACTGGCTTGCAATGGCTTACTTAGTAGAGTGAAGAAATATTTTGGAAGGACCCATATGATAAACTATCTAACTTACTTTTGATCTTGAAATATACATTTGTCTGCTTTTTCATTTCTCCATCTATTGTTCTCCCACTGGTTTTGTTAGGTCTGCTATTAGACATGTAAGCTCCTAAGGGCCTGGAACGTGTTTGCCTGTGTGTTTCCTACTACTCATAAATAATACATTTGTGCAGTCTGCACACTGTCTGACCCAACACAAGTTCTCTCTTTTTGGAGGAGAATCATTAAAGGCATGTGCACATACACACTAAATTATCTTCTCTAAGAAATATGAGAAGGCCCCTTTTATGTGGGGCTGACTCCTAGTCACCTCAGCTGTCAGTAAATAGTTAGAATTCTGGCTGAAGCACCAAGCAGCCACACCAGCATTCCAGTGCTCAGCCCACGTGCCTCTGCTTCAAAATTAGGTCTTTACAACACTGGGCAGCTGCTTTCAAAAGTATGAACAAAATGTAGTCAATTAGGAGCAGAAACTATACAAACAATTTAAAAAATGTGTCTGAAAATCAAGCATGCACTATGACTCATATGTTTTAACCTATCCAAGACTGATNNGAATGCTAGAAACTACTCCATGTGTCTGAAAAATTTCAAAGGAAGAAATTAATTATACCTTTAATTTCAGTTTCTCCTGATGATCAGACAGTACTTCTTTCTTTCCTCCATAAAGCAACCTTTGAACACAGGATACTCTTGTGCATTTTGTAAAATTTTAATATAGATTGTATGACAGAATGACGATTACTTTTCCATATGCACAGAAATAACGTCTTTGGACCCCCTGTATATAAAGGCATTCCAAAATGCCTGTGTGAAAGATCAAAAGCGTACATTTGATCCTTTAATAGCCTAATTATATTTTTTTGCAATTTGTTAAATAAAGACAGGAGCAAAGAGTCAAAACTCTTGTTATACCACATGGATACTCAGTGTGTCGTGGTTAGAGATGGCGTGTATGTCTTCTGCCACACATCATGATTGAAGAGCTACCACCTCCCATGGGAATTTCATTGAGTGAAAAAATGGCATTAGACTTACTCTTTCCAGGTTCCTTAAGTGACAGAAGGCAGCTTTGTCTGGAGATACATCAGAAAGATGACATTCAAGACAATTGCACATGCTGTGATCCAGGCTGGGATTGCTCTCACTGGGTACGTTCCATATCGCTTGTAGGTCAGTTGACATGAACATACATCTCCTCTTTTTATATCATTCTAGTGAGCAATGGATACTAAAAAAAGGATTACTTAATTAAACTAAATAAGTTTATATTTTCAAATTGTACCATCCGGCTTAGATCAATTGAACTTCCATGCCCAGACAGGAAGGGTTCAGAGATTTAAAAAGCCAGTAATTTGATGCATAAAGCAGTTATGACTTCAAAATGTCAAGGGGAATTAGTGAAGCTGTAAAGGAATAGCAGTAGTAAACTTGGTTCTTTAAGTTGGTCATTTAACTAAGTAAACAAGATAATGTAGAGGCATAGTGCACATGTAGAGGCATATGTTTTTGAAAAACGAAAATCAATTACTAGAAGAAAATACTTAAAAAATATGTAAGAACAGAAGTGAGCCTTGATTTTATTTTAAGCAGTGCAGTTCTAAATGTAGCTGTTAAAGAACCATTTTCTCATACTGAGTGTAAAGTCTAAAATTGATCATCTTGGTTGGATGAAAGGAGACATATAAAAATACACACTGCATTTTCTACCTTCAAGTAAAGCAATGAGATTAAAATGAGAATGCTAATTACAAAGCCATTCTAATAGCAGCTGAAACTCAGGCTGCTTAAAATTAACACATCAGTTGTTCAGTGTTCATGCATACCCCTGACTGAAGAAAGAAAACCACCATTTTTACCAAAATGTGAAGAATCAAACATAAAGATTGGTGGAGTTTATTGGTGCCACTCTAACAGATGATACCAAAAATAAGAATATTGTTTAGAAATTATAAATTGTGTCAGTATTTAAAAAGTGATGAATGAAGAAGAAACAAGTTAAATGCAAACTCTTTGGAAGTCAGGCTGAAATTAGTTTTACAAGTAATTTGCTTAACTAAAAATGACCAATCTCTTTTTGAAATGAGATGTTGAGAACCTTTCCTGTGAATGGAAGTCAAACTGGAGCTTTTCTACTCAGTAAAAAAAATGACTGAGACTATAACATGAAAGAATGAATAGGAAACAAGTATTCACCATTTCTCATTCAATATTAAGTGCATCAAGAATACCATGATGCTGAAAATTTTAATACAATTAAAATAATTCTTTCTATCAAATTTATAATGAAATTATGAATTTTCTTGCCATAGAACGAGGTGAAAAATAAAATGATGAGATGAAAAATACAAGCAGATTCAGAAAAAAGTTGAACAAATGCATGGTAAGTGGTCCATTGGTCTCAGCTAAAGATGATGGCCTTCAGTAAATTGCCAGCTTAAGAAGCTCTTAAACCAATGCTGCTGGAGTATAAAAGGAATAGACTCATTCTGTGTACTTGTTCTGAGTTTTATGTTTCTCTTCAGTACCCATTATTAGACTTATAGATACAAGACCCTATATTAAACAGCCCTCCAGGTTTGAGTTGGTACTGCTGTTCTTGAGGTCTTAAGTTGGAAACACACAGCATCGAGTTAAATAAAAATATCTTTCTGAATTGCTGTGATAAAATTTGTTCTTTTGGTTAAACAGAAAAAGACCAAAACTGCAAAATGCAGCTGATATTTATATAGCTGGAAAAGAGGACTGCAAATTGTTACTTCCACAGAGTATAGCCACATTATAATGAGCTATGATATTTAATCTAAAATATAAATGTTGTTTTCGAACTTTCCTAGCATTTTGCATGTGGTGAGACATTGGTCTCCTAGTTGATAATTAACTCTTTTGAAAACTGAGTATAGAGAATTTGTTTTGTAAATTTAATTCCTAGGAAGGCTCTTAGATGCTGAAATGTATGCAGAGGGTTTCATTAAAATCTTTCTCATTTGTTTTTACAGGTATTATTCTTAGTGCTTATATTGGTCTCCTGTATTTTAGAACTTGTTTAGGACTGAGAATGTCTTTGGCACTTTGTGAACCAGAAATATTGCTTCTCTGAAAGGAAATTAAAGGTGACATCACTGGCAGAGTGGGAGGATTGGTCTGAGTATGAAGCATTTGAATATACTTTACCTAAATCTTAGAGTACTGTGTTGAAATAATTTTTCTTATTTTGCACAAGCTTATATTACATTAAGCCATTCAGCTAAGACAGCAAAGTGGTAGGTACCTACAACACATTCTTTTTCTTAAGTATTTAATAAAGCCCTGTGTTTAAAGTAAGCAGAGCTGTTGAAGACAACCCAGCAGAAACCTTGCTAGTGTTTAGCTATATTGCACATTCAACTAGTACATTAGTAGTTGTTAGTAGGGCCAGGAAATTTGTTTTCCTGGATGTCTTCTATCAAACAGATCAATAGGCAGAATAATAACTTGATAAAAAATAATGGTGATAGATGGTTCTACCTATGGATATCACAGAGGCCAAGATATTGTAGAGAATCATCATCATCATCATCATCATCATCATCATCATCATCATCATCATCATCATCTAGAAAGTTATTTTAATTGTCTACACTTTGCAAGAAATCTCAGATAATTGTGGCTTGTTATATTCTTGTAAATGAGTATATGCTCATATTTTCCACAAACTCTCAGGACTTCCAGCGCAAGTTCTTCACATCATACACAGATAATATTTCAATCATATCTGTTTAATCTCTTTCAGAATGAAGAAGGTTGAAGGACTCAAAACCCAACAGAGATGTCCTCCCAGTAATGTAGGATCTTGCTGCTTTTGACCAAATAACACAAGTATGATGTCTTCAGTAGCAGTCAGAACAGATTTGAGTAGTTTACTTTTGACATCACAGCTATACAGAACTGCTTCATCTTCTTATCTGAGATCCAGGTAAGTGCAAAAAAAGCAGAAGATATTAGATCCAGGTGGCATTAGAAAGGCCACGGACAATTTAATTTTCTTTATTCTACTCTGGCACAGGGCCTACCTTTATAAAAACAACTTTATTAGCAAATACTTTGCTGATTTACAATACCCTGTATCTTCTTTAGTTTTAAAGTACATAAATTGTCTTACATGAAAAATTGTCTTTCAGCATAAGTCTGTCGCTTTGGGTCTTTAAAAATTAAGATGTAGGCATAAAGAACATAACTGTTTGCTGAGCTGTTTAGAGTTTATAAAAACAAGTTCACATCTTTGAGTATTTATGTTTGTATGATGGCTATTTCAATATATATGAAAGGAAAAGAGGAACAACAGGTTAATGCAATTTCTTTTTAATTTTTGTTTTTAACAGAAACTACTGGTT
This sequence comes from Thryothorus ludovicianus, assembly GCA_013397245.1. Taxonomy (NCBI): domain Eukaryota; kingdom Metazoa; phylum Chordata; class Aves; order Passeriformes; family Certhiidae; genus Thryothorus; species Thryothorus ludovicianus. The sequence continues at coordinate 116,776 of VZTB01004497.1, forward strand.
ATTACATTAATTTTATACATTATATTAGTACAATTTGCTGAAGTGAAAAGTATATAAAATCAAACACTTACTGAAAAACAGATATTCAAAGCAAATTTATTTTCCTCATAATATTGCGGATCTTAAATAATGAAGAGAATATGTGCAGTGCAATCAAATAAATATTTCTTCAGGACATTTGCTCATGTCAAAAGTTGTGGTTAAGGGGAAGGCAAACACTCATTTACAAAAATGTGTGCTTTAAACATGAGAATGAATTTGCTGCACCACTTTGTCTATCTTGGTTCTGACAAGGATTCTTAAGAAAATGTGTTTAACCATCATACTGTGCTCTCTTCTGCCAGAGAAGCTTCCCTCAATATGACATTTAGAAGGCAAACATTGTATTGTGAGATTTTTAACTTCAGACAGGATTTACTAAACTATATTTTTTCTCTAAATATTAGTAAATCCAAGCTGTAAATAGGCTTAAATCTTTTGATACTTAAAGGTGAACTGGAATTTACTTTAAATGACTGGGTTTGATGCATGGATGGCTTACACATTCACTATTACATATTTTCTGTTAAAATAAATTAGAACAGTTTTAGACATAACTTCAAAGGTCACCTGCTAATTATCTATACTGAACATCTTCAAATGATGTGACATATTGCAGAGTGAAGCACAGCCAAGGGTGGTATTGGAATCAGTGAACTTAATAATCAAAGGGGTAGCAAATGGTAAAGGTTTACCTGGAAAAAATGAGCAATACTGGCTACTCAGGTCAACAATTATCTTCTATTCTGCGAAGATAAGTGCCTTTTTTATATATTATATTATTTTTCAACCTTTTTCCTTCTTTATTTTTTTATTTTTAATTTTTTTTTCCAGATAGACATATGAATAGCATGAACAACAGCATCACTCACAGTTCTGAGTCAAATTAATGCTTGTAGGGAGAGTCATTCAGCAATGACAGTATACCCTAGACTTGAAATGCTTGTACAATGCCTAAAATCATTTTCCTTCTTCTGGGACTCTGAATTCAAAACTCTCAGCTTCTCTTTGTTTCATGATGGTTTTCTGAGATTGCTTAGAAGACAAAATAAATCAAACTTTTATTTTTAGTTCTATTTCGAAATCTCTGACAAGATTTAAATTAAGCTATCTTCAGAAATATATGTAGAAATCTAGAAATCCCATAGTGACATCCTGCAGCCAAAATACATGAGTAGTGTGGGCACATTTTGGCTATATGTGAAGCCCTGGTGTTTAGGGACAATTTGGGGTATTACAGAACTAAAGAAATATTGAAAATGTTTTTTTTGCACACACTTTTGAAAAAATAATTATTTTCCAGAACCTATTTTAAGATTTGGTAGCTGAGCACCAAAAAGAAAGCACTCAAAATTTCTAAAAACCTAGACTTTATGAACCTTAGCTTATCCAGTTAAATATGCATTTCATTACGAGGCCTATTTTGCACTTTCTTTCAGCATAATTTGAAAATTTCTCATTCAATGGCTATTCTCCTTTTATGTCATATCACTACCTTTTTCCTCTCATGTCCTGCCTAAGGTAAAGTGACATTTTTTTTCTAATAAAAATAAGCTTTTTATTCAGTCATCTGAATAATTGTGTAGAAACTTATGGTGTTTTGAGGGTGAATCATAGGAAATAAATCTGTATGCATAACTTCCTGTGAAAAACAAAGGTAGATGTAAATTGCCTCAATGAGACCCAAGCCTATTTTGGAGACAATTCAGAGCTTAAGTTTTAGGAGCAAGGAGATGAGGCAGGAAGGAGTCAGACCATGGACACCACAGTGTCCCACTGGAGGGGGGCTGTGTCCCTGCAGGGTGGTGACCACTTTCTGCACTAGAGTGTGAAGCTCCACACTTGCACCCAGATTTACAGGGTCAAACCCTGGGTTCAGAACGTGTTACTTCCCATTCTTGCTCTCATGCTGTGCAAAATAGGAGGCTAAAACTCGTACACTCACCAGTTCTATATATACAAAGGATAAACAGAATAATTCAACTTTTCCTATACAAGCAGTTAAGAACTGTAGGATTTTCCTATACAACTTTTCCCATACAAGCAGTAGGCTGTAGGATTTCAAGAATTAGCTTCATGTTCTGGTTCTGAAAAGACTTACAGGAGTAGCAATTGGAAGTACAGTGTGAAGCTGTAAGGCATCTGAAGTGAGCCATGATGTGTACGGGTTAGCTCTATGTGTCTTAGTCAGGAATGTGAACCTCATCTTAAATTTAGGCAGCCCCCGTGTCACAAAATATGTTTTGGTCTATGACTAAAATCTGTAGACTCGATATTAATTTCTTGGAATCATTCACAGGAATGTCATTTGTTTACCTGAATACTAGCAAAAGGGAGAGATAAAAGTTGTCCAAAATTATTTTAACTTAATAATTGGAAATATGTTTGGAAGGGTCAAGTTTTTCTTTTCATGCTGATGATACTTTTATGTAATTAATCTTGTTATGTTGACATTTCTTCCTAAAGCCATATTTCAAATTTTACTTTTGTTTGCATTTTTGTAGAAGTTCTATTCATTATCTGATGGATGCCAAGAGAAAGCACATAGAAATTCAGATTATCAGACACATTTCTTAGCACTTTAAGGCAAAAGATATATTTTCTGACTTTATTCTCTTTGATCATTGAGGATTTCAAAATCTAAGTTTTTCTACATGGCATTTTCATATCAATTTTCATATATAAGATCATATAATAGATCTTAATGTGGGTCTTTTTCCATAAAGTATAACAGATAGAAATGTGTTATACTTTGTGGAAAAAGAACCATATTAAGATCTATTACTACCACGTGCATGTGTCATCTTTCTAAGTATGTGCTGTTTGATAAGTGGTATTTATACTGCATTTGCACAGTAAAAAGCTTCCTAAATCCCTTGGATTAGGTGTATGGTATCAAACCTATCTATCTAAATCTATCTTCTTATTCAGATTGAAGAACATAATTCTGAAATCTAGTGACAAAATCATTAATATCTTCCTAGCAGCTAATAGGGACTAAGCTCCTTATACACACTCATTTGCTCCCCAAGTTGTCAAGAAACAATAGAAGCAAAATCTGAAAGAATATGCTTTTTAACATTTAGGTTCCTGACAAACTAATTTAAAATATCTTTGTGTAATAATAAAAGAAAATTGATTAATATCTTTAGGAGCAAAAATTATACTATAATATCAGATCACTAAGATATCAAACTTAGCAAAATTAAATATCGTCATTTCATGAAACAGGAAAATAAACCAAAATTACTAAGCTGCACTGAATTCCAAAAATGGCATTATTACTCCTGTCTGACTAGGGTGCATTTCACAGATATATTTTCTGACTTTGCAGTCTCAATATCAGGATTGCAAGTTAAAGTTCCATCCTAAATTTGTTTCTCTTCCTGTTCTGTCAGTTTTTGTAGCCTAGATCTCTTTTAAAAACATGCAAAGATGCATGAAGGCAGCTTTAAATTCTCTCCTTTGTTTTTTCTGTTAAATTAGTCTGAAGGAGTTTTAATGCAACCACGAGCTGCCTCCACATAGCACACAGCATAACTGAAGAACATTGTCTACTGCATTACACAGCTACTTCAACGGAGTTAGAGACCATCTCCTGCCCCAATAAATCTCCATCCATATTATCAGTTGTGCTTGTGCAGACACAGCAGAGCTATGAGTATTTAGCTGGCCAAGTAAAATTTAGGAAGCTGATATCACTTTTGTCAGAACACATGGATGTGTGGAAAGTTTTCCCACAAGAAACCAGAATCACCAATATGGCTTGCGCTTGTAATTTAACCCCATGTTTATGCTTAGTGTCCTTATACACACATGAAGCATTGAGTTTCAGATGGCATTCAAGACTGTGAATGGTCCACTGCATCCCCTCCAACTAAGGCCTCAAGGTAGTTTTCTGTATGACAGTCAGTAAAGAACTAATCTCCAAAGAGCCATATGTCCTAGATCAAATCTCCCTAGCAAAGCTCCGGGTCAGTGATCAATCCATTGCTTACCAAGTTGAAGATTTCTTTCCAGTAAATTTTCTGAGGAGAAGCACAGAGTGCTTTCTCATTGGGTAAGAGAGAGCTATTTTTAATGGTCATTTGAATTAGTTCAAATAATGGGATTATCCCAGCAGCAGATCAAAGATATACTATTATTTCCCTTTTTCTATCCCTACACCAGAAAGAAATGTAATTTTATTTATGCTAATAATGAAATTAAAAGGAAAAATCCTCCAAATCTACGTTACCTACAGTTTCTCTTTCCCTAATCTTTGGCACACTTATGCAGAGCTGTTTGTAAACAGTGTCATATTTAGAAAAGCTGAACAAAACTTGCAACACACTTGTCTGGGACAGATTACGGAGTACAGACAGTCACTGGTGCAATAGAAGCTGAAAAAGATTGTATGAGTGGGAGTTGTAGCACAGCACCCTATCTGCTGCTCATGAATAATACCTGCAGCCATTCACTTTTAAAGAAATGATACAGCAAAAAATTCCAATAACACCTGCTAAGTGCTTTATGAGTCACTGGGATATTTTTAATTTCATGTGATTGAGCATATACTGAAATAACCTAGTGTGGCATCAAATGAGTTAATACTGTTATATCCCACGGGTACCGATGATTTTACAAATCTTTAATATCACAGAAGTTAATCAATCAATTCTGAGTTGTTTATTGAATATGCTGAGTGGCAAATCAGGATAACCAGTAAGGATCTAAGAACCTAATGCTTAGATTATTATTAGCTGAGAAAACAGTCTGTTTTTATTTGAAAGATCAGCTGAGCAAGGGGACATGATCTGTGATATAATCTTTCTCTTTCTTCACACAAGTCTTCCCAGTGCTACTACTCATGTGGAAACTGAAGGAGTTGAAACAAGGCTCACTTTCCTTCTCATGCAGATTTTTACTCCTGAGTCAAATAGGAGACTTTATTTAAAATTATCATGAGGGGAAATCTCCTGGACACTGGCCAAATCTTCCCAGTCTTCACATTGCTCCAAGTCCTTGCCAGCTGGTTTGGAATTTAAATGCTGTTTTCCAGCTCAATGGCACAATGGACTGCCACTGGACCCACTGAATGGCTCCAACTAAAATATTTGACACTTTTTTTGCACTATTTGAAGAAAATCTTCTACAAATCTTTGCAACTGTTTTATTGCCACCCCCAACAATCTGCATGCATTTTGCTTGTCAAACAATCCAACACCAAATGTGCTGGTTTTGTTTGACCTATATTACAGTGCAAAGCTACTTGGTTCTTTAATTCACTGCCAAATAAAGCTGTTATCTTTGGATAAAGGGAACTAGGCCAAATGGTGATAAAGTCTCAGGGATGAAATGAGATTAAACCAGTTCTACCTCACCTTGCTATTTGCTAATTATATATGTGCTGGTCAGCAGAGCTCACTGTCTGTCTAATCATATGTCTAAAGGTCAATTAAAAGGGGTTAATGCCCATAAATTAATATCCAGTGAAAAGTATTAATTGGTATAGGGGTTATACCTGTCCTTTTCTTTCTTTTTGTCTTTTCAAGACGTTTTTGGGTCATGATACACAATATATAAAATTACAATGTCCTTTTGAAACACAAGAGGATTCATACACTTTCTTTTCCTTTAAAATTCAAATTCACTTGGCAAACTCAATTTTAATGCAGAACTACAATCAGGTCAAAGAACAATCTCTCATTTCTTTTTTAATTAACACTTGGCAATATTGTTAAGGAAAGTATTACTCAGAGAGCTGGAGTCATGTTAGCACCAGAAACCTCTCCAGGGCATAAAAAAATGCTGAGATGCTTTCATGAAAGCCTTTTTAGAACAGCGGCTCACTTTACGTCTTGGTTGTCACTGCATAAACAAACACAGATCCCTCTATAAAATGGTTGACTTATAACTAAACTCAGTAGACAAATTTGTTTGACTTGTTGAGGGGGAGTGAAGGGGAGAGCAGGGGGTTTTTAACTCCTGACCTGCCCTGCTTGAAAATACAGCCAACAGAGAAAGCTGCAGACAAGGGCAGTGGTGTAACCAGGAGACACTGCTGCTCCCAGGCTGCCCCAGTGTCTCCAGTCAAACTGAGGGCAGCCTCTCCTGGATCCTTTGCCCTCTTGGCCCCTGCTGTTCATTCATAGCCATCAAATACCTGGCAAAACAAGTGCAAGTGGCAAGAGGATCAGATCCTCTTGCTGTCCTATCCAAGCAGCTCCTTCTGAGGCACCATCTGGTGCTCAGCTGGTGAGAGGAGGATTTGCAGGCTCACAGCTGCTCTGCTCTGAAACACACACCTTGCCAGCCTCCCGTCCCCCATTTCAAAAGAGGGAGTAAACCCAAAACTGATGAGGAGAGGCCTAGTACACAAAGGCCAGAGGTAAAGGAAAGAGAGCTGAGAAATTGGGGAATAAACCTGGAATGAAGGAGGGCAAGAGAGGAAAGCAACGTAGACAGAAGGGCTGTCAGAGAGATACCTTTATCTGCAGTGTCCTGTAGCTAAAACAGGTGCAGGAGGAAAAATGCAGGGGGAAATGGTATCAAAGCCTTAAAATGAACAAGTTAGAGAACATCTGGTCTTTTGCATTTCAAATAGCTCACGGTTAGAAACTACGAGTGGGGTATTTAGGTTCAAAATAAGAGTACACACAATATCTAAAACATAGAAAGCTGAAGAAATGCCAGTTTCAGGCAGTGCAATTTCTTTGAGACAGGATACATATGGAATAAGTTGTCATCAAAGCAATGAGCATTAACAGACGTCTAGACACGTGTATGTTGGTATAGCATGACATAGTAGGGACGTAAGATGGCATTTAGAAGTGGACTGTCTCGTTAATAAAGAATAGTTCCCTCCATCTTTTCGGGGACAGATTGACGTTCTTCTGAAACTCTAGCTACTGAATATTTATAAATTGCTCTTTGAAATGACTCTGAGATCATTTAGTTAAAACTGCTAATGCAGTAATTTGAGTTCTTCCAGCATACATTTTCACTTGTTCTCAAATCTTCAGGAGAAGGTACCAGAGCATCTTGCTTTAACCAAAATATATTATCTGTCTTCAGTGTCGTTCATTTACTTCTGGATACCGCATATTTTGTAGATAGGCATCCACTACCCTCAGATACTGACACACTGCAAGGTGGACCTTGCATGTTTGGTACTCAATTACAGTAACTGATCACCACCACCCTTTATACACATGCTTTAATTTCAAATTTGCCTGGCTTCAGCTTCAGTCTTCCAGCCAATACTAGATGAAGGGGATGGTGTTGCTTTTACCTACTGGGTTCACAAAGGAGAAGTACTTCTTCAAGGTGATAAACTTACTTGATGTGCTCACTAGCTTGGTAGATAAGGGGGGAGAAGTGAAAAGTTCTAAGAATTCAGAAAGGCTTTTGAAACTGTCTTCCATATCATCCTCATAGATAGGACAAGAGAATTGGAAGTTGGATGAGCAGTGAGGTATAAGGGAAAATAGCTGAATGACTGGGCTCAGAGGGTCATGATCAGGGGTGCAAAGTCTACTTGGAGGCCAGCAGCTAGTGTGGTATCCCAGAGGGCAATACAGGTACCAACATTGTTCAACAACATTACTAATAATATGGACCTGGAAGTAGAGTGTACAGTTCTCATGATTTAGAAATGGTATTCTCCAACTTAGTATTCCCCCTGAAAACACTCCAAACCACAAACCTTATTCCCCCCACCTATTCTCCCTGTTCAGCAAGCTGGAGAGAAGAATTGGAGGCACAAAAAGTTAACATCACAGGCTGACATAAGAACGATTTTTTGGAAATGGCAATGAAATAAGAAAACAAGTAACAGCAGCAGTACTTATAACAAAAGTTTACAAAAGAGAGGGGCGAGTGATTCACATCCAAAAGCTCACTGCAGAGCCTCACAATACCCAACCACTCCCTCCAAAATGTTATTCTGAACCAGAAGAGACTCTTTCCCCTTCTCTGTACCCAGCAACAATGTGAGGTGGGAGAAAATAACTTTCTTATGCTAGCCATGCCCCCTCTGGCTACTGCAAAAATTGATGCTGTCCTAGATAGAACAAGGAAAACTCTCAGCAAGTTTGCTGTGCAGAGCAGCCAATATAACCAGAAGGTTATATCGCCATCCAGAGGGGCCTCACCAGGCTGGAGAAATAATTCTATGCACTAGTAGAAGATGAGTCCAACAGTATGGGAAGGAGCTTAGCAGAGAAGGAGCTGAGAGTCCTTGCTGTTCACCAAGTTGAACATGAGCTAGGAATGTAAAGATTAACAATATCCTCAGCTACATCAGGATAAGTGTTGCCAGCAAGTGGAGGGGAATCATCCTTCCCCTTCATTGAATACTGGTGAGACTGCAACTGGAGTACTGTGTTCAGTACTGGGGTACCAGTGCAAGAAAGATATGGACATATTAGAGTCAGTGAAGGGTCATTCAGATCATGAAGAGACTGGAGCATCTCTCATATGGGGAGAAGCTGAGAGCTGTGACTGTTCAACATACATTAGAGAAGGCTCAGGAGGGATTTTGTCAGTGTATCTAAATATCTGAGGTGAGGTATAGATGGAGCCAGGTTCTTTTCAGTGGTGTTCAGTGACAGCACAAGAGGCAATGGGCACAAATTGAAACATGGAAGGTTTTGCCTGAACATAGGGAAACAATTTTTTTACTGTGCACTGGCAGAGATTGCCCAGAGAATTTGTAGAAACTCTATCTTTGAGGATACCAAGAAACTATCTCTACTTGTTCTTGGACAAACTGCCCTAGGTGGCCTTTATTGAGTGGGGGAGTTGAAAAAAAGGACCTCCAGAGGTCTCTTCCAATATCAACCATTCTATGATTCTGTGATGTGGTACAGTCATGTTTTGTACAATTGACCCTAGCTAAGGGGAACAAATATTGTTATTGTTATAGAGCAAATGCAATATGTGAAAGGCTTTGATGTTTGTCAAGTCTCAGTACTGCATAAGAAAGAACCAAACAAGTCAAATATTCTTATTCTAAATTAAATTCTAAACAACACATGTAAAATGTGGATTACAGAAGTGTTTTGAAGGTCTGTTACTGAATATTCATAGTAAATGGCATTGTATTGAATGGGAAGAAACAAATAATAGAATGGAAAGGAATCAATGTAAGGTATTGCAGTAGTTAACATCCTTGTTAATGAACTGGAAAACGAGATTAAAGTCATGTTAATGAAATTCACAAATGAGTATCCGTTGATCTTTTTCAAATATATATATATTAAAATAATGGGATGGGATGGGATCCCATGGAAATATAAGGTAGAATGTAAAAATCTGTTGAGAAATGATGTTTCAACACAGAGGACAGTAAATGATTTTGCATCTGTACACATGTATAGATTGTGTATATATATAAAATGAGAAAGTAATATGAAGGAATATTTTTGAAAATCAATCAAAGTGTCAAAAGTTAATTAAAAGTGGAAAGTTAATTAACTGTTTTGAAAGAGAACGGCACATAAAATCATGGAGTTTTAGCCTTCCTATTATTTCTTAAAAGGTCTTAATTATCCCTCATTCCAGAATACAGGGGTAGCTCAGGATCTCATGAAGAGCATTCAACCATATTTTAGCTCTACAAGGAAAATGCTTTTAAGACCATTATTTGAATATATTATTATTTTTTATCTTATAGGCAAGTAACCTATGGATACAGAAAAATTAATAACTAGAAGTAATAGAGGATTTTCCTAGTAGTTGCTGTGTTAAAAAACACACATATTGACTTGAAATTAATATAATGAATTAATGCAGGGTCCTGTCTCTCTTCAGGGCCCCACTAATTTAATGGTGGGAACATTTTAACTGCCAAGGAAACTGAACTTCAATCACCTCTGTGTAGACAGTAGTTCCTAGCTGAGTGCTTTAACCAGTACTAAAAATGAATCTTTGCCACAACTGCAGGAGGGAATTCAAACTTATCAGCTGAAAAAAGGACTGAGGAAAAAGAGAACAAAGCAGGATTTTTGGATATGAATATATGTTTTGGATAAGTATTACAATATGTAAAATTTATTTGATTCCAGGAAAAATACTTAATTACTTAAGTATTGAAATAAAATATAATTTGAAATAAACTTAACAGCCAGCAACATTTACAGCTGCTTAACCTCTTTAACCAAGAATGTTTAGGAAAAGAATTTTGTCCCAAAACTAAATGCAGCACTGACTTAAACCTGTGTAACTCTCATGATTCAAGTTCTTGATGACCTCCTTCTTCATCTACTAGAACTCTGCCTTCAATGATGTTGTTAATTTGGCTATAATGCCTATGGACTGAGATATTTCTATGCTACATTGTCATAGTTTCTGTACTCCTTTAAGAGCCTAGGTCTTGGACTTTGAAGTATCCTCATGTCACATAGTTCTATGAACTCCACAAGTACTCTTCCATCTCTAACTTGATGAATATTTTTTATTTAAGGGGCTATAGGAGATCTTGGGTTCACATTAAAGATTTGACAGACTGTTGACTAGTAACTCTTCAAACCAAGCTATTGCATCCGCTATTCAAGGTTACTCAAGGTTATTCAATCCTCCTGACTTTAGGTATATAATTTACTTGTCTTTCAAAGAAAAATTCCTGGTCTGAATAATCTCCTCAAGGAGCTTATAATTATATAGGAAACTTAAGGTGAGTGGCCTCATATCTTAGTCATACCTAAAAGTCTAAAGTTGAACACTGTTACGGTCCCTTCCTGGTGTTTCTCTTTTCGTAAGTGTTCTAACTACTTGGCTGTTATTATGCAAGGACACTTCTTTAAGAGAACTTTTGTAGATACCTACAAAAAGAAGAATTCAAGACTGTAGATTCTACACAGAATAAGGCAGTGTTTCCTGAATGGAATGCCAGTTGTGCAAATCATGTGATTTCAGATATGCATCATTCTTCATGTTTCCTGTTGAATGACAGCTTATGCTACAATATTCATCCTTATTCCCATATTCAACAAGGAATTGAATGTTGTAAAATGCATGCCTAGAGAATAGGGGCCAAGGTTTCATTAAGTGCCTGAACCTTGCAGCAGCAATCTTTTAGATGGGTCATATTCATATTATTCATAGCACTGTGTTGTAAGGATAGCAGGACTGGTAGCAGAAATAGATATATACCCTTACATCTAATTGAAGATCAGATTCTCATCTTAAATTCTGAAACCACATGAACATTGGGACATAAAATTCATATGGATGTAGTGAGACAGCAATAGCATTAAAATACATGGCTCACATGCTCACTGAGTATGGTCCTGGATATTATGGAAAAGAAACAACCAAGTCAATAGCCAAGTTAACACAGTGTGATGGCTCTACTAATTCACCAGGAAAAGGTGTATTGAAAATATAGAAACTATAGAAAATATAGCCTAAATATCACACTTATCCCAAGCTAGGACTCAAGCATGGAACTCATAAAAAAACAAATAAGTTGGTGGGGAGATCCCAGATGGGCTGCTCAGTGGTCATTCTCTTGCATGGCAAAGCAGACTAAAAGCCTGCCTTAAGGACCTGATTAGCATTTAGCTCTAATGGATTTGCCTAAAATTACAGAAGATACCTCTGTTTTTTGAGAGAAACAAGTTCAAATCTTTTGATACGCAGGCTAGCATTTAAACCATCCTTTCCTGACAAAAATCATCCCACCTAAATCAACAAGTTAATAAAACTTTGATAGAACACACACCCAAATCGTTACAATTAGTTCTGTCTCTTCACTTGGGAGGGATACTGACAAATTTGAAGGAAATGGCAAAAAAGTTGCACAATTGATGAAAAAAGGGGGAATGATACATGAGGGAAGGACTGAAAGTGTTAGATAATACATTTAGCATGTTTAAATAATAGTCATGTTGAAACATGGGAAGAGTCTATTCATATTTAAATGATGTAAAACCCATGAAAACATACAGATTATTTAACATAAAGAAACAATGAAAAATGGACTTGAACTTAAGCAAGAACTGCAAGCAAATTTCTGGAAAGCTACAGTATTGAGTTGAGTACATATCAGAGCTCCTGTGCTGTAAATTTTGTGTTTCAAGTCCCTGACACCTACCAGAGTGTGAAATTGACTCTGGAGAGAGAAGTTGGGGACCTTAGAGCTCTCTTTTACTCTTAAATTTTGGCTTGACTTATTGCTGAAGTATTTAACACAACATACTGGTAAAGACTTGGACTAAATGAGGTTTCTGTTATTTGAGTGTTACCTGCAACTGAGCAAGAATTTTCACGATTTCTGCCATCACTGATAAAAAAATGTTGATTCTGTAATAGAGCATGAGCAATAAAATTTCCTGATATGGGGCTAGTAATGCATTAATGAACTTTCTTTGTCCCATTAAATGCTTGTTCATCATGTGGGAAGAGTTTAATCCTTGTTAGTAACTAATAATCCTGTAAATGAAACTGATCGATTAAAAAATTGACATTACCTGTCAGAAAGAGTTGAAAACTAGATTAATTTCTTTTCTATTTCCATTCTTTTCATGCTGCTTTCACCAGGCAATGAAGCTGTTCTTTCTTCTCTCTACCTATTAGAAAGAAAATTTATTCCCTTTCCAGATCAAGACCTTGGTAATTTGTATTTCATCCTCTATCTCAATCCTTCTTTTGTGAGGGTAGCATATTTACAGTAAGATTTCCTTCCCTAGAGGAATCAGAAAATCTATGTAGTCTTTCCCACATCAACAGCATCCAAGAACACAAATTCTGCTGAGAAAAAACAGACAATTAAAAATTGCTAAGGACCAATTCCTGAAGCACGTGGACTCTCATTAGAATAACAAAATCATAGATTATCCTGATTTGGAAGGAACACAAGAAGATCAAGTCCAAATCTTGATTCCAGACAAAAAACCTAGAGGTAGAAACACATATCAAAGAATGTTATATGCATGTATCTTGAACACCAACAGGCTTTGGGCCGTGGGAGATTGTGCTAATGATTGATCCATCTTCTCAGGAAATTGTATATTCAATCCAATTCCATTCAATATACAATGGGAATAGATGTACCTCCATGATACAGCTTTGTAAGCTATTCCCTCACATGCCTCAAGAGACACCAGAGATAAAAAATCACACTTTGTTATCTACTCACCTTCATCGTGAAGTTGTAGACAGCAATGAGGTCACATCTCAGTCTCTTCTTTTCTAAGGTGAACAAATTAATTATCCTCAGCCATTTGTCCAGAGTCTTTATGTCCGCAGCCACTTGTTCTCTAGTCCTATAATGATATTTGTTACTCTCCTCTGGACAAATTCCAATATTTCTATATCTTTCTTATATTGTGAGGCTCAAAACTGCAATCAGGACGTGATTTGAGGCTGCACCAATGTTGTATTGTGGGACAATCACACCTTTCCACTGCTTAGCTATACTGTACTTCTTTCTCTCCAGGATATAATTGGACCTTTTGTCTGTCAAGGCTCATTGTATCTTCATATTGAGTTTTCCATCAATTAAACCCCCCCATTCCTTTCTGCACTGCAGCCCTTGTCCCCCCATTCTATGTATATATCCAGGATCAGATTATTCCAGGTAAAGAGCACGTGTCCTTGTAAAATTTCATATGATTGGTGCCTGCCTAAGGCTCTAGTCCTTCAAGATCACTCCTGAAGGTAGTCAATAGCTTATCCAAATTTTGTACTGTTGGTAAACTTAGTGTGCACTCAGCTCCTTTGTTCAGGTCATTGATAAAAATATTGAAGAGAATAAAAGGGCCACTAAAATTGAGTCATGTGGNNAAAATGAAAGAAAACCCCAACATTCAACAACATATCCACTATCTTGCCTCCATCCAGGAGGAAGGTAACTTTGTCATAATAGGATACTCAGTTAGTAAGGCATGATTTTCCCTCCATATACCCACATCAGCTTTGACAGATGACCGTCTTTCAGGAGTTTTTCAATACCTCACAGAATAATCTTTGTAATTTTACCAGGCACCAAGTAAGACTGGCAGGCCTATAATTACTAGGATCTTCTCTTGCCCTTTTTGAAGTATGAATAACATCTGCTAGCTTCCAGTTGACTGGGATCTCTGCAGACCTCAAATAACATTGATTAATAACTGAGAAAAGTCTCACAATAAACTCATCCAACTCCCTTACTAATCTGGGATAAATTTCATCAACTTCCATAGACTGGCCTTAAATTCTTATGATGAGGCTTACTACCTAAACAGCTTTTCTGAATTTGCTTACTCTTACTAGCCATTAAAACAGTTCTCAAATAAATGTTTCTTTTAAAACTACTTTATGATGTGTAATTTTAAGATATATTTTAGACTTTCTGGGATATAAAAAAAAATCTCCGAGCTTCAGCCCTAATCAGACTGAGATACTCAAAGCCTGTAAAATACAGCTTTGGTTATACACTGGAGTCAAATGTGCCAACCCAGCATATTAAAACATCAGATTGATCATACAGACAAGTTCTTACTGTACTTCTGTTTGTGTTGTCTTGGTAATGAGAGTGACAAAATTAAACTTCTTCTTCATCACCACATAAAAGAGGTAAATGACCTGGGAAAATAAGCTGTAGCTTATTACTCATCATTACCAATAATTGAAATGCTTCCTTAGTTCCATTCAATGAATACAGAGAGAAAGTAAGAATGTTTTACTGTAGAATGAAGCAAAAGTATCATGATGTACCCAGTCACATAAACTAGTTTCATATGAAAGTGCTAAATTGCCTTTTGTGGGTATGGAATCCCCTGTTTTCAGGAATCACAGATAAGGGACTTGATAATTCTGGTGGTTGCTATTTGGTTTGCAATTGTGTCTTTGCTCACGTCAGGTTTCTGTGGTCCTGGGTTACAGTCACTATAATGCATGATTCTGGTTTGTTATGGTACTCTTGCTATAATGTACTCTTTTTCTACCATCTTCAGTGAGCTCATTGAACAAATATATGGTTTATTAACAAAAAAATTTTAACCATTAATTCCATTCAGTGATCACTCACATGCCTAAGACTACAGAGGTGACACAGATAACGAAGCAGATCTGTGGCCACTGCCTTTAGCTCTCTGCCTTAGGAACACTTCTATACTTGAAGACATTCAGTTATTGGTCCTGACGCAGCTTAAACTTTGTAGCATTTTTTTGTGGTTTTATGTAATGTAAGAAATAACAAATCTATTATTATTTATTTATTATCTCTCTCTCTCTCTATCTATCTATCTGTCTAATGTATCCCCCTTTGCCTCCCACCCTTATCACTAATAAACACATCAAGCAGGGGCTAAAAGGAAAGCAGAAACTGCAATAACTGATTGTAGGTTCTAGTTCAAGCTGAAGTGGCTGATGGTAAAGACCTTTGCTAGGTGATGTCTAGCCCTGTGTACCCTACACAAGTCATTAAGTTTCACTGGTAGGTTGAGGTTGGTCTATCTGCAAAACCTCTCCAAACCAGTCTGCCAGGAAGGTCCATGAAATCTCCCTTTTTCTCTAACCTTTCAAAGTTCTCTATCAGCTTTATCTTTTTAATTTACATTTCAATCTTTGTGGAAGGCTCCTGACCAGTTACTTTAAGAAAGTGAGAGACTATGTTTCTATAGGAGACTTGTAATTTAATTTCCATATCTTTTAAACTAAGCACTTAATTTTTAAAAATTATACCAAATGGTTTCTTGGGGCAGGGTTTTGTCATGTAATTAAGATATATTAACTTAATATGGAGAATATACAAATAGGATTTAGTTATCAGACTCAAGTTAAATAAATTATTTTCAGTAACATTTTAGCTTTTTTGTTTGCCAGAAGGTGCAAAACAATTTCCATTTTGTTCTTCCTGAGTAATTTCATCATCTATTTTTAACCTAACAGAAAATTTTGTCTTCCCATTATTATGTCTGCCTTACCTGCAGTGTTTAAAAATTTTATAAATATCTAAAAAGAAATTCTACTGTAGCAAGAGAAATTCTATCCTAGAATAAATAAAACTCATCAGTGTGCATTAATAAGTATAAGCACACAACCAAATTGGTGAATTTTCATTCTTTTCAGTGAGATAAATTTCTAAAAGAACGGCAAGACAAATAAACGTATTTAAGTCTTGTGTCACAGAAAACCTGAGGTTCCATAAGACTCTGGAGAATTCTTGAACACGTTTATAAATCTAAGATGCTTAGTGTTTTTAGATACTTAGAAAATAAGACACACCCTTTGGAAATTTCATGATAGTGCTTGGTTTGTTTAAAAAAATCTCAGGTACCTTTTAGGATATTTTGAGAGGATACTAAGCCCACATTCCTGACTGAAGATTTTCTCTAAAGCTTTTAATCTTGGGGTACAAGCAAAAAATTAAAAAAAATAGATGGAGCTGAACTATCTGCTTCATTAAGATAACTGAATGTCATAGATATTTTTTATTCTTT
>VZTB01004497.1:133274-157201 GCA_013397245.1 Thryothorus ludovicianus
AAAGGATTTAACTTGCGTTGCATTATCAAAATGTCTGCTACATTAAATTAGAACTGAATTTAACTCAAAGTTTATCAAATTTTTTGCTTGCTTCCGTTCTGACTGGTTTTCTAACTGGCAATAAATTTCTTTTTTTCCTTGTTTCTGGTGTGAATGTCAGTCTGTAACTTTTTTCTTTTTTCTGTGGTGTTACAGGTCAATAATCTTTGAACAGTTCAGCACAAGATATTCTGTCACGTCTACTTATGCTTCCTTGCTGATACTTATACTTTTGAACTTATTATCATAGTAATTAGGCATTTCAGCTATGCCTTAATGTTTAGTTGTGAATTGCTGACTACTCAGTTGTTTGTATGTACTGATGTCATGCTCACTATCTTAAAGTTATCATGAACTTTCAATGTACAGGCACATTATTTTAGAAAACAATGCTATGTCCCAAGTACTAAGAAGATGCATCTTATGCAAATATACCCTTAAATAAATGTCTGTCTCTCTCCTCCTCACCACTAAAAAACCCTCCAAAATTCAAACAAAATAAATCTTTTAAATACTAACTGACTTAAATAAATTTTACAAAGTAGTAGGAACCTTGAAGACAACACCGTGCTTCCAAATGTTAACAGAATAGACATCTGAGAAAAGGAAAGACAAAGTCTGTAGATTTCTTCCTACAGAGGAAAAGGGTGGGTTCTCCATTTCTTACATATGACAGAATATGAGGGTAGAAGAGAGAGTCAGGTTCTGTCTATACACAGGAAAATATCTCCAGTCAGGTCACTGCCAACTAAAGGACACAAATCAGTAGCAAACTAGGCTGTATTTATTTCTGTGTACTCGAGATGATTTATTCCTCTTATAGGTTTAGCTTATGCAGCTGGAAAAATCTCATTTATTTTTCTTTTGTTTTGAAGGGTTTATGGTTGGATAAGGACTTCTAGGCTGAAAGAAATTAAAGTCCCTGCTATTTAGCTCAGCTGCAGCTTCAAATTTTTAAGTCTCTACTACTTTTAGACCTACCCTATGCCAAAACCATGATGGGTCATCTGCAATTGCCTGAAATATCACTGCATGATATTACATTGTGTGGTCATTCAGAGGTTGTCTCTTATCAGTATGTTTTACTCAGAAAATTCCCATTTGGATAGTTACATGTTGAGGCAAGGCAAACCCTTAGCATAGGGCTTCACAGAGTCAGGATGGAGAGGGTGAATCAAGAGGACAAAACACTCAGATTGTCCACCAATCTTATCCTGAAATGGCTGCACTGGGAGCAGAGACAAGCTTTTCTTTTTCTCCCTAGCCTAGTAGTAGGTATTTGGAAATTCAGTGCAGAATCTGAAATAAATTCCTATCATGCTGGAAGTTTGAATTAACACATTAAATATAGCTCATTAATGGTATTTGCTGTCTGTGTTGTACTAATTAAAGCAAACTTATTTTTCTTTTATTATTTGCAAACTGTTGCTCTACAGCTATGCACATGGAAGGATAATACTGCCTTGAGATGCCAGTATTTCAGCATCGCTCTATGCAAGGAACAGAGATGTACTGGAGCTATTCTTAAGCTGTACTGGAGCTTCTTGTTATTTTTTGAATATGCCACAACTACATTACTATGAAATAACAACTTCTCTAGTTACTCTGTGTTAAAGAATTGTTTGTTTCTATAATGACAAACTAAATCTACTTTGTAAACTCCTTTTTATATTAAAAAATAAAGTCTCTGTAGTCTTTCCAGATCAAAATTTTTTTGGACTGAGAAAACACTGAGGCACGCTTAGAGGAGAAAACAACAAAACAGTAGAAAGTCTGGAGACATAGAGGTCAAAGAAAAGCTTTTAATTGATTTTAAGATTGGTTTGAGTTTTTTACTGTATGCTATGGCCAAAATAAAGGAAGTTGGAAATGCCAGAAGTGGCTGCTCTTATATAAACACAGTAGGACTTGGAGTGTCCCTACTGATCTGAGTGCCTCAAGATTTAAAATGTTGTCAGATAAAAATATTCAGAGATGAGAAGATTTCAGACAAATGAATTATCAACAGAATGGACTCATGAGTGCAGCTCTGGAGTCTTATCCTCTTGGTTTTTCAAATCACAACAGCAGTGAAACACTTATGTCAACCCTAAATATTCAGCCATACTAAAAATCTCTTCATAGCCTCAGACAGAAGAAAGCTGAAGAATTTCTTGAATAAACACATGTAAGAGAAAATCAAAGTTTTTGTAAAAAGGTAATTTACAAGTCTAGTAGCATATTACATAGAGCAATACATGAATTTGTGAAGTTAATTATATTAAGACTATCTTAATCCATAAAGAGTTTTCAAGATAGTAACTTGACATCCTCTGCTTCATAAATTTGCTAAATTGCGGTGATGGTCATCTTGAGACACCATCTTCTGCAACTCCTAGTTACCTGGGAAGTTTATCCAGTCTACTTCCTCTGTCATTACCCTGTGATATTAGGAATGATTTATTTCATTTCCCCACAAAAGTAAGTTATTGTTAAGAGAATTTAGCCAATATTAAATGCTTCTATCAAAGCCTTTTCACCACACATTCTTTGTGCAGGACAAAATGAAGAGGGTGGTCAAACTAAAAAAAAAGGAAATATAGGCAAACATATAAAGCATTCTTTAATTGGGTTAGTCATCGACATCCCAAATAGCTCATGGGACATATTGGCATCTATAGTTGATTAAAGTCTGGTCAAAATTATTAATTAATGTAATTACAGACTATTTTTTAATTTAAATTTACCATTAATGAATTTTTGTGTTGTTTCAGTTCATGGGCATTGATACATTGGGAAATTTCAATGGTTTTCAAAGCTGTTATGCTGGCTCTGTGAAGGGCAGTAGCATAGGAACATGTATGGCACCTTTTACCTGTACATGATTCCTCTAGGCTGGCAAAATTTTTCTGTGGCCTGCCCCTGTGATTGACACTGACAATTGAGACAAATTCTGGTACACCACAGATTCCAGGGCATAATAAGGAAGGGTGAGGGTGTGAATAAAGATCTCATCTTTTTAATCAAGTGTCTTCTGCCAATTATTCAGAATTGGTATATTATGAGCAGCAGATGGGAAAGCATAACAAAATCCTTTAAAATAATAAATATGATTTATGAACCAGTTATTAAAATAAATCATAATGTAGATTTTTCAAAATGGAGAGAAGAAATTAGAATCACTACAATTAGTTAGATGAGACTATAAACATTAGAGAAACAAACCAGTCACTTCCTGAGAGGAGGAACATTCTATTTGTTTGCATTAATCTTGAAAATAAAGTCAGGAGTTTCTGATCTTCTGAAACTCCATCATATTCCCTTAGGGTAGTTTTCACAATCATCACTTGCATCAGTACTGGGTTTATGAGGTTTCTCAGTGAGTCAAAGTGACTGAGAGCTGACTGCAGATAAATAAATCCCGTTTTTCACCTGAGTCAGAGAGATGATCTGACTTAGTAGAAGTACAAGTGCAGGATCTCAGGAAGGGAGGAGGAACACTATTTGTAGCAGCAGCCCAGTTTTATAACTCCTTAATCCAGTGATGAAACCACACCCTTGGAGTACATTTTCTTTCCTCTCTTCTTCAATGTCTGTGGCCGCTCATAGGTCCTTGCAAGTTTTAACTTTTAACCCTCTCTTAAGATTCTCTTATGACCTTATTCCTCATCATCTGTAAACACAGACCCAAGATCAGGGTCTATAAAGTCTGTCTCTTCCAAAAGTAATTGGCTGTGTCAGCATTAAGACAAAATCTATAATCAGTTTCCATCACCAATTAAAGTTAATCATCATTTTGCATGAGAGCCAGATCAAGTTCTAGGTGGTTCTAACAGCCTACAGGGAAAAAAAAGCCACATTGTTTTGCAGAAATGAATTTCAAAGTGATATTTATTGTAATGGTAAGGAAATGCATGGAAAACTTTTGAAGATATATGCCAGTTCTTCACTCTGCTCAACCTTACCGTTTTCTCAGCTGAGGACTGTGCTTTTCTGACTCTTTAGTAATCACCTGCCAAAGTACCATCTTTCTCTGTTCCCTAGTATGACTAATTATTTAAGTGGTGTACCCTTAAGGAGGAGTTAGAAAGATGTCTGTGACTTACAAGATGAGATCACACAACGAAGAACATATTTTCATCTTTTTCATCAAAGTAAATTGTACAAAGATCAGACCTTTTTTCTCACTAAAAGGAAGAATATAGAAGGTTGACATTGCTGATATTCAGATGTTCTAGAGGATTTGGGATGTGGTGGAGAGTAGAGGTGTTTATAACTGATTGTTCAGGTAAGTCAGTTCAAAGGTTTATTACATAGAAGGTGTAGGTTATCCACACAGCACTGCCAGTAGACATCAGTGATATCCAAAGGCATAGTTAAGGTGCATCTATAGGAAATGCAGAGCAGGTATCTTCACTTCTCCTTTTAGCAGTCCACTATTCTTCTTCTCTTATATGGTCTCTGGAGTTTAACAATGAGGGGATTTGTCACAAAAGCAGTAAAAAAAAAAAAAAATCCCTCTTCTTATACCCTGAATTAAAGCATAGAGTACTGTGTTGAGTCAAATTGGTTAAGCAAAAAAAAGTAAACAAACAGGAAAGAAAGTGAAAAGAGGAGAGGAGCAGGACCTTTTCATAGTGATTGGCTTAGCTGTCTTGTGTAACTTCACTCTTAAGGATTATTTATAGAAAGTGTTTCCTTCCTTGGCAAGGTTGTTTTAAGAAATCATTCTACATTACCAGAGAAAACTCTACACAGCTCCATACTGACCTGGATGACACAGGTTGCTTTTAATTGGATTTTTGGCTTTTAATTTGACAGGTGTTTTAAAGTCAAGAGCAATTTAATGATTTTGACCCATAAATATTCATAATAATACAAGTTTTACTATGTCAAACTTTGTCAAAAATTGTCATGGCTTAACAACCATCAGCAACTAAACATCATGCAGACACTCACTCACTCACTCACTCACTCACTCACTCACTCACTCACTCACTCCTCACTGTCCTCCCCAGTAAAATAGAGAACTGGGAGGGGAAAAAAAGGTAAACTTATGGCTTGAAATAACAGTTTGAAAAATAAATTAAAAAATATATGATGGTGATAATAATAAATAATATAAAATTATAATAATAACAATGAAGAAAAGAGAGATAGGAATAAAACTCAACAGAAAGGAGTGACACACAATACAATTGCTCCTGCAGTTTATATACTGAGCATGTTCTGTGGTATGGAACATCCCTTTGGCCAGGTCAGGTTGCCTGTCCCTGCCATGCTCCCTCCCAGCTTCCTGTGCAGTTCCTCACTAGCAGGCTATGGGACACTGAAAGTCCTTGACTTATTATCTACTATCACTATTATCTATTATCACTACTCAGCAACTGCCGAAACATCAATATGTTATCAACATTATCCTCATACTGAATCCAAAACAATACCACAACCACTAAGAAGAATATGAAATATTCCAGAATATTCCAGCTGAAAGCAGACTGTTCTGGTGTCAGAGAGAGCAGGGAAGGGCTTTACCAGTGAAGAAATTGATTGCATGAGTATGCCACCAAGTACATCGAAGGAGCTAAATGCTGTCGAGTTGTCCTGAAGGAACATCCCTCTCTCAAGAAATATTACATCCATTGATGTGCTAAAATTATGCAAAAAGACTCCTTTACTTTAGTTGTGTTCCTTTTCTTATTCCTTCTCTTTGCATTCCTTTGGTGCACCAATATTCCACTTTGTCAGAAGGGAATACTTGAAAAGGTCGTTGCTGATGCCACCTCTTTATGCACTCACTTAAGCTCTCTGTACTGACCAACCATTTCTATGAAACCCAAGTCACAGAGAACAATTCAGGAAAGCCTCCTGATGTTTCTTGGCCTGCAAAAAAAGGAGTGGTTTTGCTTTTTTTGTCTTTTAGGTTTGTCTTTCCTCTAAAACATGTCTTTTCTTACACATACAAACACACAAAACCCCCACCATCCTATGATGTGCTTGAAATTATTTTTCCTAAATAATCACCTGGTTTTAAGCACTCTTCCTATTGATCCTTTCTTCCATGAGGACAACTACTGTCCTTAATCTGTCCTGTGCATATTCTGCTCTTTGTTAACCATTTGGAAAAATAATACCTGTAGGACTTGTTTGTAGTGTTCATGAGAGGAGTTTATTCTCTTAACTAAGAATCTCTGATAAACCTTCCTTTTAATATTTGATAACCTGGAAATCTTGAATACAGAGAATTGATGGATGTAACTATTTTACTGACTCTAGTTTAAGTAGTTAGATATTAAATTCTGTTATTCGAACTGAAAGGTGTACAAATCTTGTGAAAAGCAATAGTTTATATTTACATTGTCTACTGGTAAAAACCGAACATTCAAGCTTCAGTAGATCCACATTCTACTGTCACATGGGAAATGGTGATTTTTTATAAAAACTATGAACAAAGTGTAAGACTTGAAAATATTTTAGTACAAATTTAAATAGTTGCTCCTCTCTAATGTTATCTCCAATTATGTCTACTTAATAAATTACTGTTGCTTAAGCTCATATTCTTTAGTCATAACAACAGTGCCAAATTATTAAAACATCAATTTTCCAGAAACAAAGACTCCAGCCTACAGATGTAGCTCCAGCAATTGAATCTGTTAATGCTTTAATTTCTAATATAGAAAATTGCCTTGCAAATATCCTTGTACAAACATTAAAACTAAAATGGTAGAAATCAGTGACTGTGGTAAGAAACGTATAATGAAGATGAATTCCAAACTCATACATAAATTGTCAGGATGGAAATGAAAACATAGGTGGTATATATGCTGCAGCAACAAATAACAGGTCAGTTCCACATCAGGGGAAGACCTGGAAATAAGTCAATTCTCATATCCATTCCTTGGTTTTCAAAGAAAAGAATTGCAGGCACCTCCCAGCAGGTAAGTTTTGTGTCAGTCAGATTCAGAATAATGTACACAGGAATAGCACAATCTGGAACACAATATGTCATCCCTTTCTTCTCTAGAGCTACTGATAAAGGTACGGAAGTGCTTGATGGCAACATTTCTTCTCTGGTAGAATCTGGAAAATTAATATGTGAGTAAACGTAAGATAATTTTTTTAATCAGGATGCTTGATTTAACAGATAGCTGCTTATATTTAAATTAATTATAAAGTTAATGATTTTACATTCATCTCCTATTTACAGGAGAAATTATACAGTCCAAACACTTTCATGTCCCAAAAATATTAAATAACTTGAAATAAAGCAATACACACTTTAACACAAGTAAAATCTCTAAGCTGTTATTGATTAGATTTTGCTATTTTAAAATATCTTAATGATTTTTTTTACAGATTTTGTTAATCAAGACTAAATATAAAAGAAAAGTACTTGTGCCATTATAAACTAGATCATATTGCATGAGCTTACAGACAGCACTTAGCATAATTAAAAGATAACTCATGTAACTTGTTAAGATATTCAGTAAGAGATGCAGGTTTTTTTATTCTTATTTCCTATCTGCTACAAGATCATTAAATGAAATAGACTGAAACCAAAATATGACATATCATCACTTTAAAAGACCTTCCATTTTATTAAATTCCTTGCATGTACATGTCTGCTGAAAGTGAGAGACATGGCAGTGGTTAAGGAAAAAGAGAACTTTGAAAATCTGAAAACAGAACCTAAACCCCAAAGAAATGAATAATATTGGATCACTTCAGTTACTGAAAAAGATAATTCCATTTGAAGTTCTCTTGTGAGGAGTCTGAAAGAGGCAGCTTCTTATCCTATGTCCTGGATCACTTCCACAGTTTGCATTGGTGGCTGGGGAAAGATGGCAAAATGTAGACATGCTAAAGAGCTATGCTTTATAGGTAAAAATGGCTTGTGATAGTTGTGTGAACACACAAATTTTAGTCAAAGCAAACCATTTTACAGATACATATGGAGGCTACATATGCCACATAAGGAGTGCCACAACTAAAGTGTACTACATTTCTTTAATAATATTTAGGTTGGAATTAGAAGTGATAAAACAGTAGCAGACAAGTCTCTGGCATGACAGAAGAGCTGGCACTGTAATCAGACTTTAGAGGAATTACAGAAACAAAAGGTAATAAGATACTCTGAAAGCTTCATCCCACTGAACCCTGTGATTGAGGAAATTGCACTGAAGTTAGTGTAATGAAAAAGTCAATCATAATGCACATCTACATGGGACATTGCAGGAGCCATTTCATGGAATCTCTGAGCCAACAGGACCTGGGCAGTGTGACATCAATCCAAAAATCATGTGGTTGTTGTACTTCAGGAACATGAGCAGGTATTTCTGGTTCTTCTCATGGTATATTATTTCAGGACAAGCAATACATTGATGCTGCGATGGCCTTCATCACATTCACTGTTTTTCAACCACCTGCAATTTACCATGCAGATAAAGGCTGGTCAGACATTTTTTTTTCCTAGAGTAAAAATCATACCAGAAAGAGCAAAACCACAGGAGTACCTGTATCTAGGACTCAATTTTGGTACATCAGAGTGGCAGTCTTGCATCAAAAGGTATGCAAGACTGTAAGATGAAGAAGTGCTTGTAGTCTAACTGCCGTGATGAAGTATTTGATGTGCAATTATCTCCTCTGTAGACAAAACACCTGATTCTGAATAGAGAGAACTTCAATTGGAATAACAATTAAACATGTGACTCTTTTCACTGGACCAAAAAACCAATAGCAACAATTAAAAAAGCAAACAAACAAAAAGCAGCTGCTTTTAGCAGCACTCAAAATAATGGGGTTATCTTCAGTCTTAAGTCCAGAGCGGAGGGCTCTGTTTGTCTAAAGGCAGAGTAGCATGAGGATTTTTCTTTTGGTGTTTCTTTAAAAGTGTATTTGTCTTTTTTTTGTTAGTTTGGGCTTTCTTCCCTCTATTTTGTTTGTTTGTTTGTATGTTTTGACTGAACTATAGAGTCTTTTCAAGTGTTTACATACAATTTCGCTTTTTATAGCTGTCCTTCCATATTTTAATATTTCATGAATGGTTCTAGGAATTTGCAGCATAATGAAAGAAATGCAAATATTGTATTTGAACAAATTCACTGGATTAATTACTGAAAAAGAAAAAAATTACCTTCTCTGCTCTTCTCTTTCCCTTGATCTACACCACATTAGATATTGAAGTGAATGGTTACTAGAAATGCAGCAGATACAAGAGCTTCTGGGATCTTATTTTAGAAATGCATATTTTCTAAGCATTCTTATAAGCTTAGAAAGAGAGGAAATTGGTCTGAAGAATACAGTATGTGCGTAGAATGCTGGGCAGAATATGATAGGAAGAGGAAAAGAAAGGAGAGAATACACATCGACACTTCCTGCAATCCTCCCATAAAATAAATACTTAATATACCTATATCAAACCATTATGTAAACCTAGACTGTATGCAAATATGCTTCAGTGCAATTAATGTGAATCATCTAGATGAGTAATAAAAGAAAGTTATTAATAATTTAATCCCAGTTTTCAGCCTCTAGTGTCTGTAAATGTTGCTATCTTCAGCTGGAATTCTCAACTAAACACAGCTGTCAAGAAGCTAAACATTGCTCAAGAGTTGCTTTCAGCAAGTGATCTGTCATTGCCTGATATATATTCCTACATAAGAAAATCTGCTACCAGATGTGTCCATAAGTATGGCAAGCTCTCCCTCCTGATGACTGTACAGATGTTTGCTATGAGGTAGGCAGCTCCTGGGCTCCTTCTTGTTTCATGCTCTGCTTGTGGTAAAAGAGCCTATGTAACCCATTATGTCATTTATTCTTTTAAATATTCTGAGATATTAATCTGGATTCTTTTTACATGCAACAATTTATACTACATAGGTCTTGTAAGAGCCCTCTGAAGTTGTTGTACATGTATCTCAACCCATGGGAAAAGGGAAGAACTTTAACTGGTGGCATACTGCTTGAAAGGTCAACTGCTCTCTCAAGATAAGATTAAAGTAGAAGATAGATAGTTTATGAATTCATCTTGTTTTCCTGGCCCTAACTACATAGTTATGTACCACAGCTACAAACTTTTTACTTCCCGAATATCGAGGAGTCAGAGAATACAAAAAGGTGCTGTATTGCCTGGCATTCTCATATGTATCACCTAAACTAATCCAAGGCAAGATATTGTTCCACAAATTGCTCCCCAGAAAAAGCTACGTGAACCAGAGAAGGAAACTTCAGTTTGTCTTTCTTTATGATTTTCAAAGTGTCCCTCATGGCCAAGTCAGGAGAGAATAGCTTTCCCAACCTGAAGCAATGAACTGTAAAAACAGGATTAAAATTTTATTGACTTTTCGATGAAAAAAACCCTCATAGCTTTCCAATGTTTCCTCCATCAGACACCTGAGACATCTAGTTCACTGTTAACAAACGTGCACACAAGTTTCTCAGCTGCAACTTTAAACTTTCCAGATGAATTGTCAACTGAAACTATGAAATTTCACCACAGTGGAAAGCTAGACTGGTTTTACTTGTTCTGGCAAAGAAGCAACCTTAAACAGTCATAGATTTACTTGTGAGGGAGGATAACAGTGTTGAAGGAAAGAAGAAGAGAGAAATGTAAACATAAGTGGCATTTCTACATCACAGTCATGTCACAGTTCTTACTGCTGCTTTCTCAGATCACGTCATCTGGCCTTGTGTGAACTTCTAAAAGGGTAGTTTTTCAGCCTATGTATAATATCCAAAACTAAGACTAAGGAGGGATTCTAATTATTGTGTTGTTTTTCTGTCATTTGTTTCATTTTCTGGAATGACCCTCCCCTGGAACTAGGATAATAGTGCTTTAACTCCCCAGAAAGAAAATAAAATTCTCTCTCCTGTATCCTTAAACCATAAGTTATGGTGTAAATGAGGTCACATTTCTTTCCCTTGAGCTTTGAATAAAAGCAGAGGGTCTCAAGATATTTGGACTCTGTTCCTAAAGGAATTCATAATTATGTCCTAAAAACAGGCTCCTCAACATGAATAAACACAGAAAACCTTGTCTATGGATCCTAAATGTGAAATATATACAAAACTAGTTAGATCTGATAAAAATTAATTAGTTCTGTAAAAATGTGGCAATTTAGGGGGCATAGTAATGAAAGATAGGATATTTATGGACTTTCCTTACCTAGAGGTTTTGAGAGAGCGTTTTATTACAGCACCAATAAATTTAAATGCCTAAATTAACCTGTGAACCTTTCCCTTTGTACCTTCAAGGAAATTCTTTTAAATTCTTTTCAATATAACCCAGAAACAGATTTTTATATATGTTGACATATGGCTATTAAGGGCTGATTTCTTCAATTTAGTTGTGCATGCATTATTTGATGAACAATGTATTGGCCAGATTTTGTCCATATTTGTCAAATAAATTATTCAACAAATCATTTTCGCTTTATTTGATCAGCTATAACAGCCTTTCTGACTCTTCTGCAATCTAGATACCTTTTAAATAAATAAGTGTGGTTGCCTCCAGAGACTTGAGGAGTCAAACAGCTGGTTTCCATCACCATGGTAAGAGTCTTGAGCGTGATTCTGGATGAATACCATTATTCTTCCCTGATATAGGACAGTGTGCAAAAAGAACCCCAGAAAGGTTTTGTAATTTAGGTACAAAAAAAGTTAGGGAAAGTTGGCCTTTGTTGGAAAAGAGACAAGATCCTGAAACCTGGTTTAATATTAAGCAGGTAGGTAACACCAAGGTGCCTCATTTCTTAAAATGGATGAGGTATGGGGTGACAGGTGGGCCTGAAAAGTCAGGCATCAGAAATTGAGTATACAGGACAGTCTGTACACCAAGGCAGGTGATACCATTCCCAGAATGAAGGGAATAAACAAATAAACTCTTTAAGGTACCCATAACTTATTTTTTGAACAAAATGTGTACAACTCTGATAAAGAACTTTGAAGCCTTTTTTAACAAAGCACCTTCAATCACAACAATCTGATTCACTATGCTTTTACCAGAAAAATGAAAAAAATATCCAACCGTGATTCGTAAACATTGATATTCAGTTATTTAAGCTCAGTATGGCATTTCCAGACTGCTATTGTTGCATATAAATGTTCACTTGCATAAAGAAGCACATTTTCTACCACAACAACCTCAGGGAAGCAGCTGGCTCCAAATGGGAATATCATCATTATCTTCAAGTCCTGAAGGAGACATTGTAATAATAAAGGCTTACAATTGTTTTACCTAACTTGCAATTAAATAACCTTTTTCTTAATAGAAAATTTGGATTACCAGAGGAAAATCTATTGTAGGATTCACACTCAATTCTTCATGGTTATCGTCAGCCTCAGGATTGTACCTTACACTAAAGGTAAATTTATACATAATTTATTTAGGGTTCATTAATTATTAATGAAAGATTCAAGTGTGTTAACAGGTGTATATGGTATGTGCCATGGGTGATTATTAACACTGCAGTAAAATCTATTATATTCTCTTGCTGTCTATGAGTGCAGAAAAAAAAATAATTATCAAATTCTGTAGCCATATCTTTAAAATAATAATTTATTAACTGCATGCTAAATTCATATTAGATGATTATCAGTTATTTAGAAATTTATCTTTAAAACAAAATTTATGCCCAGTCAGTGTCTGGGCAAATGTCATATCAAGATAAAGAGCCTCACTGTATTTTACTGATTCAATCTTAGAAAAATGAATTTATTTGGGATTAACAAATTGTCACAAATTATATGTGTTTCATTTTGCTGGAAAATTCATACTGATAAGTAGAACATTGCTAGGCAGAAGATCTGGCTGTGATTATTCTCTGCTTAAGTGCTTCTTTAGACACTGCTAGACTAATTTCAAAAGCTACCACTGTGAAGGGAAGGAACAAACAGTTGCATGTTAACTAAAACAGTGTGAGTTGCAATCTCACTGAATCCTTTTGAACAGAGCAAAGACAGTTAGATTGATGAGAAAAGCATACATCTTCCTACAGTGAATAATGAAAAGAAATCTTTCTGAAGGAATGAGTTTCTAGATAGGTCTTTTTTCCAAAACAATATGGTCTGATAATAGTTTGGGGGCATATGTACATATATGGTTGTGGAGTGCCATGTGATTGTAGCTGTCAATTCCTCAATTCAAGAGTAAGAGTATGCTACTCATGACAGAAAGCTGGGAGACACTTAAAAACAAGTGAATTTTAGAAAAACAGATGAGCTTTAGAACTAGAAAAGCAGTAGTCCATCTCTCCAATCTGTTGAGGTTGTTCTGAATGGCTGCACAGTAACAGATACAACTCAGAAATCTCTGATTCAGGAGACCAGGGTGAAGAAATGTTGAAATGAAGATTTTCCCTTGTTCAAGGAGGATTTGATTAGAAAATGTCTGAGCAAATTTGACATCCACAAGTCCATAGGGCCTGATGCATCCATGAATGCTAAGAGAGTTGGTGGACACCACAGCCTGGTCACTCCTAATGGTCTTTGAACAGATGTGGCCATTAGGACAAGTGACTGGAAGAAAGCAACTCTCACATCACACACAGACTCAGGAGGTGTGGACTGAGTGAGTGGGCAGTGAGATGGATTGAGAGCTGGTTGAGGAGCAGATCCAGAGGGTTGTAATCAGTGTCACAGGGTGTGGTTGGAGGCCTGTCACTGGTGTCCCTCAAGGTCCAGTACTGGGCACACTGTTAAGTTACTCATCAATGACTTGGATGAATGGTAAGAGTGTTTCCCCAGTAAGTTTGCTGACAATACAAAGCTGGGAGGTTTTCCTGGCTTCTGAGAGACCTGGAGACTAGTCTGCATATAGGACTTAGAGAAGCATATATATACATTTATAAATTCCTGGATACATTTTAAATACATTTTAATACTGTCTGTTTCATAATCTTCCTGCTCCTCTGCAGTGAACATTAGCTTCAAATGGACTAGGGATCCTTTAAACAATTAAACATCTAAGGGCCCTTTATTATACCATTCATTTATGACCTATTAATCTTATTAAACCTGCAACTAAAGTTGGTATTAATTTGAATTATAACAGGAATATTAGTTTAGGCTGTCAGTAGAACTCTCCTAGAGGCTCCCACGTGATTATTGTGTGGTAGATTCTTTTTATAAAATTTTTTACTTGTTATGGGACATCAAAATTGTATAAATGTACAAATATTAAACTAAACAGAGTACAAATACCTAAAATTTTTTATTGATTTAAAAAATAACTGAAAAGGCACTTCAATAAAACATGACCTTTGTTATTATAAAGCAATTGTCTCCCAGAGGATTTTGTGAGTTGTGAATTCAGTACTTTATCCTGTAGAGAAATTCAGTGCTTACCTATGGTACATAAAGCTTCAAATCTAATCGGTACTGTGTGACCAAGAGGAAGCACCTTGAGGGGATTCTATAGAGAGAAAAGTCAATATTTTTTTCAGTATAATCTGCAAGTGATTCATAATTTAACCCACGCTTTAAAGCAATCAAAAAAGTGTTGTGCTCACTGTGATTTTTAGATAAAATAATCCTGAAGCATTTCACAAAGATATGGATTAGATGTTCATTACGTAAATATACTTCCTCATCAATCTGTTCTTTGTTCACTTAGAAAGAGTGGTACACTGTTTTGATGTCAAACAACTCCTGATTTTGAATAAATAATTCAACAATAAGATACACTTGTCCACAGTACATGAAAAAGGGAAATAAATTGGAAAGAAATGTCAGTATATTGCCAATTTTAAATGTCAATCAACTTACATTAATTGCATAAATAAGGAAAAGGAAACACCAACCTTCCAAAGGGTGCTAATATTTAACTTAATATTTAACTTGTTACAATAAAACCTAAATAATGTACCAAAAATGGTCCCCATAATAACAGAAAATAAAGCACGACCTCTATCACATCATAATATCAGAATTATTTTTGGTTTTAATAAGAAGAAAATGAGGCAATTATCTTTTATATTTATGAAGCACTTACACTGAAACATTGCAATGAGAAGAAATAATATTATTCTCTGTTACATCAGATTAATTTTGTTTGAAATTGTGTCTCGGGGATTAATATCAGCAAATTTTGAGAATGAGATAATAATCACTGTAATAGACACTTGTAGAAAACCCTGACCAAAGGGCACATTTTTATCCAATTGTTGCTCCAGTAGTGGTTAAATTAGTCAATGAGGGAATAAAAGTATTCTATTAATTTTGTTTGAAGGTGTTTTGGTTATTCAAACATTTTCCTTCATCTTTATACTTATGATATTTAAAATGTTGAAGCATCTTTGCATTATACAATGTTTTTTTCAGCTTAAATCATGTGCAACTTTTGAGATAAAGGATAAACATTTTTTTAGTTTTGCACTTCTGGTTCTTCCCCAGAAATTGTAACTTTGCTCTTTGTCTTCCGATCTATTATAGAAGAAATATTTCCTGGAAACCAGAAAATATTTTTCAGCAATGATTTTTGAAAAAAGACAGGAGAAAATGATGATATTTCAGATTTTTTTGTTAAAAAATTGTTTGTTTGATTAAATTTAAAGGATAAGTTTGGAATTATTTTTCCAGGGCTACAGAGTAAATTAAAAGGTGAAATAGACTTTTCCAACTGTATATTATGTCCCCATAATACAGAAAACTATACTAGCTGATGATAAATTAAACAGAAGCACTTAAAAAAAAAGTAAAGAAAAATAAAGCACAAACATGTAGTAGAAGTAATAATGGAACAAACCAATTTTTGATTATGAAACCCTGAAGGAAGCCTTTAGTTAATATTTAGATATTTACAATAAGAATATATATTTGCACATATGTTTGGTATTATTTTAAATTATCTTGTCATTTTTGATACAACTGAATGAGGAAAGGGATTTAGTTGAGTAGCACTAAACATTTTATGTTTCACTTAAGCATTTATTAGGCTATTGCTAATTAGACTGGAGGTTTTCAACTGTAACGGCACATGTTCCACTTTATTATACAATTAGGGATGCAATATGAATATTTCATGCTTTCATTAGCTTTGCTGTACACAGAAAGGGTTGCATCTCCTACCAACAACAAAATCAAAAGATTCCAAAGGCCCAACAGGGAAAAATTAAGTTTACATCTGTATTAATGTAGGTTGAAGATAGGTTGAAGAAATTTCTTGGGAACAAAGCAAATTTTATTTTATGCCAATATTTCCATATGTTGAATGCATGTAAAGGTAAAGAAGGGGAGAAATTAGAAGGAAGATGAAGAGAAACAAGCAATGCAGATATAAGTTAGGGAGAAGGAAAATAGTTAAAAATGTGGCTTTTTTGCCAGTCCAAACAATTTATTTGTCTGGTTTCTTTGCAGATTTCAGGTCACAGGTAAGGCAGAACTGAAGACACTCTAGTTCAGGAAGACAGAGGGCCTTGGCCTCTGATGGTGTCCCAGGTCAAACTGTCTGACAGCTTAGGGAGGAAGTACCAAGAAAACAAACACCAGATGAATCTTACATGCCATGTGGCTCTTTGCCACTGGGTACCGCAAAAAAAACAAATTCAGCAGGCATAGAAGGAAAAATGTTTGTAGAAAACTGGGAAAGCCTGTAAAAAGTGATTCTGTTCACCTTTTAGATTTCATGAGCAAAACAAATTATTGAAGGAAATATCTAGAGAATGGAAAGGTCACATGCAGGAATGAGGCAGTAGCTTCATTTACTGTTCACTTACATAGTTTATTGTCTTTTATGCAGTCTAGACAACCATGTGTTTGAATCTAGTCTATGACAGAAAATTAAGCTTCCTAGAATTCAAGTAGTCTAATAAAACATGTGAATCTTATGAAAACCTGCTCTTTTCTGTATACATGTGGTTTAGTTGATATGGCAGTGGGTGCTCTGTCAGAGGTCAGACACAATGAACTTGGATGTCTTTTCCTACCTTAAGGATTCTGTGTTTCTCTGTTCTAGATGAGTGGATAAAGAAACAGGTTATGACTCTCCTTTATGGACAAATGTTCTGAAGAATAGACAGTTTTCGTTATTTTTTTTCCATTCCTCTGTTTGTCTTATTTCTTATAGTGTGTGACTGTTACCCTTTGTAGAGTTTAAAATGTGACACCATTCATAATTGTAGCAGCCACAGAGAACAAAGTTGCATTTTTTTTTTCTAGAGTATCTATCCAGCTGACTTTTTAGGGGAAAAAATAAAAGATATAATATATCTATATAAAACATATCTATAACATATATAAAACATAAAACAACATAATGCCACATGGGGCTAGTTTTCCCTGATACCAGTTAACATTCCCTTCTATGCTGCTGATAGAGGAAGATAAACATTACACAGACTCTACAGACTTTATTATCCAAATCCTCAGGCTAAATATTGAGTGAGTTTATCCGAAATGTGAATATTCATGAATATATGTTTCCCACTGTATATTCGTGGCTAAGATTTGTTAGTGGGGAGCTGCAGGGGTAGCCTCTATGATGAGACTACCCTATCCAGGATACAAGATCAAGCCTCTGCAGAGCAGAGAGGAGTGGAGGGGGGAAAAATGTAAGAAACAGCCCTGGGAACACCAAGAAAATTAAGAGAGGGAAGAGCACCTCTTTAATGGTTTTAAACTGAAGGAGGGTAGGTTTGTATTAGTTGTTAGGAAGAAATTCTCCACTGTGATAGTGGTGAGGCAGTGGAACAGGCTACCCAAAGAAGTTGTGGATGACCCATCTCTGGAAGTATCCAAGACCAGGTTGGATGGGGCATTGACAAACCTCATCTAGTGAAAGATGTCCCTGCCCATGGCAGAGTTGTTAGACCAACATGATCTTTAAGGTCCCTTTCAACCCAAACCATTCTATGATCCTATGATTCTGTGACCATAAACCACTATTCTTCACCTGTCCTTCACCACTCAGGGGTAGGAGTTGGGAATGAAGGAGTGAAGCTGATCTTGAGCAAAATGGGGACAGAAGGAGAAAGGTAGTTTAGCTTTTGTCTTTGTTTTCACACTATCCACCTCCATTATTAATTGGGAATAAATAAAATTAATTTTCATTAACTTTAGTCAAACTTCTAAATCTGTGTAAAGGATAGTTTTTACAGTGGGAGAGGACAGTAAGACCTTTAAGCAGCTGCAAGAAAGAAACAGCTGACAACCTTTGTTGAGTGTAAATGTGAAATGTACATTCAGTGTACTTGTTTTATCTTTTGTTCTAACATCTGTGACTTAGTCTATATGCCACCAGCAATTACTTGTAGAATTCTGGTAAAGAAAAAATATGATTACAAGTAGGAAAGCAAATATGATGAGTTATCATGGCCATTATAGAACAAGAATACTGATCTGGCACTCTTCAAATTGCTTAACTGCACTGCAAATGCAATCAATCAGCTTTATTTGTGTAATATATTAACTCCTTTTAAATATTTTTTAAAATCTTCTAACAAAATATGTCCTTTATTATATCAATTCTATTGTGTACTCCTCTTTTTTGGGTGTCTCTGGTTCTCTCTCTCAAAACCTTGTTTCTAGGAGAGCTCTCATATCAAAAATGTTGCCCCAAGCTGTTACCACTTCATGGTTCATCTGGCAGGAAATGGAATTTCAATTGGAACGGAGAAGATAGGTTTTCATTAATGCTTTTCAAAACTGAATATCAAATTCTTTTATTCTGTACTCATTTTCAGGGTAATTAAACTGGGTCAAAGAGTGAAAAGCATTTGGGCGGCTATTTTCAAAATGCATTAGCCTCTGCATTGTTGCAAGGATGTCTTATGGTAGTTTCTCTACGTTCAGTAGCATGTGCAGTAACCTTTCCTCCTCCTGTAATTATTTTCACTCTTTAATTGCCTCTATCTACTGCTCCGAATGTCAGGTTTACAATGGAAGATGGTCTTGTTAAGGGAGAAATGAAAATAATAAGTGACAGGGATTTCCATGTTGATATATGATGCACTAGAGGAAGGTAAGAAAGAGATTGAGTTCCAGATGAATAATTGCTCTGAGCAAAGCACACTTGTAGTTACCTGAAGTATGGATTTTTCAATTAAAAGATGTTTTAAAAATATGTTAGTAATATTACAGTTCATGTATCAACAGTATTTTCTTTTTATTTACTTTTTCACCTGTTGGGTTTGCTATCAATTTCAGGAAAGCTGATCTCTCTACAAAAATTGTCTTCTGTAAAACACTCTCTCCCTGCTTTTTTTGTGTAACCCAGACCATGACTTGTGATGGTATTTTGTTACAAATGCACCTTTCTAACTGGAGTTAGCTTTGAAACATTAAGAGTAAACATAAGATAGTAAACATTTAATCAAATGGAAGGTTGTGTTTCCCTATAGACTGTTGATATCCATCACCTCTGTGAGCTAAAACTGCCAAATCCAGAGTTAAAAGGAAATGGGCTACTGAAACTATGAAGAGGGTTAGTTATTCTTCATTAGACTTAAATTTTGTTGTTCAACATGCACCAAAAAAACTAGGTCTTTGTAATCCTTTCCTCACAATATTAAAACCATAAGTCTGTAATTAACTTCAGTCAATTCAATAAGAGTTCAGGATGTAGCTGTCCCTTTCTGCTTGGGCAGATGTGGTCCTTTTGATACCATTTGTGTTGTAGAAGATCAAGACAAATCTATGTGACATTTGGTATCATCAGAGTTCTCTGACAAAAATATTCTATCCACAATGGCCTGATCATATCACCATTATTCACAGAGCACATTACTAAAAGTAATTCAACAAGGAATCTCAAAAAAAGTCAAAAGCAGCAAGGAAACTGAGAAGTCCCAATTAGGTTGTGCCAACTTTCATTAGGTAAGATAATTAGGGATTTAATGATTGAAAGGAAGGAACTATAGGAGTAGATTGTAATTTCCAGTATCTACTGCATGAAGCCCTCTTGCACAGGAATAAGCACATAATATACCACATGGCCATACCTTTCTTTGTGTGGAAAAGGAGTCTGACCGATAAACTACCCAAAGGAGCATGGAGACGTTCCTGGTTTAGTAGCTTAAACACAGCATCGATTTACTACTGCTCACCATTTCACTTTCCTNAATATAGCTTTAATGTAAGTAGATACATAAACTGAAAAAATAAAAAACTATGCACGCATTTTTCTGTCTTACATTTTTTCGCTCAGTAACTCTAGCAGTGGAAGCAAAAATAGGTTTCATGAGAATTTCTTACATATTTTATCCAAACAAAACCCACATGTAGATGTTTTTCAAACCATTCTTAGACTTTCCTTTGATTTGATCTGAGTGAAATGTAGACAAGTACAGAAGTGAAATTTATAGCAGATATGTTTTGCATTCTGAAAATGCTAAGAATAAAAACTCCATAAGAAGTGTACATTAGCTTTCTGGCTTTAAATTATAATTGCTTTAAAATAGGAATTATACATAAAAGTACGTCCTGACAGAAGGTCCTGCCAGAATATATAGGATGAAATTTACTTTTATTTGGACATGTAGCATAGCAATAATTTGCTAAAGGATCTGACTGACCTATACAAAATTACTTCTTGGCTAAAAGGATAAGAGAGGATATAGCACTTCTTCACATGTGTCTCTATAGTTTCATTGAGTAGCATAATTAAATGGGGGTCTTTTCAACCCCTCTGTAACTTCTTCCAGGCTACAAGGCCTAAAAATCATTCAGTCAGTAGAAAACTTAATAAAGAAGGTGGGAGAGAAAGGAGAATCAGGAAACGAGGAGCAAGAAACATAAATAATATAAAAACATATTTGTAGAAATAAGTTGAAGAGACTACTGAAGACATAGATCGAGGTCTATATAAGAATAATAATGAAAATTTCCAAGGAAAGGATGGTGAAACAGTTTCAAGTTCAAAATGGCTCTCCTGCAATTCATTTTTCTTCTTAGTGGCATGGTGGGATGACACCTTTGGAACCCTTTTCTTTTGGCTATCTGCAGTAGGAATCTTTTGTTAAGATACAGGTGATAATATGTTCCTGTTTTTCCAGATTTTTTTCCACTTTGTACTTATCCTTATTTTTTTTTTTTCTGTAGACTTCTAAAATTGTCCTTTGCTACTCATCTATGCCTAAAGATAGAGTAAAAATCTTTTGTCTTACTGTATAAACAAAGAAGTAAGTCAATGCTCTCCATTCTGGCTTGGAGAAATGCAACCTGTGAGTTTAAATGATACAATACTTCACATAGAAACATTTTTTGTGGAACCCATCTATCAAATTCATTCTTGTAGTTAGGATTTGTTAGGTTAGATTTGACATGTGGGATGTTACAGATCGGGAGGTTTGGGGAGGCTTGTTTCTCTTAGGTTCATCCTTTCTTCCTATTTTCTGTGGTGCAGTGTGTTTCACTTGTTGGATACTGTTTTCTATACTGCAGTATGATGCTTCAGAAAAAGATTATTAAAGGAAGAAACTTCAAAGTTTGCAGAATATGTGGAGTCCTGATTTTTTTATCACTATCATTTTGTGGCTTAAATATGGTAACTAAAATAGGGTGTTTCCAAAATCACAGTATATCCATGTGCAACCGAGCAGAAGTTTCTGACACATTTCAGACTTCAAAGATCATTTTGAGGAGTTTTCTTTAACCATAGAGTTCAAAATGACTTTATCTGCTTACTTCAGAAATCCCAATGTGGCATGGATCATCCCCTGTGTCTGCAGCATGGGAATCTGTATGCCGCAGAAGGCATCAGCTCACGAGAGATACTAGAGCTGCTTTAAAGAAGCTGCCTCATCTTCATGACACGATACAGCTCTCTGCAGAGGGTCCCAGCAGCAATAAAGCTACGTTAATGCAGCGGTGTGCTGCACAAATTTTCTTACAACTTTTAAGTAACTGGGAAGATGTTTTTTAGGCTGTTCCCTTGACATAGCTGTATTTCCATCTGGGGGTTAAGCTTTCCAAGCATGGTGCTTCACAGATCCTGTCTGAAATCCAGATGTAGTCAATGTCTTCTGTTGACAAGTTGATGAGGTCCTTCAACTAAGAAATCCAGAGCCCTTGCTAGGTGTTAGCCATAGTTAAGTATCCTACATGCAATCCATGTGGGAGCGTCATCAGTGCCTTGATCCGGTCCACTGACCCTGAATTAGAACCACTTGACTGACAGAAGTTTTCAGGACAGCAAATGACTCAGTTATAGAGTTGCCAGGAACACTAAGGTACTGTGAAGGTAACAGTATGTGTCCTTGATCACCAGTGACATGCTCATGCCAGCAAGAGGAGTGAGGCTGATAATAGTTATGCCACAAGATCTCCGTGCCAGAGTGGGATCAGTGTCCTTTACCTGGCTTTTTGCATGAAAAAGTGAGTTCTGTTTTTGACAGTCCTTTTCCATTGCTGCTTGTTTGCAAAAAAAGATCTTCTGCAATTTTTGGTAGGATAGTTCATGTTAGTATAGAATGGCAAGAGCACTTGATTGCTGAAAAAAAGCACTTGTAAAATGCATGATCTGGATTAAACATGGACTTTGAGGGAAGTATGACATTTATAAGAATTAAATGAAAGAAACAGTCAGGTAAAGTGGCTTGGCAAACTAATGTTTTTATCCAAAAGACACTTCAGGCAATGTGATGATGGCAGTTTTTCACAGGATGAGAGAGAAGAAAATCTTAAATCTTTAAAAAAGAGTGAGCCCAATGTATAAATTTTAAGTAGTAGAAAACATGCATTCAAATAAATCAGGAAAGCTATATCAAAACCTTCTCCTATTACAGAGTAAAATAAAGCAGTGTTTAGCCCTACAATGATTGTAAGCCCACTGTATATAAGAAAAGTTATTCCTTTTTACTTTCGATCTTCATTTGCTGTATAGGCACAAAGGATGCCATGCTATAATATGTGACTTTGTTGATAAACAATAGTGAATGCTTTAGACACACCCAGGCTTTCAATCTTCAATTGCTCTTTTGACATTTGTACTCCCTCCGATTTGTTCAGTGTGGTGTTAACAAACACAGTTGGGATGACAACATACTGTAGGCAAATCATAGGCTTCAGATCACATGCAAAGGTTTCGTTTGCAAATAAACACATAAAGTTTCCAGTGAATAAAGTTCTGCATCACTGAGTTTCCCTCCAGGAAGCTGGCAAGGCACAGACAGGGATATGGGAACAAAGTCTCATTTATAAACACTTGTGTCTGTTGCTATTTACAGTAGAGTAAAATAACCATAATGGGTTTAAGAATAGACCACACCTAGGTACTTGCATAGTATATTTGTACAGCAATAAAAATCTGTGTGACCCAAGACAGAACTCTGGGTTTTATTTGAAAACTCACCTAAAAATCAGTGAA
This sequence comes from Thryothorus ludovicianus, assembly GCA_013397245.1. Lineage (NCBI taxonomy): Eukaryota > Metazoa > Chordata > Aves > Passeriformes > Certhiidae > Thryothorus > Thryothorus ludovicianus. The sequence goes on from VZTB01004497.1 coordinate 156,592, forward strand.
AAAGTTAAGAGATTTTCTGTATGGTTTGGTTTGGACTATCTGTAATTCAATGCTCCTGTTACACCAGATATATAATAGATGTAATTTTGGGGGCCAAATACCTTATGGAAGTCCCCAGACTATCTACCAGTTTCTGCACAGATTGGACTCTTTTGCTGATGGCTTGCCAGAAGTAATTTAGGATTTGGGATGAAACTATCTTCAGCCCTGGGACAGATTAATGGATCTTCATTTGATTTTGTTCCCCACCCTAGGAGGTATTTATTGAGTCAGGCTCTAAATACATGCATTCCTTTCACCAAGTTATTTCACAGTCCAGTAACTTGAACTCTTCTTTCCATGACTTCTGACCAACTCCAGGCAATGATCAGAATGATTGTTTATTAAGATCTTATATTGTTGCTCAAGAACAATACTTTAGCATCACAAGAGGAAAGATGTAAATCCATTTTTTTATCAGATATATTTTTAGTGGTGAGATAACTAAAGGACAAGGGGTAGAGTTTCTAAGGAAGAAGGAAAATCTGATTTGAAGAAGAATCTTTTCATATCTCCACTTCTGGAACAAAGTTCTGAGCAGGTTTTGCAGAAAAATACACATCTTACTAGG
>VZTB01004512.1:0-25224 GCA_013397245.1 Thryothorus ludovicianus
CTCAGATGATTTGGTTGCAAAAACAAAGATTATCTTGTGCAAATTTATTTTCATATCTCTTCTTTTAGTAGTGACCTAATTTCTTCTGAAAGAATGAGCCTACTCCTAATTGCTTAAGGTGAACTAAGACAAAAGGATTCTTCCAAAGGAATGTTCTCAGTATATCCTTTTGAAGACATTAGAAATGTCATATTTATGAATTTAGTCATACATCAATGCAGTGCTATATCTCTGCTATTAGAAATGGCAGTAAAAACCACCACTAAACTCTAATACAGTACTTTGCCTTCCAGAGATCTCAAAAGAATCCTAGAAATCAGAGAGCTGGCATCTTAGAAAGTTGGCAACAAAGCACAGAGAAATCATGTAACTTGCCCCATTTAGTTGCAGAACTGAAAACACAATAAACTTTGAATATAGTAGGACCTGCTCTAGCCCAAAGTAGCAGAATCACATCAGATTATAGGGCCACTTCCAAATATAGCTTAAATCCCATATGAAATTCATCAGTAAAATCATGGGCTGTCCAAGTGGAAGTCATATTAGAAATAACTTTGTGTAGTAAAATATGTACTTCTGGCATTTCTGTCTACAATTATTAACTAACAACTTGAACTCTAAATAAGCCACCAGTTGTTTAAGGAAGAAATAAGCTGCAAATTTTCCTTTCAAGAAGTGCATGGGAAGAATATGAAACTATAATTCAAGAATTTAATAACAGATTTATTTTTCTGGTTTCAACCTGGCTTTAAATTATGTTTTATTTCCAAGTGGTTTTCACTTTATTTTTACAAGAACAATGTGGCTTATGATATACTTACACAACAGGTCCATAAAAAAGCCCTTTTAAGCTTTAGTTAGGAGGGTCTATATCCTTCTTGCTTTGTATTTGATACTTTATATGATCATTTCTGAGATACCCTAAAATAAAGAGATGGGTCAATGAAAATGAATTTGGAGGAAAACAGGTAGTAAATTCTAAAGAAATGAAAAGCGAACATGAACAATATGAACACAATACCAATAAAGTATTTGCAGTCATGAATAAAACTGATTCAGGGAGCAGGGTTAGGGTGTTCTTTTTCTTCTGACTGCAACAGCAGTGACCATTAAACGTTAACTAGACTCTCAGTGAACAATTTTGCACTTCCTTGAGGGATGCAGGCTCTTTTAGCACAAGATGCAAACCAAAATATTAATGTATCTGTAAATTACTATCTCCTAGACCATAATGGCTAATCTTAACAACCACCACCCTTTAGGCTACAGTGAAGGAAAAGTTCACATCTCCCAGTACAGTCTTAGTAAAGTGCTTTGTAACATGCTCCTACTTTCCTCCCCACCCCGAAATTTTAGACTACAGAAAAGCAAACCCAGGTCAGTAGGACCTTGACTGAAATCCTACCCCGCAAGCTGCCAAGATCCTTAAACACAAGTATGTGTGCTTTGAGTAACTCTCCTCTACCTCACTGTGCCTAGTCGTCATGCAAAGGTACATAATGACCCTGATTAAACTTGTCTTCTGGAAATTCATCACAAATTCTTCCTGCTCTGCACTTTAATTTGTGCCTCTCTGATAACATTTGAAGTCAGGTATTGACATCCCTGACTGAGCAAACAGTTTACATCAGATAATATCCTGGTTTGCACACTTATGGAATTGACAAAATCCTTTTTCTTGGAAACGATGTTTAAACAGGCAGTCATCCACAGCCAGTCCTGCACTGGTGTTTATTCTTTCCTTTGCTTTCTTTAGGTTAATTTACTTTCTAAATAGAAACATCCATTCCAGTTCAATGTCAAGGTGCAAAGGTATATTTTACTTTCTCTCTGCTGCTGAGAAGTGGAAGCAATTGTGATCTTTCTAAGGAAATCAACAACAAAATGAACAAATAAATGAAAAACTCTGGAACATTACAGATAAAGAACCAAATAGGCAGCAGCAAGAGTGCTGATGCTCTTAACAAGTGAAATGATGTGTCTTCCACTGGATATTACAATAGTTTAGTATAGCAGAAGTGCAGTTGATGCTTTTAGTTGTAAATTCAATCTTCCAAGACCACAAAGTAAATCAATCAATGAACTTGGCACGATTAGCTGGAATTCAAACACAAAAAATAGCAAGTGGCAAGAAAGTTATGGAGATTAAAGCAATAAAAAGCAGAAAGAATATTGGCACCAGACCTCCTTAACTTCCCTTTGCTTGCTGCTCTTTCAGTGAACTGAAACAACCTCCACAGAAGGAGTAGATCCAGGACCAGGACAAACACTATCCCAGAAATATGGTTAAAGTCTGGAGCAACAGGACAAGGGGGAATTACTTCAAAGGGAGAGAGGGTATGTTTAGGTAATAGGAAGAAATTCTTCCCTGTGAGGGTGGTGAGATACTAGAGCAGGTTGCTGCCCCATTCCTGGAAGTGCTGAAGGCCAAGCTGGACAGGGCTTGGAGCGATCTGAGATAGAGGGAAGTGTCTCTGCCCATGGCAGGGGGTGTGGAATGAGATCATCCTTAAGGTCCCTTCCAACCCTGGCCATGCTATGATTCTAATGCACACTTAATTGAAACAAGATTAAAAATATAATTATTTGCATTAGGAGAGTCAAAAGGCTACAGAGAACTTGAAATGGAGAAGTCTGTCTAGAGACAGGAAGAAATTACAAGTAGTTAGAAAAAGAGCAAATTTTTTTACTTATATGGGCTGAATTTCAGTTTATCACATGATCATTAGATAATAAAAAAAGTTTAAACCTAGACTGAGCCAGATGTAGAACAAGAGAAAACCATGGTACAAATACGCATTTGCATCCCTTAACAAAAAAAACAGACACTTATTGTACAATTGAAATAAAAGCAACTTGTCTGTTCCTTTGGTTTCAAAAATGGTTACCACTCTGCAGTGTGCAGCACAGGGCACGTAGCAGAGCTATTTATAGACAGAAAGATGCAGCCACAAACACACAAACATGCTGCCCAGCAAGAGCTGCTAAGCTCCTCCATCATTCTGTAATAGCCATTTCTTGCAATACTCAACAGTGCAACCACACTCAGAACTCTATAAGTGAAAGACTTCTTAATTTGCAAAATTCCTCTAAACACACTTAGAAAATTTTGGGAAAATATGGTACGTTAATGCTAGTTTCTAAACAAAATTTTCCAATGATCACTCTTTCAAAAGTTTTTAAATAAAAGTTTATTACAGAAATTATTTTGAACAAAAAAAAGACAACAGTATCTCTTGTAATTAAAAAAAAGGTAACATTATATTCATGCCCTATAAGGTGAAATGAAGAAATGCTACAGGTATTTCTTCTGCTGTCATTCTGTAATGCTTTCTAGTATGGATTAACTCACATCTGCATCACAAGAATTGAGTATCATCAGTCCCTTTCCATGCTTCTCTCCAGAAAGTGCTGCATATTAACAGAAAATATTGCAGACAAACCACAGGTCTATTCATTCTGCAGTATTGGAACCAGTGTCTAGGAAAGAAAAGAGAAAGTGAGATGAATACACACCCCAGTGAAAAAAGAGAATCAAAAGCATTTTCTAATACCTTTCCCAAATAGTACAGTATTCTCCAAGCATTTTTGAACATGTTCTGTACCTACCCAATTCCCTCCACTGCTCTCAATGCCATGCATTAACTGCTTGTGCTGTTTCACATCACTTGGCGACACTGAGAAGAGCCGGCCCAAAACTCCAGAGTTGTGCACACAGACATTAAAAACACTGAAAGCTTTCCTCTAGCATGTAATGATACACAAACCTTTACTGCAGTCAGCCACAAGCACATGTGGCTGTCACCAACAAAGGAGAAAGGTTTTTTGCACATCCAGCAGCATAAGCTCTGATGGAGTGTGGGCTATAGGTTATCATGTATTTTGAAACAGATGCAAGAATGAGCATGATCTTCATAAAGCAACTGAGGCCAATTCTCTGTTCTGACCTTTTGTCAGAATCACCAATTAACACCAGGGCAGTTTTTGACACATTACCATTATGCTTTCTTTTTTTTAGAGCTGTGGAAAAAGTATGTAACTCAAATATGAGGAACAACAAGCCAGGGTTAAGTACTGTTCCTTCAACAAGTCAGCTTCTCGTGGGAAAATAAAAAAGGTTGTAATGTTAATAGCAACTTCAAGTCAGCCAGTTGTTTAAATCTTATCTGCACAATTTATCAAGAATGAAAATGATTAATACTTGGAAAGTAAGGTTTCCTCCACTAGCTATAATAAGCACACAAAAACCAAGCAGTAAGATTATATGCTTGACTAATACCAGAAGTTGAGAAAACAATAAATTCTGTCAACTCTTTAGAACTACAACTTGAAGTGACTATTGTAAGCATGCCAGGGTCAGGAAGCCATGAAGAAGCTGTTTCAGAGGTCTGTGGTGCATTTAAATAAAGCCTTTTCCATGCTCAGTTCCTGCTTTTAGCATCACTCTCTCAGGATGAAACAAGTGGCACCATTTCACACAGCTTTAGCAATACTCTGCCACACTGATGGTTTTAGAAGTTATAAAGCAGACTGCCACAAAAGTCACTGAATTACTTTTTCCAGTAAAGAATCCCGAGGGACACAGACAAAAGTAATCCAGTCAAGCAGATATGGATTGTAAACTCCCACGAGCAGTTTACATACAGAGGGCCTGTTAGGCAAAAAGTAAGTCTTATGACTTGCAAATGCATGCAAAAGCTTTTCATGGCTTTATGTCCCCAACTATCAAATCCAGAGAATGACTGCTTTTAGACACTTTTCTCAGACAATTCCTTGCTCAGACAGTTGAAGCACTCTTCAGATTCAGTAAAACATGGTGCTATCCTAACAAATAGGCTAGTACTAGAAAATTCACCACACAAAAGATTACTTTTGACTTTCTAATTGCTCTAGTATTATGTACTTCCCAACAACAGGTGCACAGCAATTCCTAACACGGTTCTACCTCAGTGCTTATGAGTCAGGGAAGCATTTAGCTGGCTTTTGTTTCACCCCTCATCAGATGCAAAAGGGAATGCAGAGCCCTACTTCTGTCTAAGTCATACAGTCAGTTTGGCTTTATCAAGACATTAGGTGAAAACTTTCTAAAACCAATCAAGTCTCGTGTCTCAGCCTATTTATATCATATTTCATACTCACTTTTTCCATCACATGCTACAATTTTCACTTTATCCACTTTCACAAGTTCGGTGACCTCCCTAAATTCCACGTCATTCAGTACAAATGTCCATACATTGTCACAGAACCTGTATGTATTCAGAGACCCCTATAAAAAGACAAGAGACATTTTCTATAGGATGCATCTCAAAAGCAACAGAAAATGTGATGAGTATCTACTGAACTATGTCCCTTCTAGAATAGATTTGGTCAAAGCCAACAGTGGATGTGAATGCATACAAACTGGCAAGTAAGCAATTCTGAGGAAAATTGGAGTTTAAATGCCCTCCAGTGGCTGAAATGCTCAAGACCACGGAGTGATGCTACAGAATATCCAAGGGGAGGCTCCTCAGGTAGGCAAAGAAGTTTTACAATTTTTCTAATGTGTACAAAGGATCAGTAGCAGAAAACATTTCTTAAAATATCGGGCCATAAGAAAAATCAGATACAGCAGTGACCATAACGATGTGAATTCTGCAATTGCTTAAACAAAGCAGTAGCTTAAAGTAAAAATCATGACAAAACTGACATATGTGACATAAAGGGGTATCTCTCCTATTTGATATATTACTGAGGATGTCAATATGGAAAACTTCTGACCTTCACTTTTATGTATTTTAAATTTATATTTGTGAACTTAGAACTTAAGCTCCAAGTAACATGTTTTAAATTTATTCACTAACACATGCTAAATTGTTTTTTATACCACGGTGCGTATACAAAAAACAATTTAAGTGTGCTAGAGGAATTTTTAACATCTCTGTATTGTTTAAAAATCTAATCTCTTAGGAAGCCACACCATGAATATGTTCTACATAGATTGCAGAGAAGTATTATGACAAAAGTTAATAGGAAGCTGGGTTTTGTGTTTTTTTTTCCTCAACATTACATTCAAGTTGACACTCAACAACTTGCTGGTTATCCAACATCAATTAGGGTGGCTGACTGGGAACACCCCCCCCCAACTTATTTTTCTAAGATACCTACAGAAAATAGCTACAAAACGATCCAGTGAAAGGGTGGATCTAGAACTCTCTAGTGTCTCTTCACATTACTCATGTGGCTGAAAATCTGGTCTCATCTCGCTTTTGCTAGGGACAGCTACGAGAAGCAAAAGTCTCCCTCCTCATCTGCAAGACACTGAGGATGGCAATGTTATCCATCAAAAAAGCATTTCCCTCTTCCCTGTTTTCACCATCTGATTTTTGCATTCATTCAAAAGATCCCTGGCAGAACAAGCTAACGAGCCTTAAAGCTGCATACAAAATAAACATGTAAATGGTAAATATTAAAGCCAAAATGAACTCTCTTAAGCTCCTGCTTAGAGCACACAGCTTCTAATGACATTCTGCATCAACACTTAGTTGCTGTATCTCATGTAAAACTATAAGATATCATTTCCTTACCCTGAAATTGACTCTGTTCCTGACTCGCTGTGCCAGTGCTGCATTTATAGCTTTATCAAACTGAAGTAGCACCTGAAGGGCCAACTGAGGAGTGATTTGCTGTGACTAAAGCAGTTGGGAAAAAAAAGGAAGTTTTGAGTTGTTTCAAAGTAAGATCAAACACGTAGTATAAGTTAAAAACATCAAAACAAAGTTCACTTCAATGAAGCAGATCTCTAGAAGAACAATCTACAAAAAAATTATGTTCCTGTATTTATTTCCAGCTTTCAATTCTGTACTATACAAAGATCACTCATAATACATATTTACTGAAAATAACCAGAAGAACAGCAAATTGATTGCAATGTTCCAGCTTAATGTGGCTGTTCATTTACTGAGAACATGAGATTATGCCATTTACATAAAACACTTTCCTTTACCCAGAATGTAAAGAAAAAAACATCACAAATGAATGCAGTACGAAACCCTCATGATTTCAATCAGAGTTTCCCAAACCTTGGCCATAAGTACCCCGATACAGGAACGACAAAGCCATTCGGATAAAAACTTCTGTCTTTATTAAGCTACTCGCCCAGACCCCAAGCCCCCAACCTGTATGAGCTCATCCAGACTCTCCTGAAGGCTGTTCCCCAGCGTGGTGTTCCTATACAGCTGATACGCCATGGTTTACTGGGAGTGCCGGACACGTCCTGTTCATCCACGGCGGCGCGCCCGTACTGTCCTCGGTCTCATTGGAAACAAACAAAGGTGACAATAAACCCTCCATGCCCCACAGCCGAGCCCGTCGGGCACACGCACAGTCTGAGGGGCCGCCCCGCACCACCGTCCGACACCCGGCCGCGCTCCCGGCCGCGGGGCCGCACGACGACAGCCCGGCCCGGCTCCAGGAGCCATCCCGGCCNCGCCGCCCCGGGCCCGCCGCCATCGGCCCTCACCGCGCGCGGCCGGAAGCGCGGCCCCGGCGCCGGCGCGGCCCGGAAGCGGAAGCGGAAGGGCGGAGGAGCCGGGCCGGCCTCAGCCCCGCCCAGCGCGGACGGGCCTCAGGAAAAACACCCGCGAAGCACATTGACACACGTGTTCATCACAGCGCCCCGGGAAACGAGCTCATCTAAAAAGAAAGGATCATCACATTAAGAGGTAGGTGAAAAGTCTTCTACTTACATTTTTTCTATCAAAGGGACAAAGGAAAATGATCACATCTGTGAAGAGTCTTACTAGCCGAATTAAGCCAGTTCTGTTTTCCATGACTCACAACCCGTCCTTCTGCATGGTTACTACAGCTTCATGTTGCAAAACACTGCACGTTTCCCATTATCACACACAATAAAGTTTACAGACACTCATTGAATGTGCAATCATTCCATCTTAGCCCTTCAATCTACCATTCAACCATTACAGCACCTTACTGCTCAGGTCTTTCTTGTTAATCAAAAGGTTTTGTTAATTACTAAGAAACATTGCAAAACTGCAGAGCCACTGATAAACTAAGTATCTGTCCTCCATGAATATTTGTTTGCAATTATTAACCTGGAATTCCATGTTATCAGTATCAATTAGTAGTTAAGCAAGCTAAAGTAAGGAACATGTAAGATAAGGACTTTTGGAAAACACTCTGATAGTTTCTCTTCAGATAATTTTCAATACTAAAAAAAAAAAATAATTAATGTAAATGAGTGTAATCTGGCCAGTTCAAATTTCAAAACTGAGAAAGAAAATCTAGTTGAGCAAAGAATGGCTTTAATCTTACTGATCTCAGTCATGCTTGAAGGGAATGATGAAAAACTAATATGACTGCACTCTCTTCACAAATGCCTTTTATTCCTGTTAGCTGAATAGGGGTAGTGAGATGTGATAAAAGAAACAGTGTAGTTCAACTTAGAATTTTGAATTTAGGAAGGCTGCAAGACATGGCTTTCAGAATATGAATATTTAAATATTCCTTACATTTCAGAGTGTTACTCTGAGTAAAACCAGGTGTCCTTAAAACGTATAATTAAAGCACTTGTTTCAAGTGTCTCTGACAAGCAGTCAGTGAAACAAATCCTCTGGAGAATGACCTGCACCCACCAGGACTGAGTAAGAATTTTGACTCCAAGATTTGTAAAGCTTCTGTGCTTACAAAAAGCATGCAAGCTGTCATCTCTCTCCTCTCTGTTCCTTATATGAGGTGTTTGAGGGAGACTGGAATGACTTGAGAATTCAAGCATTCTAAAGACAACAGCTTTTGAGAAGACATGAATTTAAACCACCATTCTAGATACTAAATACTGTATAAATCTGAAGGATAACCTAACAAAAATTTGACACTGAAAGAAACATGCTTTTAACCAAGAAACTTTCTTATAGTTAATAAAGTGCCTAGTCACAATGTAGTGACTATAAGTTCAATATTTTTCAGTCAACTACAGACATTTCAGCAGACAGCATCAATGAAGCTGACATGATCAGGCACCAATGACATCTTCTCCTCATGACACAATTCAAGGACCTTCATAAAACATTCCATTACTACCACATGTAATCTAACCTTGAAGCATGACACTATTAACACTGCTGAAAGTTTTACACTGTCATTAAGAGCATTTAGGGTGTGATCCAGCAAAGTTGCTGAAACAGATACAGGCTCTAATATCCTAGTGGACAGCAATTTGGAGTGTAGCTACTGTCTCTCACACAACGTTCCTCTCTTGTTAACTGAGAGTAAATGAAAAAAATATGCCAAACTGCATTGTTATGAACGAGGCTACACGTTATTCTAACCAGTTCTACACTTTTTGGAATCAAAGTTCTTCAGTCTGCTTCAGCACAAAATACATCCCTTCATTACCTTCCAACAGAACGTGGCTCTGCCATATCACACAGATCAAGAACATTCAAGCAAATCCAGAGTCTTCTTATATCAGGTTTTAATGACACTTTCTCCAGAATCTTTGCCACTTCTGAATTTACCCTGTTGCAGAAATCATTAGGAAATGTAACGTCTCTATTCCAGGTGTGCACAGCAATAATGAGATAGGTAATGACTTATTACTACATATATAAATATATATATAAACTAATGAGACCTCCAAATCAGAGGTAAATCAGTGACTCATTAATTTTGTTTCCTTGACAGGGTTCACCACATTCTAGCAAAATTGTTCTTACTTTTAGAAGGAAGTGCCATTGAAAGGTNCTTTTCAGGTTTTTAAATATTAAAATATATTACATTATATTATAGATTTCAAAAAAGTTAAGTTTGACAAAACATTATCCATAGCTTTGGGACCACTTATGCTTTTTGTAAACATCCACCTCACCACTAAATGATGAGCTGCAAGAAGTCAGAGGGGAATAATTCTTTAGTACACTTCTTTCACAAGCTGCATATTTCTAGAGACAGAACAACTGTTGTGCTGTATACTCATTCACAACAACTTATACCAGAGAAATAAACCATTTATAAGCACATACACATTTCCAAAAGAAAACATACTTCTGCAGCATGAAACTGTAGAATCCTTGGCCACCAGGAAACACAATAACAATCCCATCATTTGGTAAACGTGGCATATACAGAGGAACAGCTACTCTGTACTGCACTGTACACACAGAAAGCCACAGAGCATAGAGAACTACAATCCCTCCACTAGTAATTTTACTGAGACTAACCCTTCTTTCAATTAGGAGAAAATGGAATTGATATAATCAGAATGCTTCCTGTTTAGCTTAGGACACATGCAAACCCAGTAAAAATTATATCTGCATGGTCATACAGACCACACTGTGAAAGTATCAGAAGTAAACAGGCTGCAAGTGCTCCATGTACTGACTTGAACTTTACATTAATCTGAGTCAACATCAAAACTGAAGCAGGAGATAAGACAGCCCCAAAGAAAGTGCATTTGTGTTCTGCTTTCAGAGCAAGATCCAAACCTGATGGAATGGATGTGAGGCAACTGGGCATTGGTATTGCCTGTTGTGTGAATATATCCTGCCTATCAACCTCCTTGAAACTCTGATACAGAAACTACTGCAACAAAAGGACTTGGAACTTGAGATGAAAGTATCTGAAGACTTCCAGAGACATGAGCTGTTTTCCTTCACCTGACATCCGTATGCTCTCAGGGTCTATACAGGTATCACTGGAGACAGTGAGTTAATTGTTATTTGGTAAGTCTTGACCATGGAGTATCTCACAACTGCCATTTATCAGTGTCAAGTAGTAATCTGGTTGAACATAACGTTTTTTCTTAAACTAAGTAACATTAAATATGGTTAAAAAGTGATATTTTTGGCAAAAAAATATTTAAGACAAAATTGTGAGCACAATAAACACCAAAAGCGAAGATTTAATATATTTGCTACAACATTATATTGCTCAACTCCTGAATGAATTTATTTGCATACACCTGCCCTTACATGGAAAATGCAATGTTTATCATAAGATGTTACAAAGTTTTACAATGTATTAACCGATGCATCACTGTTGTCTCAGTAAATCTATACACACTAGTTAAGTGTCCAAGAACACCTCTTACAAACACAGATTAACCACCATTCTGGGGAGTGAAAACACTCCAACCTTTAAAACACTTCTTAAAAGCTAAATTAGTGCAGGTATCATGTGGCTAACAGCTTTAGAAATGCATGTTTCATCTACAAGAATGACACAGGTAGCATAAGACTTCTCATATTTCTGCCCAAGAAATGGTATTGTGGCTAGAATACCTGTGTAGCTCCCAAGTTCTACTGAGCATAACTAGAGTTCCTGCCAGTTACAATCAATATTCAGCCACGAAGAACTGCAATAAACTCATTTCCTACTGCTAGCTGAGACAGTCCTGACATACTGAAGCAGAATCTAAATTCCCAACTTCAACTGAAAAAGGTCTGGTATCTTTCCAGTCAGACAATTCATCTTTTTGGCTTAGGCTTAAACCTTGTGGCCAAAACACTGCCACCCACAGAACTGCAGTTCTGCATCCTGAACAATGGACTGAAAGACACCAAAGTTGAAGCTCACTCTAGTGAGGTAAAGGAGTGAGCTTGTATAAGGTAAGTGAACAAAAATAAGGATCTCTGTACTTGTGAAAGTCTAATTAATGTGATGGTTAATATCAAAACAAGTTTTCATGACAACAAAGAAATGCACTTGACCATTTACAGCAAAACAGATTTATACAATAACAACAAGTAACTTATGGCCTTGTCTACCTGCAAATGAATTCCTTCAGCAGGTATACAAAATATATTGCTCAATCATAAAAATATATATATTATCTCTTTCCTTTAACATTTAGGTATATAAATATTTTACTGAAGAACATGCATCATTTAGATAAACGATTGCAAGAACATCCTCTGAAAACATAGGGTTCTTTGCCATTTAGCAGTATAAAACGATTACATGAACAGCAATTAAAGTCAAGACAAACCAATACAGCAGTAAGCAGTTCATTGTGTGCTAGTCCAAAGCACCTTTGCAACAGAGTATATAATACATACACACAGAGAATGCACTGTAATGGAGCACAAACACCACCCTTCCCTCTGCGTATTCTTCAGTCTTGTTGGGACTCCAAACTTACTGTTCACTTTTCTGCTCTTGTTTTCCATTCAGCTCTTGGTCAACTCTGCTTAGCAAAGGAAGCAGTAAAATTAAACTATGTTAACATAGCTTGATAGCTCATATTATTAAGAAAAAAATATTACAGGAAAACACAAAGCTTTTGCATGGGAAAAGTTTTAGCAAATAAATATTAAATTAAGGTTTTTATTTAATGTAGTCATGATGTTTGGGTTCTTTTCAATATCTATTTTCCTACCACCCCCTAGAAATTAATTAAAATTGTTAGGAAATCATTTAAGTAACTACAGCACTTGAGAGGAAACATTTAACAAGTACAATGAAGTTTGACTAGAGAAGAAAAAAGCATAGCCTGTGCTCATAGTAGCAATTGCAAGCAGGAGTACAATACAGGTAACATGACAATACTGGCAAGCACTATCACTCTGATGAATTCATAAGCACTGAATTACCTTTAATGTTATAGTAATTAAGCCAAGAGTGTAATAGCCCTAGTTGAATCAACAAAAGTGAAGAGGCTCCTTAACTGCAATACTTTTTCTATTATGTTTTAAGGTTCTTGCAATTACCCTAGAAAATTTCACCACTCTGCTAATAAAAGTGGGTTTACTTTTGTACCTTATTTTTTAATACCTGCCTTGGGACCAGCAAACAAAATGTTGCTTGGCAGAAACCAGAGGATGATTGAAAGCCTTGCACAAAAAGTTCTTATCCTCTTTACAGTAAGAACAAGCTACAATCTTGATAACATCTTCTGGCAAGTAAGTTGTACATGGAGGTAAATTAATTTTAAAACCAACAGCAGTTCTAAAGTGAGAGACTAAAACCAAGTTTGTCGTCTAACAATCTGTCCAACATACCTGTCCAATCTCTCAAACTATAGTAAGTTTTTCAACATGATAGAAACAGTGACAGCTCCTTTGAGCCATGAACCATAAAAAGGAACTGCTTTCTACCTGATTAAAGACTCACTCTCCAATTCTGCATGTGATCTCTATATCTAATTTTCACTGAAGAAAAGTGATGGTAGTATAGGTGAAGTTATCAACACACTAAAAAATGCTTGTTCTACTGGATATTTTTTAAATTATGGCATAATTAGAGTCATTCCTAAAGAATGTTCAACACATCAATAGATTTAAATGTGAACTTCCAAAAGTAACTTAAATTCCTTTTACTTCAATCTCAGTGTTCCTCTACCCAGTTTAGACAGTAAGCCTTCCTTATCAGTTAGGCACACAAAGGAAAAGTAATTAAAAACAAGTTTAGTAGCAAAATCTTTCAGTCTATTTGTTAGTGAGTGAGAAAATAACATCTATTAAAAAAAAACATCAGCTGTGGAATAGCTTGAATAGTTAGCAGGAGAATGGAAATTAACAATGTGGAAATCCAGTATTTATTAGGAAGGAACGTAGGCACTGCAAATACAAACAGCACTAAAATACTAATTTAGATTGCACCTATGCAAGTTAATAACTAAAAAGGTAGTGAATACCAAAAATACAAGATTCAATATTAGAACTTTTTACGGAGTTGCATCTCTGCTAATGCATAGCTACAGCTTAGCACCTAAATCCAGCTCATCCCCAGAGATCAGTTCCTGTTAGAAACAATGGCATTTCATTTAACGGGTTCATACTGAACTTTCACCCCTTAAAGACTTCAAGTTGAGAACCCATGTATCCCCTTAGTGTAATAGAACTAATGTAAAAGTGTAATAGAAACTATTTGCAAATAGCTGTCTGAACACCCAAGGTGAGTCCTTATAGATTCCATACTGCCTGCAAGTACAGTATAGTTGCTATCATGCATAAAACCTTGGGCACTAGTGCATGTTTATATTTACAGATGCTTATTCCTTTATGCAAGCCAATCAACTGGGAGTTAGTTGCAGTGCAAATTGCCTTATCTAGATGCAGCCCTAATCAAAATAGGAATATACCTTTTCTGTTTCTTTCTAAACTTTTCTTCTTCATACCTTGGTGAGGAAAAGTTTTATTTCAGTAAATATAATACATGAAGGCCAAAATCAATAGAAGCTGCAAACCAGTATTAGTGTAAACAGAATTTGCAAAAACTTAACAAATTTTGAAACTGATATAATTTTAAAAAAAATACACTCTACCTCCAACATTTACTAAAGCACAAACCATTAAGATTTAGTTACTATGACATAACAAATTCAATATGACCTCTTGTACAGTGTTAGCATTCATCACTAAAATTTAAAGTCTGTATCCATAACAGTTTGAAGCCAGATATAATTCTCCACAGAAATCTGAGAATTAACTCTTTAAGTTAACCAAGTCCAGACTTTGCAGAACAGTTAATGGTTCATCAATATGGAGAGGAATCTTTTAAAAAACTCGTAATGGCAGTCTGAATATTCATAACACATCCATAAATCCCCAGTCAAAAAATTCTAAAGACAGCACAAGGCTGCCTCAGCTTTATCATGTGTTTCACTCCCACCCCACAAAAACTGTTTTTCTGTCCTGCAGAGTTAAATTTGGAACTGGCAGCAGCTGGATGTGTTCTGAAATAACCAGCCATCTGCAGGGGGCATGAGGCTCTGTGCAGCACGGATGTGCCCTTGTGAATGCTCAGTGACACTGGGCCACCTTCCCCCAGTTGGTGCTCACCCATTACAAAGCAGACAACACAGGGTTTGTGTGTTATACCCTCTAATGGGCTGTTATCAGCATCGGGAGTGTTTTCATCTGGTTTTCTTAAGACCCAAGTTTATGTTTTCTACTCTATTACTGCACTTACAAATGATTTTGACAAAAGATCATCATCTTATTTGAGAGCAGAATTGTGCTGATGTTAAAATGGATAATCGTATCTGGACGGGAAGGAAAAAAAAATACATTGATGCTGTCCAACATTTTGGCTATTCATGCTACTCCACACCAAACTACCTTTAGCAATGAGGTCAAACATGGACACTTCTGGAGACAGCAAGGACCTCAGTTAAGTCATTATGTGCCAAGTGCTGCATTCAGACCAAACACTGATTACATCTACCAGTTCTAACCCAAGATCAATGTAGAAGATGTTGGAATAATAACACGTACTGTTTTATGCATTCTGGGATGCCAACGTACTCCATGGGGATGAGCTCAGCTAGTTCTGCCAGGGTAAACACATACCTAATTTTTTGGCTGAATTTTGAGCTGTGGAAGAACAAATGCAGGGTACAGTTACAATCTAAACATTTTTCACTAGGTCAATATTAAAACAGTCATTTTGGTTCAAGGCAAACAGTTGCCAGAATTATTTACGAAAAAGCTTCCAGAGTATTACCTAATAAAAGGCTTTGTGATGGCCAGGAGTGTTCTGATGAACCAGGAAGGATGAACTATGATCAGTGATTTTAGATTCTTCCTTAACCTGAAGGATTTAAACAATGGATAATTACTAGAACAAAAAAGGCAGCATGACCAGGGGTTTTGGAATATATAGGAAGTATGTTTTTAGAAGCATACTCTCACATAAATACAGCATTCTGATATCCCATTATTAGAAGTCAACCTCCATCAGAAGAAAAAATACTACACAACTGTGAAAGAAAAACTAAAGATTCAGTATCAATTTGACAAGGAAGTAACATTCCAAGGAGAAGCATCTTTGAATCTTTTTACACAACTAATGATGAATTGGCTCACAAAGGACCCCCTTACTGACTTTATGTTAATGCATTAAGTTGTAAGGATATTCTACAAGATAACAGTATTCAGTGTTCTAAGAATACTATTTTCACTAAAAAAAACACCCTGAGAACAACAGCTACAAAAAGCATGCACAGAGCCCCCAACACCATCCCACACTGCCTAGTTCAGGAAGAGGTTTTCAATAGACCAATTTCCTTCATCAAATCTTAACAAGAAGGGACCAGACACCACATTAAACAGCAGTTTTTCCTAAATATGTCTATCTCTGAGCATGTGAATATTGTAAGAAAATACTGCAGAGCTTCTTACCTTCTGTCAATTTGTTGGTAACATTTCCTAAGCCAGCCTAAACTTGGCATTTTCCTCCGTGTTGTTGCACCATTCAGGTAAACTATCATATAGTTCTCTGCTACTAACAGCTCTAAAGTGCCAATTACATACCTGGAGAGACAAGCAAAGAAAACTTTAATATCCACAATCTTCATCTGGAAGTAATTCCTCGTAGTGCTCAAATATATTAAAAATAACAGAAACCCAGAAGGGCAGATGATGACTTACTTGAATAGATTGTCCATTAGGTATCTGTAGTTAGGCTGGCTGCTCTCAGGCATGAAGCAAACAGCAAACACAACAATGGCATTTAACCCATCACCATAATAACCTAAGAACAAAGAAATAAGCAGCAGTAGTGACAAAGGTGACAATACACTGACTACATTTACACAAAGTCAAGCACATTCAGTAAGCTTTTTCATGATTTACTTTAAAGAGGTGTACATATGGACACATTCATACAGTAATAGAAAACATCAAGGGTTCTTTTTCAATTTTGTCTACTTATAAAGGAACAGCTGAAGCTGCTGTCAATAAAACACTATGTATAACCAACATTTCAGTGTAGAACCTCAGTATATTTAATAATATCTTATCTTCTTAAAGTTTAGTTTACTATTCTTCCAACCTAAACTTCACAGACTGTTGGAAAGAGTCTTGAATTGATTTCTGCCTTAATAGTTAATCTAGATAGTTTTCAATAGTCTAGAAGCCAAAAAATTAGGTAGCAGTGACACTGTAGGATAGAGCAAATATATCTTGTTACATAGGTACATTTTTGTACATGTCACCATGTGTACATTTTGGAACTTTAGTTTAATAGAGAAACAATTATTTTATCAACCATGTCTTAACACTGCAACAAATGAATTACCACAAGTCTTTATACCCAAAACTATTCCTCTGCCTCCTCAACTAGAAGTAGTTGCTCAACAGTTGCCCTGAGCACATCACCAAGCCTTACCACCATGACTGATAACTTTTTTGTATGGTTCAATTGCCTTCATGTCCACCCTGTGGTCCTGTTCTCCGATCCTGAACATGCGCCAGCGTCGACCATCATCCTTCTCCTCTGCCACAGTGTACTCAGCCAGTGATCCTTTCCTAATGACATCAGTAGTTTTTGGTTTTGGAAGATCATCTGCCAAAATGAGAACATGTTGAAGACCTATTATGAATACCATGCATAGTGACAATCAGCTACAACACAAGTTAACCACTTTGCTATCTAATCTATTTTGGTATTCTTCAGCCAGTCAGACACACCAGCTGATGTCATGGATATTTTATTAAAATACTCATGCTGGCAGTTATCTGTTGACTTTAATTTTCTCTATTACAAGTATGTGAAAAATTTCCGTTCATGGAAGAAGCCTAATTAACTGTAGGCTTTCAGAACACAGACCTCAATTGAATGTCACCAAAATAGACAAAGTGGTTAACTCCAATGAGAATTACAGAGGTTGATCACAGATTTACATGAAGCATGATTTAAAATATTGAGGCACCTTGCAAGCAGACATGCGGGAGAATCTACTGAAAATTAAATCTAATTCACGTGTGCAATCAAAAGATACGAAATTTGTGCTGACAGTGATCTGTAAGACAATTTGCTCCAATGAAATTATGATTCTTGACTTTGTTGCATGGACCTTACCCAAAGCGAGAAAAACCTACTGCAAGTTAGTTGTCTGTTCCCGAAACAAAGCTGTTAATTGACACTATCCTTCCAGGATAATGAAGGCAGCAGCATTAAAGGAAGAAAAGACAGAAACCCTTTTCAGCCACTTATAAAAACAAGACAGAGACATGTGGAACGTTTCCTTTGCATCACTACAAAACTAACCCTGATTACCACTTCTTCATTAAAACAATGAAAATCCTTTTACAAAGTTAAACACACTGTCTCTTAAGAAAACTTCCCCTGCAATATGCCTTTAGCTATTTAAAAAACAAAACCACCCCCTTATTTTAAAGTATGTTTCTTCACAGGTAGTGTTTCAAATGTAACAGTGAAAAGAGCACTTCATGTTTATTCAGGAATTATTTTATTTTCAGGATGAGAAAATAATAATTGACATGTTTACTTATTAGAGACATTCCTAAACCAGTTTACAGGTGTTAGACTCCAACAATTTGCCTCACACAACTGTTCTTGGCTTCCATAAGAGGGTCTTAAAAATCATTAAACTCCAAGTTTAAAATCCGTGCTTTAACTTCTGCACAAAATGTTTATCTCAAATAAAGTTTGTTAGACTCTCCAGGTTTTGTCTATAAGATATAACACCTATTAATGTCTTAAAACTGAGATCATTACTAGTGTGGCTATAGCTGCTTTAACTTCCTATGAAGTCATTTCAGAATTCCTTGACATAAAATACTTCTACTACCTCTAGTCCATCTGTAAATATGCATACTCTAAGGCTACTGAGCTTTTGCCATTCCCACCACAGGAAGATTAGAGATCAGGTATTACTTAGTATTTTTAACAATACTATTCAGTCCTTCTTAAATTGCAATTCATCCATTTCTGAGTAGCTAATCTATATCCCCTTGTTTGGGTCCATCCATTTAAGACTCATATCTAACACATGTAAAACACCTTGGGTACTTTATTCTGTAGGATGGTTCTTTAAAAACTTAACTGCAATAGAGGACTTTCTAACTTCGAGTCTTATAGATGCATATAAATATGATCTTCACCTAAGTTCACCTGCAGTTACAGCCATTAGCTGTTTGCCTGTTTACTAATCAGATGAGGTCTGATGTGCTCTTTAAAAAGTCCCTGCAGCTATTTCTAATTCCTAATCTATTCACTCCCTTTGTATTTCTTCTCTTGTACTATTGAGTCATAGCTACTATTTCTTACTAGACAAACAGCTGACCTGCACATAAGAAAATATTTTAGAGCATCAAATAAAAGGACCAAAATACTCACCTTCCCATTCAAATTCATTGCTATTTTCTGAAGGAGTATCTAAATCATCCAAATCAATCTCTCCACTCTCATCCAAGTCATCAGACAAAACAGATTCCTCACTGGGATCCAAATTTAAGCTAATATCTGGAGCCATTAGCTTCTTCCTCAATTTGGTTTCATTGCCCTCTGTATCTAAAGAAAGCAAATTATTTATTTTCAAAGCTAAAGCAAGTTTACATAAGCATATTACCAAGACAGAAGAGCACAATCCTTTCTCATAATGCATTATAAATTAATATCCGTAATTTAAACAAGGTATCTTTGGAGCAAGGCTTTAGTAGGGGATGGAAAGAACAGCAGGTAAAAGTTCTCAAGTTACCCACTGCATACACACAGCCTGAGCAGGTGGCAGACACCAACCATACTCCCTACAGAAGAAAAACCTGATGAGTTGCCACCACCTCAGACACTACTACCCCTGCCTGCTGCATCCAAGTTCCCAGGAGCTGCTCCAGATATTATACTGAATAAATCTTGCAAATAATACAACAGATTCATGTCTGTAGCACTTGATTTTGTAAGGCTTCAGTGACATCATAACCATCTTTGATAAAATACAAAATAATATGCAAGCTAAAAAAAAAAAAAATAACGTTGACAGACAACAGTGCGGACAGAAAATTAAACAATCTGTTCTGTGAATATACAGAATGCTTCAAGATACAAGGAAAATATTGTCATGATTTAGACAGGAGTTGAAAGCAAGGAATAAAATCAGATTACTAATCCAGCACTGGAAATGCCCCAAATAAAGCAGACAGACAAAATGAAAAAATAATTTAAATGTAAAAACTTCCCAAACCCCAACCAATGAAACAAAGAAAATCCAAAAACCCCAAAACAAAACAAGCAAAACAATCCCCCACACCAAGGAGCTTTAAAGCAGCCATTTAAGTAGGAAGCAGTTAGCTGGACTGGAGTGGAATGTTCTTACCAGCTTCACTTTCTGTCCCAGCTGCAGCCAATGCATCAGACTCAACAGGATCATCCTCTGGCAGGGGCCTGGGACACAAAGTAGAAATTATTGTTACAAACACACTTTTGCATTTTTTTTAATGCCATATATTTAGACTTACACTACTACAAAAACCCACTGTGGGATAGTACTGAACTAACTTCACTTATAGCCTAAGTTGAGTTAACAAACACCAAGGCAGCAGAAAATTCCTTTACAGCATTCAAGTGACCATCCCTTCCTGTGACAAATACCAAAACACTGACTACTACCAGTGTGTCATCCTTAAGAAAACTTGTAATATTCTTGCTTGACAAAATTTGACTTGAAATAAATTACAGAAGTAGTTTAGTCATGTTACCATAGAACACATCTAAAGCTGATTTGGTGTTTTTGTAGGCCCAAGCATCAGTAGCAGCATGAACTTTTAAAAGACTTTCCTCTGAAATTTTGCTAAATGAAATATTTGGGCCATGAGGCACTGGGAGTAATATGCAAACAATGAGGAAATAAACAAAGCCAAGCTTCAAAATCTTCATTTCAGAAACACTGGACACTTCAACAAGGGCAATCCTGAAGAAATATGCCACAAAACCTTTTCAAAACTGCTGTATTAATGGAAATCACTTCAAGATTATTACTGAGTATTAGTTCAACAGGAAGACCAAGAGGTAGCTTATTGCTGATGTTGTGTTTGATCTGAATTACTTTATAAAAGAATTCAAAACCTTGGAAAATCTTCATCTTGCCACTCTTCCTTAAACTCAACCCCTTCCATTCTCCAGCTAGCTTGAATTGCTAACAGAGACTCCTGATCAGGCAGAACCACTGGTCTTCAGCACAATGGACTAAAGAAGAGCTGCAGGAAAATAACAGAAGGTGTTAGTTCAATACTGTGGTAATTCCCATACTTGGAACACATCCTTTAACTTATCATCAAATTGAGGTATTATGCAGAATAAAAACCAAGCAACACAGGAAAAAGTTTTTTGTTTGTTTCCATCTTACTTTTTTCCCCCCAGATAAAACTGTTTGTGGAATGGTTTATCATACAAAAATTTAGGTTGGAAGAGATTTCATGCAGTCAAGGAGGATCAAACCCTCAGTTAAAATAAGGGCCTTGAGCAACCTATTATTTGTGATTACACCAGTTCGCTCCAAAATCCAAAATGTAAGAAGCCTCAAGTGTCTCTAGATTCTGTAGGAGGTAATTAATAAGTGTATATTTTGAAAAAAAGTCCAGATGGTCAGATCTAAATTACAAGCCATTTAAAAAGAAAAAACCCAAACAACCCAAAACATTTTAAAGATAACTATTTAAGAGTGTTTTTGGAGAACTCACCCTATGATGTGCAAGTAAAGCTGTAGTTTTTCAGGCTCACCCATCACCAGCAAAAAGGAATCCCCAATAATGGAACATGGTAAACCATTCTGCTGACATAAAAGTCCAAACCAGTTGAGGTTCTTGGTTGTGTTGGCTCTAAAGATTGGCAGAAACAGGTAAATTTATCAGTGAAGGTATTAAGAAAACCAACATTCATCAAAACAAGAAACCACGGTATTTTGCAAAGAAGCAATCAGCAGAGAACTCCAGTAAGTTCAAAGTTTGAATGTGACCAAGAGTGCTTATTAGCCCAGAGATATTTTTTTTACATGGCTGAAAACTAAATTATACCTACTGTTCTGTAGGATCAGCTTTCTTATCACGACAAATCCAAATTTTTCTTCTGATTTTAAAATGTCCTGCAATGCTTAAAGCCACGCAAGTTGATTAATAAAGAAAACGTAAAAAACCCCAAAACTGCAGTACTGCAGTGCTATAAATGAAACACTAACAATCTCACTTTAAGCCCATTTTACTAACATTTCCTGCCTCTGCTCACACAGAAAATTTAAATAAAATTTCTAGAAGGTAGCAACCTAGCTCCTCTTAAGAGCCAGGCTCTCCTTGTTTGACATTCAGCACCTGCACCTCTCAGTTGTTGTTCTTCAGCAGTGTGAAGAAGTTGCCCCAGTGAGTGCCCTCCCTGTTTGTCCTGACTAAAGCACTGCTGGGAAACAAGTCCTGCCCCTCACCGAGCTGCTGATGTTCTCAGCATACACGGTATGGATACTCCTGCACACCAACCTGCTGGCTGCAACACTGGGGTTTAAATGTTTCCTCAGAGGGAAGATCACATTTGGATCAGTACTAACAGTGGGTGTGTGCACGGCTCTCTGTGCATTTGTTTCAGGAGCCTGAGATGAAGCCCCAGGAGTTCCCCCAGGGGCCCTCAGCAGTCAGGAGAATGCAGTGGTTACCAGCAGCATGGAACCAACCAGCTGGTGCAAATATGAGGTGACTATAAACCTGAAAGAAAATCTTAACGTATGACTTCACTTAAAGAACCAAAAATTGGCAGTCAAAACACCCAAATACCCCCCCTACACACACACACACTCCCCAAACCTGTCAGTGTGCTGGTGGCTGTAAGATGCTCCTCTTGAGCCTGCCTGCACTGCATTCCCTATACAGTTCTCAGACAGCTTAAAGCAGGGGTTTGCTCCAAGACTTGAACAGTTTTCTTCCCACACTTTTGAAGAACACCAAACACCAAGTAACACATATTAATTTCAAATGGACAGCCTTTCAGTGCAGAAGCATTTCCACCTGCACTTACTTCATCACACTGGGATAAACCTGTTGTGCTAAGACAAGAGCTTAAAAGCTACTCATGCTGTTATCTAAGCTTAAGGTGCTTTTATGGAACACTCCTCACACCACTTGGAGAATTCTTATCAGCAGCTTCTCATTAAGGTAAATTATAAAACAATCATGTGCTAGGTACCGCATAGGACAATTGAAAGCAACTTACAAGGCAAGCTTGGAGTTCAACTTCAGATAAGACCGAATTTAGGTTTTCAGCATCCTACTTAACACGCAGACAAAGTAGCTGTTTTGGATGTTTTTGACTTCAAGTCTCACCTATAAAAGCACTATCATGTGTCAACTAGAATGAGAAATTAAGAAGGAAGGGTAATCTTTTCAAGAAAGTTAGAAAAGTGATGACTTCAGAGTTATTTTACAGCAACTAGTATAAATACTGACAATCAGGAAAAAAAATATCTACTTCTGTTTGTACAAACTAAAGCTGAGTTTAAAATAGTCTTCCTACCCCTGCTGTGGTACTGCTGATGTATCTTTAGAATGCCAAAGCCTTTTAAATTCAGCTGTAAATCTAAAATATAAAAATATAACTTGAAAAATGTATTATATTTTAATGCAAG
The DNA here is from genome assembly GCA_013397245.1 of Thryothorus ludovicianus. Lineage (NCBI taxonomy): Eukaryota > Metazoa > Chordata > Aves > Passeriformes > Certhiidae > Thryothorus > Thryothorus ludovicianus. Next base: position 23,342 of record VZTB01004512.1, read on the forward strand.
TATTTATCAGTCATGTAGGAAAAAAAGCGAGTGATTTCTATCTGATCCTAGCACTCTTCATGGCCAGCTCATAAAATTTTGGTTTCTAAGAACAGCAAGCCTAATATTATCCTCCATTGCTCGTTACTTTCTATTTTGCAAAAAGAAATGAAAGTTGGAGAGCTACCTAAAGGTCGGAAACTTTAACATGTCAAAGAATGTCTGGATGCAGGGCTGGCAGGAGGTTCTGCTCTCTCACTGGAGCCACTGGACTGCAGTACTCTGCAATGGCTTTTATAGTTTTAAGTGTCTCAACAGGCAAGTTATGCTATTACAAAAAGAGAACACATCACTCAAACCCACTGCTCTTTCACTACAACTAACAAACAAATTTCCATTCCAGAACAGCAGCTTAAACCTACTTAGGTTCTGCATTTGAAGAATATCACTGCTTGCACCAGAGATCAAACATCAGTGTTTTCATCCTTTTTTCCTAGAAGGATAGGTAATTTTCAGAGTTCTCTTATTAATACCAAGTTGCCTTAGTTGGTAGGTTCTGGAATATCAACTACTCCAGTGTTAAGAAGCCTGTTAAAAATTGCCATTTATGCAAATTGACAGTAGAGCTGAACAGAGGCTCAGGTCTGTCTCAAATACCTAAAAAAGGGGGTGGCAGCAGGGGTGGGACAGAAGGACAACACAAAGCATGAGATCAGTTTATTCATGCAGTTAAAGGCTGCTTGCAAAAATTATTTAGGTTTCACTTCTGAATTCTCATGCAAACATCCAAGTAATTAAAAGCCAGACATTTTCCATAGTCACATCTGCCTGTCCAATAAAAAGATCTATATTCAGTTCTTGATCAACATCTCTGCATCTAAAACAGAATAAATACAAAGTTTAACTTTGCAAGACAATTGCAATGCCAATCATTTTTAGTGAACAATTAACCTGATAGGCAGACAACAGAAAACTGCTCCCATCTCAAAAAGTCAAAATCAACTTCAAAAGAAGGTTAGCCTAAATTTTTTCCCCCACATTTCACCTTAACTGTGTCAACAGAAACATTAACTGAGTGCCAAGCTAATTCCAGGTTCCAGGCATTAAAGAGATGCTTTTAAGAGTAATTTTCACATTTTATTTTATAGCAAGCCTAGAGCAAGGAACAGACACATCTTCCGGTACACAAACCCACAGGATGAAGCTCACTGCAATTTCTAAATGTTTCTATAATTCCAAGGTTTTTAGAGCGTGGCCAGATTAGCCATAAATCCAGGACAAGCTTCTCAAACCTGAAGATGGACCTTAAGACTTTACTACCTGCAAGTTTGCAAAACGGGACGATGCAAGGATTATAGTTAATAACAGATCAATTGTCTCATTTTACTCCTCTCTCTCAGCATTAAAGCACGAAGAAATCAGACATCTAAAAGAGAAAACTTCTGAAAATTCTTGCTTTCCTCTCGAGGATACTGCTTTAAACTCCACATCCAGAGCAAGAGAAGGGTCTGTATTTCTGCACCACTCAAATTTATTTAAAATCAAACACTAACTTCTGAAAACAATCCCAAAGAATTTATACCCTGCTTAGATATTTCTTTGTAAGCCTAAAACATGCATACAAGGCAACCAGAAATAATCAACCACTATGTAGTGTATTGCATGAGCAGCAGGAAATCAGGAGGAACTAAGACAAAAGGCACTAGAAAGCAACTCTGACTTCCGCGACACGACTCTGCTGCGCGTTCGCTACTCCTGCGGCGGAACAGCTGCTCCAAGCGAAATCCGGCGGGCCGGGGCAGGGCAGGGGGTTTGCCCCTCCAAGATTTACGTGTTCCGGCTCCTTCCCCTGCGGGGCCGGCGGCGCGGGGGAGCCGCGGGCGCGGTCGAGCGAGGCCGAGGAG
>VZTB01004547.1:12072-28010 GCA_013397245.1 Thryothorus ludovicianus
CCAGGAAGAGGCGGGGCCATGCGGGTCCGGCGCTGCGGGCCAGGGGCTGCCCCGGAGACCCCGTGCGCTGAGCGGGCCCCTGAGGGCCGGGCCCCGGGCGGGAAGGGGAGCTGCGGTGAACTGCGCGTTCGGCGGGCACGTTCAGTAAGAGACAGTTTAGTCACCCTAGCGAGTAGACCTCGGAACACACCGTATGCCTAAACAGGAAGGGCTTTGTCGTAGAACGAGTTGTAAATGGTTCCGTTATAAATTGACTGCGACTCTATCCCAATGAAATTGATCTTGTCTGCAGTTGTAGTTCAAGTTTTCTTTTAAAACTACATTGGCTGGAGAAAATGAGGCGGAGTACTGCATGTGTGGGCTGTCGCTATTTAGGATGAAAATGCAGTCTTTCCTAGTGGTTTGGAGCTGTTCATCTTGGCGCTGAAAGGTTTAAGGTTTCAGGCAGTTTTTAAGACTTTCCATTCCCCACGCATGAACTGATAAGAGGTTGAAGTATTTTTAAAGCTATCTGGGCTGAAAAATACTGCAAATTTGTGACAGTTCCCTGAGCAAGTAGGTCAGTTGTTACAGAATCTCCATAGATAAGTCTGGGTAGTGCTTCCTTAATTGATGCTCAATATATTATAGAAATGTAATTCCAAGCAATTGTCGGAGATATATTTTATTTAAATGTGTTCATGCATGTGTTTCAGATAGTTATTATCAGTGCACTCATACTCTCTAAATGAAATCCATATTCCAAAAGTACAAGACTTAAATCCTTTTTTTCAGCCGTCTGGTAGTTTCTAGTTAAGCTTAAGTTGAGAGAAGTTTAACCGGAGCTTCCAGATACTTTGTTATATATTGTGGAAAATTAAACTGATACTATTATTCTATGTTTAGGAACCTTAAATAAAGTTTTGTTATGATTTCATTAGTACATCTTATCCAAAGATGTTTAGCAGAGATGTAGAAGCTATTTCTGCTATGAATATTCTTATCCTTTCTTCTTACATCTCCCATTGGAGGGTCCAAAATAAAAATTAACTAAAATTCAGAAAGAAAAGCCTTGTGATGTCGGATCGGAACTGACTGGGATTCCCTCCTTCAGATAAAGCCTGTAACAGTACATACCAAATTCTGAGCTACTGGTCTGCTCTCTGAAAACAAAGCAAGCAAAACAGTGTCTGAATATTGTAATTATCAATCCCTGCCACAATACAGAATTAGCTTGGAAAATAAAATAATTTGTATTTCAAGTAGAATAGTAAAAAAAATCACACCAGTCCTAGACTCCCGAAAATCTAACAGTTAAAGCTTTGGGTCACACATGCTGCCACTAAAAGGCTGGAAGCAAACAAAAATTTAGTCAATTTCTTCAAAATTTAAAGGTGTTAAGGAGCCATTCCCTCTCCTATAATAAAAAACCCCAGAGCTATTGAGAAAGAAAAAGTTGAATAACAAAGGAAGTACAAGAGATGATGTGCCCAGACATCATCTCTCTAATCAGTGGCTAACAGACCTGCATCTTACAAATTGCTGTAGGTCTAGAGAAAACTTTAGTTGTGATCGAAGTGAATTAATACACATAAAAGTTACCTTTCGATTTTGCTCACCTGATTTTACTTGTTATTGACTGTATTTGTGCATGTAAATAAAGCTTCAGTAAATGAATTCTTTCACTTCCACCTTGCTTGTCAGGTTAATTAGCAAAACACAAGGCATTCTGCAGGCTTTTTGGAGGTAAACTTGAATTCCAGGTTACCTAAATGTAAAATGGTGAAGCTGTCAAATAAGAGTGACTATTATTTTGTCTAAGACTGTATTTTGTGATCTTCCCATGAGGATTAAAAAGCATTTAATGGGTAATGTTAATTGCAAGCACCAGTAGAAAAAGATTGGCAATTCAGAAGGAAGTTACAGTAAAAGCTGTTGTAGAGGATCAAGAGAAGTCTTTTCATTATGAGAAATCACCTTTTAAGCAGACAGACAGTAGGTGGTCTGATAAAGATGGACATCTCTGTGGTACTTGCTTGCAGGGGGAGGGAGTTGAAATCATGTGAGGTAAAAGAAAGAAGCATTAGAAAGCTTTCATCAGCTTTCTTTAAATGGAACCTTAAAGACTTCAAAAAGAATGTTAGCCACAGAGCTAGCAATTACTTGATAAAAATAAAATACTTCTAAATTTTAAGCAATTTATGAGAAGTGAAATTAACTTCAGATTCAACCACTCCAGTAGCACTGGTAAAAGTTGCCTCTGGAAATCTGAAACTCTTGAGACAAACAAGAAGGCTCGAGCAAAGAAAATGTACCCGTGGCTGAGGAGAGCCAGGTTAAATGGATTGTTTACAAGCAAGGTCACGGGACGTGATGGGAAGTTTCTGTAGGCATTGAGGAATCTAGCTGGTGTACTGTGTGACCACCTCTAATTATCTTTCAAAGTCATAGTGTTTGGGGAGGGAAATGTCACTCCTGGATTCCAGATGGGCAGGAAGGAGCATTGGTAAAATAAGAGGAAATCAGCCCCACCTCAGTGTCGGGGAAAGTGACGGAGCAAATTCCCCTGACAGCCATTTTCAAGTGTGAAACAAGAAGACTGGGAATTTATGGATTTATGAAGAGAAAATTGTGCCTGACCACCTGGTATAGCCTTCTGCTGCCATGAATTGACTGGGACATGGGGGGACAGCAGCTAATACTGATTATCTTGACTTTCTCAAGGGTTTTGTAACATAACATCCCTTGAAGTATTTTTCTTTGACTGCTCCTTTGAAAGCAGTAGTAGAATGCCACTAAAAGCCAATATTTTTCTATAGCCTGTGCTACCTAAGTTTGTTTCCATACACAGTAACTTTACACCACTTTCCTTATTGTATAACCAAGATGTTAGTATTTTGTGTAGATTAGTGATGCAGGGCACAGGAAACCAATTTCTCTTCTACAACATGAATGTTCTTTCTCATGTGAATTAATCAAAAGGCAAAATCTTCAAATGCCAATCTCCTACTACTCGCAGTAGACTGCCGGTACAAACTACAGCTGATAATACTCCTATTTTCTGTTTGTGTTCAGACACGTGCTCCAGTTTCACAGACACATGCTCGCACATCAGATTGACTTGAACTAACGTTCAAATATAGACAAATCAAAAAATGTTAACTTTATTACATTTCAAAGACAACAGACTTTATTCTAAACTCCTGCAGATCCACAGTGCTTCCCAAGTACAAGAAGTGGCTTTCATCCCCTTTCCATTGTTATACCTTTCAGGTTTATAAAGTAACTCCTCTCATTTTTATGTATGCCTTAGTATGATTTATGGAGTTGTTTTTTTTTAAGAAGGCTCATGTAGAACAGAAAAACATCTTACAGAAAACAAACTCTTAATTTCTGTGTAGTAATGCCCAATCCACCACATCTGTAATCCCAAAAATTCTATAAAATAATTTAAAAAGGAAGTATAAGACCAATCTATATACACACTCAGAAAAATCATGAAAATATTTTTCCCAGATAAAATTTCAAACTAGTAATTGTCTTTCCCAGATTCAAGTTTATCGAGAAATCTTAAAATCCTGCCTATGATGAGATTAACAGATGAATGCTACATGGTCAGTGCAAGCAGCTGAAACCAGTTTAAACCTGCTGCCTCTGGATGGCAGTCAGCTGTACAAATTAGCATTGGTAAACCGAAACAGCTGTGAGATTTCTGCATCTGCCTTTTATCTGTTTTACAGCAAACACATGAAAAAATTTAGGATTGCTGTATTAAGCATAGCAGTATCCACTAGAAATCACATCAGCAGCTCTAGGAGTGTGTTTTACAATGACATTCTTCTCCCCATAAAATTGATTGTCTCAAAGATGGAGTAGTTTTTCTTGACTTACAATTATTTTTAAACTTACTTCAAAGTAAGATGAGGGGGTTTGCTGACAACCTGAGATAGTGTTGCTAACTCTCAATCTCCAAGCACACATTAAAAAAGGAGGAGTATCTCCACCACTGAGAGACTGGGAAAACACACAAAAGCAGTTAAGATTTGACAATCTTCTTCTGAAAAGAGATTCTTCATTTAGTTACCTTTCAGGGCAGCATTTCTACAGTCACTTATGAAATCTAGTGTCTGTTCTACAGACAACACTTCTTGGATTACAGAAACATGTTTTTTTCAAAAGAGGATTTTAGAAAACCCTTTTTAACAGCTATATAGAGGTCTATGTATTGGTAGATAAACTAATAGTTTTATGATATACTTTTAATACCTATAGGTGTGAATATGTATGTGTAGGGGAAAAAAAGGGAAATGTAAAAACTTTTTTTCTTTTTTTTTTNTTGCATGTCTGCTATGAGGTTTGCTACTTGCTGTTTTTTTCTGGCAGGACATGCAATTGTTTGGGTAGGTGCCCATTGGAGCGGAAAAAAAGTATCTTTCTTTTTTGCTGTGAGGTTATCCTGCTGGGAATCACAGCATGTAGTTCTAGACAAGGGGAAGATGTTTTTAAAGCTAAAATACCCCTGTCTGAACTAGGCAATTCAGAGGTGTTGGATAGAAGATTCTGGAATCCACTTGTATGAATTTCTTCTACTTTCCCATCACATTTTGTAGAGCAGGGAAAGAAGTTTTCTATGTGGCATAAGAATATAATAGAATCTTTGTAATTGTGAAATTTGAAAACGAGGTGCAGATAAACATTAATGTTTTACTTCCAACTTTTTTTTGAAAGTGGCATTAAATAGGTGGTATTACAAAACAAAAATGAGTTTGGTAAGCAGTAACACTAATAAAATTATTGGTGTCTTCAATCATCTTAAAAAATAAGCACATAATGATTCAATGTGTAATAGATTAACTACATTTGCAGTTTAACATCACACGTTGTTTACTGCAAGGTCAAGAAATGACCCAGTGTGTTTTCATACAATTAAAATGCAGCAGAAAAAAAATTTGGTTAGATGTTTTATCTGTTCGGAGGTCTACAGCACAGTTTTTAACCCTTGCATGCATCAGCTACAACCTCATCATTCATTGCTCATGTCAGTTTGCAAATGAGACAATTTTATGTGATTATTTCATTTTTTCAAGACTTGGTATTATGTCAGCTAACCAGCTGTTACTGTCTATTTCAATATTTATTAGTAAATCTCAGTTTCTTTGTAGTGAAGCCATAGCTTTCAGCTGAAGTAGTTTTTGGCAGAAACATTCTCAGCAAAAAATACCTTCTCCATATTCAACACCAGTTGTTGATTATTCTATTGTAAGTGGAAGTTCTTGCAGATGAAAATAAATCAAATATGCTAAAACACGGATGTTAAGAGCCATGGCACAATACTTACAAGTCCTGTATTTTGCCAGTGTGTACTTATAATTCAGTAGAAAGCTTTTGCCCTTTGTTTTTGGTTTTTTTGTTGTTGTGTTTTTTTTCTCCAAAGTTTCCTTCATAGATTACCAGCATGAGATGAGAATTTCTCTGTAGAGCATCTGGTTCATCTGCTATCACACTGTCTATTAAAAGACAGTCCATGAAAGATTTGTCCCAAATCAGTATTACTACATCTGGCAAACAAGACTGAATATTTTGCCACAGTTTTCTGTATTACTTTCAACAATACTAAAGCATAAACATTTCAGCCATTTGCAGCATCCAGCCATACCTCATGAAATGGATGCAGCAGAGCCACACTCCCCCTTGTGTTACGCAGCTGCAAAAATAGATGTTACAGACTACTGTGATAAGAAATTTAATTCCTGGTGCTCTAATGTTTGGGCCATGCAGAAGAGCTGTGTTACTTCAGCAATATGACTTTTCATGAGGCACTCTTCTTGGCCATCTCAGGAATCTTACCAGCTGAGTCATTTGTTTTCTTGCATGTTCTAAAGCTTTTAATCAGGTATTGATCTAAATATGAGGGGCTGAAAGTGTCCTGATTCAAGTATTACAAGCTATATGTTAGCTGAATCTTTCACAGCTCAGTAATGTTTATCCACACTTGCAAATTACTTTTGATAGGCACAACATCCTATGTACTGATGTATTTCTGATGTGGTTTAAAACACTGGATTTAGTGCTCATTTCATGTTTTCTCTTTCTTTAAGCCAAACAGCTGCTACTTTTTCCGTATGTAATGCTTATCCCTAAAGCAAGAGTTCAAATAGTTCAAATTGCAGAACTGAAATACAAGTCACCATCTCACACACAGTATTCAGGAAAAGCAAACTCAAGGGATCAAAGAGCTGGAAATCAGGGAGTGCCACAAAGAGGGTCTGGCCCACAAGGCAGGGTGATGCTGTCAGTACTTGAAATGAGGCTTTCAGAAAGCAGTAGAAGAGACCTGATGCTCCTAGAAACCCTCCAAGAAACTTGAGGGACCTGCTGCTGCCAGGTACAAGGCAAGGGGGCCACTGTGCTGTGGGCCTGGGGAGCTGTGGCAGCTTGTAGCTCTTAATGCAGGGTGCCTGGAGCCTTTGTTTCAGCTGCCCCCTGCTTGGAGACGGTGATTCTCCCAGCCTTTAGCTGGTGCTAGGAGGCTTGTTGGATCAGAGGGAGTAGCTAGGGCTCCCCCTGGACCTTTGTGCAAGACCTGTGCTGCTGTTGGAGAGCTGTGCTTCTAAGCTGAGGAATTTTGGAAGTCAGCAACCTGTGCAGCTTGGGGAAAGATAGGACCTCCTCAGAACCTGCAGCTTCAAGAGCCCTGGGCCCCACAATGTAGACCTGAGCAGTCTGTCACTAGCAGAACCACGGGTGGAATACCAGTTGAAGGCAATAGCTGGAAAGCAGTGGCTTCCAGCACTCCATGTAAGGTTCCTGCTTGTAGTGGAGTTTTAATGGTGTCACAGAGCTCCAATTTCAAGGCAGTCTCATGGACATTGCAATAGAATCTTCTGTACACATTCCTAAATTAAATATAATCCATGGCAACAGGATACCATACCATACCATACTTTTTCTCTCTGAAAAAGTGCCTTCAAGCAGAAAAGAGAAGTTAGACCCAGTATTCCCAAATGCTTGATGAGAAAGTAAACTGTTGATTTAGGAAATAATGTCCAAATAGGGAGCAGGTATAGAAACCCTAAATAACAAGGGGCCCAATATTCTAGGGTGATTAGGGCCATAATCTGTTAATAGTGAGAGTCACTTTTCTGTAGACAAGTAAAACATAGTGATAGTGGTACATTAGATCCACATATACAAGGACAAAAAGATGAAACAATTTGTGTTGCTACATTGTTTTGTGGTTTCCAAGAAAACTGGATGTGAAGCCAAATTTAACTCTCCTGTAAAATTCTGTGCCTAGCTGTTAAATTTTTTTACCACATGACCCTTCTGCATGTCTTCAGAAGAGTGCTTTCAGCATACTTAGTTTTAACCCTACTCACTGACTGAGGCATCTTTCTCTGCCTACCAAAACTACTAAACTTGCAACTAAAGTCCTCTCTTTGTGACAGAAGCCACTCACTGCCCTGTCTGATTTCACTGCAAGACTGGGCTGTATTTGGTCCAGCTGAGGTGAAGTTAATTTTCCTCACAGCAGCCCTCACAGTGCTATGCTTTGCACTGGCAGCTACAGAGGTGATGATAACACAACAGTGTTTGGTTTCTGCTGTATAGCACTGGCACAGCACCAGCGCCCAACATTCCGCCCCCCCATCAACACGCTGGGGGTGAGCAAGATCTTGGAAGGGGACACAAATAGGCCACCTGACCAAAGAGACCAAAGGGTGGTCTGTTTCATATCATATGATGTCAGCTCAGATAGAAAAGCTAAGAAGAAGAGGATGAAGGTGGGGCATTTGTTCTTTACAGTGTTAGCCTCCAGAGCAGCCACTACCTGTGATGATACCCTGTTTCCTGGAAGTGACTGGACATCACTTGCTGATAAGAAGTAGAAAATAAAATTATTTTCCCTTTGCTTGTATGTGTGTAAACTTTCTCTCTCGCTTTAGTAAACTGCCTTATTTAAACCTGCAAGTTGTTTTCCATCTTATTTTCTCTCCTGTGCAGCTGGGGAAGGGGGAGTGATAGAGCAGCTTGGTGGCNATGTCAGCTCAGATAGAAAAGCTAAGAAGAAGAGGATGAAGGTGGGGCATTTGTTCTTTACAGTGTTAGCCTCCAGAGCAGCCACTACCTGTGATGATACCCTGTTTCCTGGAAGTGACTGGACATCACTTGCTGATAAGAAGTAGAAAATAAAATTATTTTCCCTTTGCTTGTATGTGTGTAAACTTTCTCTCTCGCTTTAGTAAACTGCCTTATTTAAACCTGCAAGTTGTTTTCCATCTTATTTTCTCTCCTGTGCAGCTGGGGAAGGGGGAGTGATAGAGCAGCTTGGTGGCACCCGGCACCAAGACAAGGTAAACACACCACGTGGGGTTATTCACAGAAACATTTCTTTGTTGTGAAGAACCCAGTCTTGCAATGAAATCACTGAAAACAGATCTGTGGGCACTGAGATGCACAGAGGCAGGAACATAAATAAGACTTTACTAATGTATATTGATTGAGTACTGAGGTCTACAGAAACTGTAGATTAATAAAATAGTGTTATGGAGAATTTCCTAAAACTTAAATAACTCAATTTCACACAGCTTTAAAGAGCATTAGTTTATTATCTATTCTCCATGTGTTACCTCAGAAACAGTCTTATTATATACAAAAATTTGGAATGTTGAATAATGCTGATCAATAGAAACATTACATAGCTGTTGACAAGGGAATATTTCTAAACAAAACCAAAATAATAATGAATGTTTGATTCTGTGTGTTGCTTATTGCTATGACTGTGTTCATAGAATGCTTTCAAGTATTTACAATTTTTTAACTCATCAAAAAAAGAAACTAAAAAAATATTTACATAATAAATACGTGGGAGACTTCATCTTTTCATTACATCAGTTGAACTGATTCTTTAATGAACTATTAAGAATAGAAAGAATTAACATGGGTTGCATTAATTCACTGCCATGCTGTGTAACTCAGGCTGCTGATGGATTTTATTCTATTCAAAATGTAGTTTACAATGCATTCAAAATGAAAAGTGCTGATATTGTCTCTCCTCCTATTGAATCCTGGCTGGACTAGTTCAGGAGACATCTTTCTCCCACTCCCCACAAAATCATTTAGTCTGACATGTTTACCTTCACACACTGACACTGACAAAACAAACACATATCAATTCACTGAAAACTCAAACATATAGTGAGTAAAATCAGCATAATCCATGTTTTATTAGACGATTAATTTGCTAACTGACGGAAGACAAGCTTTGGCCAAGTATTTCCACAAGAAGTACTAAACTTCTTGCTATAAATCTCTACTTATATAGTTCTACCAGCCAAACAGTTTTTGGTAGAATTTTTCTGTGATACATAAATCTGAAAATTAAGTGACACAACAACATTTAAAACTTCTGTTACCATTAAAGCAAAATACAATACAGTATAATTTCTCAGTGATATATTTAAATGTACTGCAAAATGTATACAAAGTCAGTCCAAGATCAGTAAAGAATCAGTTCTGCTTTTTGGACTTTTCCCTTCTCAAAGATACAGGTTTTATAGAAGACCAAGGTCATTTAGGACTTGTCTGTATGTATCCCCATTAAAAGGCAGTGTGTGATAAAAATAACATGATTAAAAGTAATGAACATGTGATGCAAACATTTTGCACTTTCAATAAAAAAATAGAAACTAAATAACAACTAAACACTGAAGCCTGCCATTATATAGCTATGTTTCTCATTCTTTAAGATTAACAGCACACAGAAAATAAGTGAATTTTATCAAAATACAGCACATTTCTGCTAATATAGCCAAAAAATCATTTTCTATGTAAATATTACTGAAAATTAACTAAAAAGAATTAAAATATACAAAGAGTTGTTAAAGGGTTTCAATTAAAATTATTAGAACTATACACAGTACAATAAGCAATAGTTAACATCTTTGAAAGAAGTGCAATAATATTGGAGTTCACTTATTAAAAAAGTACTGCCTGTTTATTACTGCTAGCTATGTATAATTCCTTTTTTTTTTCCAGCTCATTGTTCCAAAACTAAGGGAAGCTGGTGTTTTTTGCTAGCTTTATTAAAAGCATTTACTTTTTGGGTTGAAAAAAGCGCTTACACTACCAACTTGTATGCAATTAAAAATGAACTGCAATAATTGAATATTGCTCCAATGACAGGCTAATTATTAGCCCTGATTAAAAACAGTTATCGGTCTTCTATGGCACTTTTCCCTGGTCCATAACAACCGTGTATGAGTTATCACTGCACACTATGCAGTCTCTATTCAATTACAAAGGAGAAAGATAATGTTTCTGGTAAACAAAATTAATAGAAGCATAATTGAACCTTTTATACAGTAATAAGGAACAAAGGCAGCCTGTGGTAAATCACTATTACATTAATGTAATTAGAAACCCTTTAATGACTCTGAAGTGTCTAGTTCACATTTAATGTTACCTGTAGGAACAGCCCTTTAAGAAACCTCATTACGAACTGGTGGGTTTTAAGTACACCCTCCCTTTGCTCTCCATCTCACCACAGCAATTCTCCATCACTGCTCCAAGTTTCACAAACTTGCTTTGGTTACCTAGCTCCATGCGTATGGTTTCCTTTTTGATTAACAAGGCAATGCAAAGGCCAAACAAAATCGAGATGTCTTTCATTACCTTTCCTGCATCATTTGTGTATCTTTAAATTTGTATTACAGGCAACAATTTTAAAAACTGGCCATTTCAATTTCATTTTTAAAATCTGTCAGCTTAAAATGGAGTCTTTTTTATAAAGATAAAATTATCACCATTTCCACAAAATTGGGGATTTCTATAGCAGAGAAAAATCTCTGGGCACAATTCCACAGTACAGTTGAAAAAATTATGTATGCAAGAAAACAACTAAACATGAATCACATGTGGCAAATGAATATTCAATGACTACATTAAGAACAAATCCTGTATAATATCACAAATTTGTAGTTACAGTCTTCCTAAAAAAAACACCGTAAGCTTTTATTGCATTTTCTATTGGTAGACGTACACTCCAGAACTAAACATTTTTTCTTCTCTCCTGATTCCAGATTTAGATAGCAGATAATTGTTTCACCTGACCTTTATTCTGTCCAACCAGCACCACCTTCCATCTACCCATTCATCTATACAATGTGCACATAGCAAAGCCAACACTTCATATCCCCGTTCGTATCTACAGAAGTGGTTCAGCGTAACACATTAATATCTGGTGAATAAAAATAAAGGCAATAAACAGCTACAGGACAGACAGCCCTGCCATCTGTCCATTGGCTACAACTGAGGCTTCGCAAAGCCTTGCACGAAGTTTAGTAATGTGTATGAATTATCCAAAAATAAACCTACCATCTGTACAAAAAAACAACACAGGTTTGTTCTTGGAGGAGTGATCCTTAGATTGCTATAATGCTTAAAAACAAGTTTATTCACCATACGCATTTCCAAAATTATTTCCTGTATGTTCTCTGCAGTGGTTTTTCCCCCTTTAACCACAAGTTCAATATTTCCTGTACAAATTTTGATCATAATTCTTTTTGAGTTCTTTTAACGTATAAAAATATGCAAAATATTCAGTTTCCCCATAGTCCTTCAATGAATTCTGTTGGTTTATCCCCACAATCCATGGTACTTATGAAGAAACTTCTCGCACAATGATGAGTTCCACTGCGTTCTGAAAAGTCTTTAGCAACGATACCGCTTGTCCATGATCAATATTGATGAAGCTGTATCCATTAGCCTAAAAAGAAATATTTAAAATTGAAAATGACAGTCTTTTATTCCATGTTAGTAAAAGATATTTCATTATTTTATGGAAGTTTATTTAGGCCTTTAGTTTTCTATTTGAAAGCAGAGAATAAAACACTGCAGATTCCTTTAATTTGTACCTGCATGCTACAAAAAACTAAACTACCATATCAGCCTTGGAAGAATATTGCAAATAAGCAAAGGAAAAGAAAACTAAACTTTAAGCTATTAACATCAGACATCTAATTCATCAGCAACAATACTGCGACAACAAAAAACCCCAAATGTACTACAAATGATACATCCTATTTTAAGTATCTGACTATTAGAAATGGCATGTGTGATAAAATAAAACTATATAGAATCCTGTGACAAAAATATTAATGGCAGTGGGAGCCATTTTTTTGTGTTAGACTCTGAGATAATCCCCAACTTGTATTTACATGTGACTCTAAACAATATTGTTATTTTTGGACAAGTTTGTCTTAGTAAACATAGACAGGCCAAGTGGCCTACCAAAGAGAGGGAAAACGTGGCTATGGCTCAACTTCTCACAGTGTACTAGTGCAAGATTATGCTCAACCTGGTCAGCAAAGCATTGCAGAAGGACAGACTTGTCCATTTAAATTGTTAACAGCTTCCAGCTGCACATCCCACCTTCTTCCCTGAGCTACTTATGTGGTGACTGAGACCTGTCACCACTGTGCTGTCTGTACCTTAGCTGTGACATTTTGAAACTTACAGTTCTTATCCCATCACTGAACACTCGCTGTTGTTACCAGCTGAATCCTTGGTTAGAAAAAACAAGGATTTTCAAATATTTATAGAGTTGCAAAGGAAGATTTATATAGACTGTTCAGAGAGCAAAAGTGGCAACAACCCTTCCAAATAATGATTTGTACAGAATGTTCTAGCCTAGTCTTAAGTCTTACTTTCAATTATCTAGTCACTAGTCATGTAGAATATTTTTATCAGACATACGTATTAGACATGCGTTGTAATATGCTTGCCTATTGAATGTTTTACAAAGAACGCTGCAATAGAAAAGCATAGAAAAAGGCATTTTGAAAGAGATGATATTCATTAAAAAAATCCACAGAAGTCTGAGTGGCAGCAAGACAGAGTGGGACTGTCATTATCACTGGGATTATCACAGATAAAAAGAATGTGCTGTGAATTTTTTTACATAAAAAATATACTTTGTTATGAGAAATAAAGTGGCTTCTGAGTCTCTGGTAAAGCATGGTAATTCAACTTGTCCTTGAACTCTTTTTCAAACTGAACTCCTTATTAAACAATAAGCAAAACCCAAGCAGAACCAACACAAAAAAAAAACCAAACTTCATTAACGAATTTGATTTGTCTGCATGGCATTTATAAAGACAGGAATAAACCATTAAAACAGAAATTACCTTTCAGGTATTTTCCACTTTACAAATACATAGCAAATGTGCTAACAGGTTTTTCAAAGGCTTAACATGCTTCTTGTTCCTGTATGTGTTGGTTATCTTGGGTGTTGGGTCACCACCACCACTTATCAGTAAGAGAACTAGGACCTCTCTCACCCCCGTAAGGAGAAAAAAGCACAGAATATTTATCATGCTCAAGAACAATCATCTATTAGTTGGAGAAACCAGTTCAGTTTTCTTGTGTGCCTTTTGGCTTTAGTTTTCATTTGAAGAATTAGGCTGAGTTTTCAGTTTGGGTTTGTTTTAGAACATGCTTCACAGAATGCTGTGGTTTAATCACAATACTAGTGGAGGTGAGGAGGTTTGGTTTTGAGCTTTTTGCTCTGTTTTTAGAAGACTGAAATGCGAGCAGACTCGCCTCTATCAACATTTTCATGATATGGTGAATAATTATTTTTAACAAGCTCTGCAATTTAAGGGTAGCTATAACAATGTTCAAATGTCCCGCTAGCCCATTTTGGTTAATAAGGCACTATGAACACCATGTTCATTTCTCTGACCCCTCCAGTAATGAGCTCATTAGACAACTTGAAACAAATCTGAAACAGAAAAGGTCTGATAGGTACCGACTTCCTAGAGAAAGGAACAACACAGCTCACAGTCCAGAAGCCATGGCTCCTGAAATGCCTGACCTGGCTGTCCAGCAGCAGATGGGCAGCCAGGAGGTGCGTGCTGTGTCCAGCAGACACCAGCCAGCAGAGGGGCAGCTCTGGCCAGTGCTTGTGCATGTCTGGCCTGCCAGTGGGGGAGAGGCAGCAAAGCTGGCAGGAGCTGCAGCACAGAGAGGGATGTAACAGGAGAGTGCAACTGTGGAGAGCGGCTGTCAGGGACAGCTGCTGGTGTTCAGACAACTCATTGTTCATAACACTGCATGTGAATGACCACAAATGCAACAACTGAATGATGGTATAGCCTAATGAAATGCTCATGTTCCATCTCAGATGACATCTTTTATCACTTTTTTGTCTTCAGAAGTGTGAAAAATGTTCATATTTTGAAAAAATGATCCACTGTGCTTCAGTCTGAGTCACTTATTGGTGTGTTAGGTGGCAGAAAATGAAAAGCTTNAGGCAATCTATCTAAAAATTAAGCATTCTGCTCTTAGGTGCAAACTGAAAACAAACTGATATATTATACAGGCTAGTTAATTAAATCATTACAATACCTGAATTATTTTATCCCCTGGCTGTAACAGCTTAGATGCCGGTCCGTCTGGCTGTACTCTGGTTACAAATATGCCCTTGAAAAACAGAGGTGGAAATATTTTTGAAAACTTATTTATAAATAACAAGATAGCATCAAACAGATTCAAAATATTTTTCCATCCTAAGTAGAACAGAATGCAATACTATTCTACAGGTCTCTGTCTTTTGAGGCTGTCTTCCTTTTCTGATGTTAAAAAATCTGTAATTATCTTTAAAAGGTTCCTGAGGGGCAAATTGTGATCCACCTTGGTTTAATTTGGCAGATGTATATGTCAAGATGAATTATCAATCACCAGAAAGAGAGCTGTAGGCTAAATCACTCTCTCTTTTATAAGAGGATTCCAAATTGTACACTCCACAATTCACTATCTCAAATCCACTAACTGATAACTAGAACTGTGCAAAAACCATCCATCTGGAATAATCATCTAGACTGTCATGCAACCACTGTGACCACCTACAAACTTGATTCTCCACATTATTAGTCCAATTTTCTCCCTTTCAGTCCTGGAGTGTAGTGGTTTGGGAAATATATACTTTATTTTCTTCCACTGCTGAACATGAGAAACATTATAGATCAGAAGAACTTCAAAAAGCATTAGTATAGAATACTTACATCATCTTCTGGTCTGAATGGATTTCCTCTTCCTCCAACTCCTCCTGATATACTAAATCCAAGTTCTGGGTCTTTGTCAACTCTCACTCGAATCTAAGTAATTACAACCAAAGTTAGATGAATTGGCTGAAAAATCTACATTCAAAGCTAGTGTAATGAAATTATTACTAAGGAATTCAGATTAATAAAAACTTTAAAATAAAAAAAATTAGAAGCAGAGTGTTATGTCTCATTAATGCAGAACAACATTGCAATACAACATCACGTATCACTGCACCTAAGTTTTACTCCAATACCACTATTACTATAATCATAATTCACATGGGCTTTAAATTCAGAGTTATTTTGATATTATGTAGGTTACTTTAATGCCCCCAGCAAATATACATGCTGATGTGAAAGATTCTCTTCCTCCTATTCCTTTGCTACCTCTAGATTGAAAATCAAACCTCATTCCTACTTTCACTGCAAGTTCTGCATAGCCAAGACTCTGTCCTCTTTCTCTTGCTAGAAGAGTTGAATAAAAACTTACTCAACTCTTCTAGCAAGGAAGAGAATGTCCACAGGAAGTGGACATTCTCCTTCTAGCACAGAATGAAAATGTAGTTTTCATTTCTCAAAAATACTCAAACAATATAGAAAGAAGGCTGTCACAATGAAAGAGTCATGAAATGGTATACGAATTTCTTATATACACATCTGTCTATCATAAATAAAACTGATAATTATCAAGCATGCATCAGATTGCTCAATCATTTTTATCAATTTTTGCTTATGGATACACATTTCTGCACTTGCAATTTTTTTAACCATTCCAGATGCAAAGTACTCTAGGTTGTATTGTGACTTTACGTTTTCTTCAGTTACTAGCTAAATAATGAAGTTGAGATAAAT
>VZTB01004547.1:28121-43748 GCA_013397245.1 Thryothorus ludovicianus
AAATTCTACCACCTTTCTCTCAAAACTGGAAGGAATGTGTGATTTGAGGAATAGAATTGCTCTGAGATAACACCTTTTGCCAGAGATAAATCCCTATATTGTTTCTGTCATCTTCTACAGAGAAATGATAATAAATTAAAACAATGTAACAACTCATTGTCTCTGACTGAGATGCATCTGTCAGATTTTACTCTTACCTCTTGCTTTGCCAACTCATGGCTTTGTCTGGGAGAGCACTGGGACTGTGTATAGGGAGGTTGGTGGGCAACTTTCAACATCAGATAATCAATTAATTGCTCTCTAGATGGATGTCTTGCAACTGATGATTGAGGAGGGAGATGATGGACTTGGCTGTAGTTTGCTGGAAGTCTCTGAGGCTGGCACAGTTGTCCATTTGTTAAAGGCATCTTAAAAAAACCATGAATATTCAGGGTCATACATTTTATAAGCAGCAATCCTCAATTTCTGCTTTATTAATTCAATACTTCTCACATGTGACAGCTCTTAATTTTCAGAAACATTACTAAAACTACTCTTCTGGATCACATACAATTATATCCATTTTGTTTATAGTTATCAGCTCTGACCTACTGAACAATCTGAAAAACAAAAACTTAATTTCAGAGCTGATTTATTAGCACAAATTATGCAGCCTATGATTTTAGCGTTTTTTTTTTTACTGAGTTTCCTCAAACATTATTTTCTAGCAGTACAACTGATAGTATTGACACTTGATTCACACCATTATAGTCTGTGCTTTCCTTGCGAAAAATTCAGAGATTTTGTAACAATTTCCAACAGATCATACAAAAATAAAACTTCCCCCCAACCCCAGCTGGCAGACTACATGCTCACCAAGCATCTTATGGTGACCACTTCACAAGAAAACTCCCTGAGCAACTTCCCATCCAAGCTCAAGATTTTAATATCCAAATTGTAGTATTTTCAACAAATGTTACTCGTTTGTTAATGCATATATAATTGATTGATGACAAGCAGAAGTGAGATACACAACTGTCAATGCAATACAGTGCATTCCAACCATGTCACTCGGAATTATGCTGGAGGTGGCAACATTTCCTTAGTGAACCTGTGTTGAGATGGGCAGCCTTTTTCCCACCTTGCCAATACATCTCATGCTCTTATTCACCCCAATGAGTCACTGATTGGCCACCATTATCATTAGTTACAGGACACAAAGATACAAAGTACTCTCTCAGTATTACAAGTAACATCCAAATTTAAACCTGTAACCATGCTACGTGAATAGACACACCCGAATCTGCTCTGTTGACTGTAGGTCAGACTGATTCTGAGAAATGATAATGTGTGTATATAATACATTTCAGATTATTTACAGGTCATATGTATTTAATTTACACAATTTCCCACTGCCTTTTCTGAAAACATGAAGTATGACAGGAAAACTTTTTTTGTTGCCAGAGGTAGAGATTATATAGATAAATGTATCCACAGCTATGCAAGTTCCCAATACCCACTGTAAAATTGCAACTGAAATTACTGAAAGTGTAAGAATAAAATCAACTTCGGCATCATAATAATTTACAAGAATCAATTTAGTTTCATGGTAGCAAGACCTGCCTCCAGAGATGGTGCTTAAAGATGAATACAGAGTGTCTCCTACTAATTCTGGCTTATCATCACAATTTTATCACAACAGATTTCAAGTTTGTTCTTTGAAAGGTTTAATCAGCTTCATATTACTTTTCTGAAATCATTTACAATATTCCAAATTACATTTGCAAATACTTGTTTGGCTGCAAATCTCTTCTTTCAAAAGACTTACTGAAGAAAAGTAAGAACTATCTTCCTTCATATAGCTCACTGTTTTGTCTTCCTAAAAGAAGAAATTGTTTCTTTCATTTATGCCAGCTCTGAAGTCTGTGTATTGCATTTTAAAGAAGCTCTAGTTTCAACTGCTATCCCAACATAAGTTTCTACTGCTAATAAAAAATAAAGCCTCATGAATAATAGCAAATAATGTCCTATCCATGTTGTCAGGCAGATAATTACCTGCACAGCTGTTTTTTTGATGCTGTCTGGAGGAACATCTTTGAGACTAAGTGTGGCAGATGAGTAATTCTGCTGTCCTGAAATGAATACTTCATCCTGGCATTGGTCTCCTGAAGCAGAAGCCTGGGGATGCTTTAAACAGAATGAAGCAGTAAAGACAATGGTCTTCATATAATTAAAACTAAAAAATTCTCAAAAGAAGCTCAGGATAAAACATTTAAAGGGGTCTATAATTATTCTTTTTATTAACTAGGACACTTTTTATGCAGGAAATCTCACTAACCAAGACACCATACATCCGTAAAATATTGATGGACATTTAAAAATCTCGTGACTGTAGAGGTGTCTTTTATCAGCAGTAAATTAATTAACAAATCCTAGGGACTAACTCTCAAGGAAGTCTTCTGTAGATTTTATGCTGCTCACTATGGATGCCACAACATCACTCAGGGGGCTCATTTAAAAACTCATTTCCTCATATTTTCTGACTATGAATTTTCTTGAATGCCTACAGTATCTTACAGTACAGTTTATATCATCAGAATTTGTTTTCAGGGAGGAAGGAGAATAGTAAGATTTTGTCCAAACCTTATCAGCTTAAATTAAATTCAGAATGGTAATCTTTTGATCACAAAGGTACAATGAAACTTGACAGTCTTAACATATGTTCAACCATCTACAAAGCCAGTTAGAGAACTCAGCTTCATGACATTAAACTGAAAAAGTCCTGCAATAAGTTTACAGCATAAGAAGTGAAGGCAAAATATTTAATGCCTAAAAAAACTTTCAGCATATAAATGATATTTTTTTATTAAAGCATTGTGCATATGTAAAAGGCTAACTCCATAAATTTAAGAACCCCCTTACAGTTTATGCTTTCCCCCTCTATATATTGCAAGAGCCTCCTGTAGGTACTCACTCGAACAATGTGCACACCAGAACCTCTTCCGTCTGCAACACTCAAGGCAACACTACCCTGGCTGCCATGCAGATCCCTAGAGCTGCCATAGTGAAAGCTGCTAACTGCAGCATAATTGGAATTAAAGGACCGAGACAGCATGCTCTGAATAAAGAGGGGATAGATTTAACACAGAGATTAGTGCAGCATGCATAAACCACAAGACATGTTATACATATAATACAAACATATTCTATTGTCATGCAAGATAAAAACCATGCAAGAACAGTACCACTGTGATGTATAAACACAACTCAGTGACCCTATTTACCTTTATTTACTGTAAATCAGCATGCATTCAGCAGATCACATGCAGAATTACAAGTAAATAAAGTTATTGAAATATTCACGTGTCTGAAAAAACAATAAAGGTGCTTATCAAAATTTTCAGATTTTCATTATATTTGCAACATATCAAATATGTTATAGGAAGAGAAGCTGGAAGTCAAGTAAAACATCTGTGGAAATCTATCTAATTACCCCTTACTATTTTGTCTCATCCCCCACCTCACTACTAGTAAAGTACAAATAAAAATTTACACAGAGATTTGACTGACTGAATTTTCTTGCTATAACCATGCTGATAATAGCCAGAGTGCATTCCCGTAACACTTCACTCAAGAATGTGAACAAGCTTCATTTAAAGAAGAGGTTTGAACAAAACTACCCCTATGCTACTGTAGGCAAACAGGTAACATGACCTCAAGGACAGATGTGACAGCAGCTTGGGTTTGAGTTTCATTATCTTGCAAACCTGACCCCTGCAATATTGGCAAGGATAACCAAATGAAAGCAAGAGACATTACCATCTTGCCACTGTGGTCTTTTTTAGCTGCAAGAACAAAACAAAATAAAAAGACAGCACAAAGGAAGAAACAGAAAATCTTCCATGGGCCACTTGATGAATAAAACAAAGCTATGTTGAAAATGTGACAACCCCATGAAAAAATACTATTGTAGGAAAAAGATACCACAAAGCATCAAAACACAGCAAATTCAGAGCTGTTTTCAGTAAAGCTTTTTAATTTTTCCGAGTTAAAGAAAGGAATACTCAAAATAGGTATAATTTAACTAAGATACTATAACAATTCTTACACAAATAAATACATTTTGGCATTTGCCTGTTGACTATGTATACTAATCAGATTCTGAAAATAGTCACTAGTCCTTAGGCAAACATCTGGTCTTTCATCCTAGCTTCATCTTGTGAAACTAAAACTAGTCTAATAATCAAAGTCATATGTCTCTGCATACTCATATTCCCCAGATGCTCTGGTAGCAGAGTCACTGGAAACTCCCTTGAAAAACAGTATTTACTGACAATACTGGTTTTATCTTGGCCAAAGTTCTTGGATAACCTCTGCCTCAATGACATAGTAAGCATTCTCCATGTTTCTCTTTTACACCTTCCCTGTTCTCTGGCCAATGGATTTCTCAAGCTTCCAGACAAGTCTGAAGATGTTTTTTCTTTCTCTGGAGAGGAAGACTGGTCTTTGCATTTAAATCTACATTCACTAGACATTCAATCTGAGCTTACTGCTCCTCTTAAGATTCAGGCCAAAAACCCAGGCAAAAATGCCAAAGCCAATTCTCCTTAGGTTCTTAGTGTCTCAAGCCATCTTCTTACTACTCTTCTCATACCACTGTCTATAATTAACCAGGTGGTCTTCTTGCCCCACCATTACAGGCAACTCCCTGTTATTCTCCTTACAGGAAGCTCTCAGTGGCTCCTATCTCTCTTTGTAAGAGGCAAAAAACCATAAAAATAGAAGGAATGCATGGTGGAACTAAAAAGTTCTCTCTTCAAAGTGTCTCTAGCAGACCATCCTACTGTAAAGACCCCTAGATTCACTGGATTCATTCTCAGACAGAGCCAAACAGATGGTCAATTAATAGCAACAATTTGTATGACAAAAGTGATACATGATAATGCAAATTTGGATTTAAAATCTAAGATAGGTCTGCAATAGAGAGGGAGAAGTTTCCTAAAATTTACAGAGGTATGAACATCAGGAAGTGAGATTCAGTTAAGTGAGTTTCAAGGTAACTACATAATCTGAGAAGTATAAACTCTCAGGGGTTTAATAAATAAATAAAATTTTCTTTCTTGGAAGAGACTTTTTCTGAAAGTACAAGATGTGACTGTGCAGTTGATGTAGGGAAGAGTTGAGAACGCTGAAAACACTCTTACTCTCCTTTTCTGTGAGCACAATGCCTCAACACTAAATCGGAAGAAACCCAGAATCTGTACTAACAGTACAAAATAAATACAATTTAAAATTACATGGTCTTGTAAGAAAGCAAATTTACCACAAGAGAAAACAAGAGTATTTGTCCTCTGCCTGTTTTTAGTTGGGAAGAGAGAAACTGATGCATTTGGAATGCAAACAGCATTCCTGCTAGTTTTGTTTCTCTATAGGAGAATGATAAAGGTTGTACATTTCCTAGAAAAATTCTTGAAGGCTGCTGCACCATAGAATACACTTTCTGAAATCTGAATATGCAGATGCCATTAACCCCCCAATTTTCACTCCACATTATAAAAAACTGAATATGGAATAAATACATGATCTAAATTTCACACTAACTATGACTTAATTTTAAGTACCAACTTCATTAGTCACCTGGTTTGCTACCATGTCTTAAGGCATAATGGCCTGCAAAATAATATTTCAAATATTTGAGGCTTGAGAATTATTTCAGTTATTCTGAACTGATAAGCACTAAGAAATAGACACATCATATTTCAGTATATTTTTATGATATATTTAATATATTTTATATACATCATTTAATAAAATTAATTTATGTTTTTATTTAATTTAATATATTTTTAATATAAATCAGTTATTTAGCCACCAATAGTCCATATTAGGAACTACAATACAGCTATGCTCAAAGTAATAATCAGTATATTCATTTTAACCATTCCAATTTGTAGTCAAATCAGCCTCTAATAGAATCAGTTTAGATGCAGGCAGCTAGTAGCATAATTCTGGAGTTTACTTATACTTTTTTTTTAATGATAACAGCCAGAATGTGTTCTCCTTTTTGCAGCTTACAAAAGAATTAACATTTCAGATTCCAAAAGGGTGTGATTTGGGAATTGAAATGCCTCAGTGCATTTACTAAGGTGCAAGAAAATAAGTAGTGGAATTTATTTAGGAGAATTTATATGGAATAATATTGTAATTTTAAGACTAGCTGGAGTCTGTCATGACAATCCATGAAATCTGGGCACAGAAGAACTAATAGTTTCAATAGGAACAAATAATTTTAATATTGGCAAGGAACAAGACTCTGCATTCTACTTATCTTGAAATAGCCTCAACTGGTAACTTAACTGCCAAGCTTAAATGTTAGTCTTTTTTATTCATCAATTTATTTAACATTACCTAGAATCAGGGTAAAGGTAAATCATCCTTTGAGACAATATTAAGTGTCTAGAAATCCCTTCAATTTTCATTCCCACTATCCACATAACAGACATAATAGATTTTCCTACTGAAGAGTTACATATGGAAAAACCACATAATTTAAATTCTACTGTCAGAAAATGTTTGCAGATTGAGAACTTTTACTGTTTACATACCAAACAACTTAAGAATTCTATTAGTTTTAAAGTGTGGTGGTTTGACTTCTGAACTCCAGAAAATATCATTGTAACACATTGATGGTTCAGAAGTCCATTCAAAAAGGAAAAAAATAATAAATATAACTAAAATCAAAATGTATATGTAGCAAGTACTAAATAGATAATACTTCTGTATCAAGACGTATACCTATGTAAAAATATTCTTCAGGTTATGATTTTTATAAACACAAACATTTTATGTGTGCACAGACCCACTGAAGTCATTGTCTTTGATACACTGAAGCAAGTTTAACTAGCGAGAAAACCTGAGGGCACATCAATTAAAATATTTTTGCATGTTAAGTATGTGGCATAAAAAATGTGTTGAAAAAAGTTTCAAACTTTGATTAAAACTGCAATTCTATATCAGTACTGGTACAATGACACATTTTTCTTTCAATAGGGGACTGTACACTGACAACTCTAAGAAAAAAAGTAGGAATTAAACTATGATCCCACCTCTGAAAGCTCTGCATTTGAGATAAACAGTAGATAAAGGAAATAAAACAGAGGACTTAATTTCAGATGAAATTAGAATTGCAAGGAAACACACATCTAATGAACTCCCACGTGATCCGCAAAAAAAATAGGAAAATATACATATGCAGTGGAAGGACAATCAGGCTCAGTAATCAATTTTGTATGCTTAGCAAGGTCATGTAGTAGATATTTGCAGGTAACTGTTGCAGGTATTTCTTACTGCAATTTATGGATGAGAAATTCCTCTACTACACTACACATTAAAATGTGTGACACTAGTGTTTCTACACAGGCGGTATTTAATTTTCAATTCCTGAATAAAAGCCAACAGGAGTCCTGTATGAGTCTAATGTAGCATATGAGGTAGTAAAATGAGTATGTCACAATCAAAAAGGAAAATATGCTGAAAAATATTAGTTTTTAAAACTCACTGAGCACTAAATTTATGAGGGTGGGGCCAAATTGACTGCATGTTTTCGTACATGTTATGTATACAACCACTAGAGAGCAATTTGACATTTAAATAAGTTCCTGTATCCCCCAATAAAATATGCTTTGCATCAGGTAAGCAAAATGTTTTTTCTAACATATGCAGAATTTCTATTCACAAATGGTCTCATGAACTATTTTCACTTTCTTTCATTCAGATGGATAATTTTAGCTATTCTCTACATTTCACAGAAATACACAATGTTCTGAATTCAAAGGGAAACAGAGGAATCATAAAGTCCAACTCCTAAGTGCATGGCCCATCCCAGGACCCTTACAGCTTATTAAAGGTATTATAATTGCTGGCTATTTGGCTGGAACCCACTGTTAGTCTTTTCTGATAGACTTAAAACTAGTCTGTATCTTTGCTTATGCAAAGTAAACTCCTAAAAGTTTTCCCCACCTATATCAGGTAAAAAGGGCTAATAAATATGGAACTAGTTTCTCCAGTTTGTCCAACAAGCAGACACTGTTGGACAAATTTAAGTGGGTTCACTCCTCTCTCTCTCTTCAGTTACTAAATATCATAAAAACACAATCAATGTCTTTCAGGAGCTTAGGAAGAGGAAAAAACCTAACCAAGAGCCAACAAAACCAATCCCCAAAAGCCCACTACAGCCTCCTTCCTAATAAGCATTTCTATCGATAATGATAGAAATTATAAACATCATTAAATTCAGTAACAATAGAGACACAGCAGAAGTAATATTATTAACCTACACTGGTCCAGAAAATAGGTATTAAATATTCATCACAATGCTTACTTTTGTATATGTGATTTTTTTAGTGTTGTATCTTATGTTTAAAAAAAGAAGTGCCATATAAAATCCATGAAAGCTTTGTCAATAAGCTTTTTCCAACGAATGTTCCTTAAACAAGCTCTGTAATTGAACTTGTTCCTTAAATGAGTTCCTTTAATTATTGAATTTTTTTCTTTTCAGATTTCAAAACATTTCAGAAATCTGCTTTATAGATAAAGCACCCTCACCACTTGGCTAATTTTTAATTACAAACACAAATACCAAAGCCATTATTTAAAAGGAACTATGAAATATTCAGTTAATTCCTAGAATATTCACATTATCATATCTGCCAGCTGCCATACAGCATCATATCTACATTTTTCACAATTCAGACTTTTAAGTTGGTTATATCCTGAAGAATATACAGTAGACAATTCAATATACACATTCATTTTTAAACCTATAAATAAGTCTCGGATTGTTAAATAAAGGCTACTTTATAACACTTCAAGGCCAGAACAAAAGAAACATAAAAAACAATCTTAAAAAATCTGTTATATTAAATGCTCAGCTAAAATCTCAATAGCAGCTATTCTACATCAGTCTAGTAGGAAAAATTAAAGTTTACATATAAAGTATAATGAAAAGTATTGTCAGATATAAAGGGAATCTCGTCAGGCAGTCAATGCCATTTATGCAAAGGTGACTACATTGCTGCAGACCCTGACAGGCATCACTGCTGCATTAAACACTGTTCCTAACATGCCCCAACAATCTCCAAACTGCAATAGCAGCATCCTGAAGTTCTGCTTTCCCCTGTACTCAGGACTGCTGGTATTTTTGTTTCTCTTGTCATTTCATGTAAGATTTGATATATCCATCCAGGAGAATGGAAAATGAGAGAATGCACATTTTATTAGAGTAGAAACATGGTGAGGTTAGTGACTCTTGTGGGACAAGGGGTCACCACATGACAGCACAGTACTACCCTAAGAAATTCCTGTTGCAAGTGAACACCCGGATCAGAAAAATATGTACAGCTGTTGTGGAGGTTTCTATTAAAAATGAAACCTGTCTCCTTCTGTCACCAGAATTTATCCAACTTGAAACAAAAAATCCAACCAAAAACTGCCCCCAAAACCAAAAAGCAAACTCATCCCCCTCCAAATACTGGGATTTCTGAAGTAAAATCATTGTTAAAAGTAATTTCTCCAACCATCTCCAATTAAATTTCTCTAGCCATCATAGATATTCAAGTATTTACCACAATAGTTACAAAACAAACTATGTTCTTAGAAAAGAAACTGAAAAACAAAATCCATCTAGCTGACATAACCAAAATGTCATTTGGATACTTTACTCAATTCCCTTCCAAAGAAACATGATCTGGTTAATGATATTCAAGCCGTTTTTAGTGAAGATATTTTCAACTGGTTTAGCTGGACTGCACAGATTACACTCTTCCAGGCTCTACTCAAATTCTTTGAAGATACGTAATTGTTCAGCTCTACTTATCAGCTCAAATTCTTGATGGCATTTACAGTACATAAAGAATCCTGCTCATCATCTCTACTTATATCAAAACCTACTGTGATTTTTCTGAAATGAACAAGATTTTTAAGTGTTCTCATCTCACAGAAAGCAATAAATATTCATTCAACAATCTGTCAGATACCCAACTTCAAAAGACAACTGGCTTGGAGGCAAATACATGATAATTATGGCTTTTGAATTCTTCAGCAACTAAAACTGCAGACCTATACTTCTAAATAGATTTTACTGATTTTCTTTTTCCTTGTTCTTAAAGAGAAGAAATAGGGTGAAAAAAAGGAAGAACAGAAAGATCAAGAAGTGTAAGGGAATATCTTGGTAAATTTTGGATACAAAGCTACAACAAAAATTACCTAACTTAAAAGAGCTGGCCTTGCAGTCCAGCAGATCTGTGTGACATTATGTAATGTATTCAAAAGTAATTTGGCTAAGTTGGCAAGGATGATGTAAAAACAACAGCGCCATCTTTTTCTTTGGAGGAAACATTCATTTACAGTCTACCATCTAAGCTTCTCAGATATTCATCACAAACATTTATCCTTTTTAAAGCAGGATCAAAATTAGATTTTCACTAGTAATTAAAAGCCGTTAAAAAACAGAGTATTTATCTTATTCCATATCTAGATAACAGAAAAGTAGAAAAAAATTAGAAAGGTTATTTTTACCTTTTCTAGCTTTTTGGCCTCGATATGTCGCAGCACCTGCTCCCTCCAGTCATGAGGGACTTTAGTCTTTCCCGCAGGATCGAGTAGGGAGTGCTCGGAGTTAACCCTGGGGTTGGATCTCTTGGAGGGGCTAGTCCTCGAGTAGTTGAAGTCGCTGACTGACATGGTCCTCTCCGGAATTTCCGTGACGGAGGGCCGGGCGCTCTGCGGCCGCGCCGCGCTGGGGCCGTCGATGCTGTATGTGCGGGCAGAGAGGGGCCTCTGCTGCCCCGGCATCCCCGCCCTTCCCATCGAGTGCAGCTCTCGGTACGTTAAATAGTCCCCTTCAGGAACCTGGGCTCGTCTTGAAGGTCCGCTATCCCCGATGTTTACGGAAGCTGTGGAAGATACACTGCTCTGCCTCTGCAGAGTGTGCCTGGCTGCTGCTGGGAGCAGTCTGTCAGAGGGTGGAACAGCCCACAGGTCTGCGTGTCTCCCAGCCATCCGCTGGTGAGTGCTGTACACAGCGCTGGCCCGCACATTGTTATGATTGGAGAAATTCATATTGCCAGAATGCTTTACATAACTGGGAGTTTCTGTACTGTCAGACCTAAGCAGACGTGAAGGAGGTAAAGTGCCTTGTTCCACTTGGGTGTTTTGTTTCTGGGGCCACAAGGCATCTTTTGCTGCCGCACTGCTGCTGTACTGAATATTATACTGGGGAGCACAGAGCATCTGTGCACCGCCTGTCACTGATCCCCTCATTACATTAGCACCTTCAGGATTGTGATTTGAGTCAAACTTGAACACTGTTTTTGTAGAAGATAGTAAATCAGAAGATGATGACGACCCAGGAAAAACCTGTAAAGGCTGATCATAGAGAAGAGTAGCAGATTTACTTCGGACTATGTTTTTTCCATCTGCAGTATCAGATCCTGATTTTACCAGCGAGTTTGGCTGTTGAGATCCATTCTCATTTACAGTATCATAGATTTTCAGCCCACCACTGTCCATACTTGTGATGCTGTGAGATTTTATCACAGGACCACTTCTCTGTGGGGACAAATCTTCAGTGCTTCTAGAAACAGACACCTCAGCAGAATCCCCATCAACTGTAGTGCTTTTTGCTAATTTGTTTTTACTGGGAGACTGTACTGTTTCCTCAGCATGTCCATTTACTTTATTTATACGGTATTTATTTCCATTTTCCAAGTGCTCGCTTTCTTCTTTTGCATTGTTATTCAAAAAGCCCATTACTGAAACTATTTTCTGTGTTTCTAACTTTTCTACAGGATCTGGCACTGCCTCTTCACTAACCAGTTTATTGATATTCATGTTTATTTGGTCTAATTTGTGAGACTCCTCCATAGGAGTGCTTAGATCAACTCCTTTTCCTATCAGGCCTAGTCTTTCTTCAATGCTCAATTCATATTCAGACAAATTTGTAACCTTCTCTTGCACATTTAATTTTTCTTCCACTGTAATACTCAATTCTCCTCCATTTTGCAAAAGATTATTCAAATTTTCATCTTCTCGTCTGGAAGAAAGAAAGATGTCTCTTAAAGAAAGTCTCCTAAGAATGAATGTATTTCACTAAGAATCATTTTCGAAAAAAAATTACCATTAATATGCAATCATGCTGTGCATACAAAACAGAACAAAGAAACAGATTTGTGATTTGCTATCTTGTATTGATGAAATATATAGGGAGCTCATTTGGGCAATGTTTTTATGTCACATGGTTTAAGAAGTTTGTTTAAACTCAGTAAGAATAATTAAAAACAGTTCAAAAGTGTCAAGAAGTACAAAGTGACAATAACTTAATTTTTTTTTATAATTTCTCTTTTAATTTCCATTTTGGACAATTTTCTTATTTGTCTTAGCAGTTCTTATAAAAAACGGCATTTTTTAACTAACACTCCTGGAAGATTTTCTGTAATTCCATTCTTTGTAAGTTTTTAAGAACTTTTAATAGTCATGTTAGCATTCAAATTGATTTTCAGAATTAAGCAAATAAAAACATAGAGCTTTTAAAATTGTATACTTATGTATTTTGTAGGGATAAAAACTCATAAAGATAAAATTATATCCTATTATTAAGAGAAACAAGAACCAAGTATTGTATACTAAAGTTGGTCTCCGAAAGTTTTTTTTTCTGAGAACTTTATTAACCTTACAAGAACATCATTAACCTTATTATAAAACACTGAAATTTTAAAAATTTAATGAATAATAAATGAATGAATGAAGTGAAGGAAAACACCATATAAAACATTAAGTAACATTTTTCTAATATATTTTCTTAGTGGTCCACAGTATCTTACAAACCTGATTTTGGATAAAACAGCAGCACGTGTTTCTTTGTCAGGAGAACAGAGAGAAACATCTTGGCTACTGTCAGTATTTAAGGAAACAGAATCTGACATTCGAGATGGAGAGGAACAATTGCTGTTGTTCTGATTACTGTTGTGGGTAGCTTCATCTGATAAGGAATCGGTATCTTTTGAATCATCTGAAATAAAATTTTGCCAATTTAGTTAGACACACAGATCTTATTAATAGCCATTTCATATGTGTACGTATAGTATATAGAAACTACATCTTGTACTTCAGTAATTCCTACTACCAGAAACTAAAATGTAAGCTAACACCTTTGTAAAGTTCATTTAAGCTTACAAAATATTGCTAGAAATAGTCCCTATTTTTTAGAATATTTAACCTAATGTAAACAGCCCTTATCTGTTAATTAAATCTAAATTCTTGCTTTATTCCCATTTTCCTTGTCATATACAAGTGCTATATTACTGAATAGTTCCTTAAAATATCTGTCAAATCATACTTCTGTTACTATAAGGATTTCAAAACTGTAAATTACACGAGTCTATTGGCCTCTAAGAAAATGAAGCACACACTGCTTCACATACAGTATTTTGAAAGGGTACAATGTTTTTGATTTTGAACATCTATCATTATTAAAGCTATTTAGTAGACCAAGTACTCTGGAACCATCTAGATCACTGAATAAGCTCCGTATAGCTTTTTAGTAAAGTATCAGTAATAAAGATGTTTTTCTGCAGATTTTTAATTCAACGCATTCCCATGCTTTGCAGATCCCTTAGGACAACATTTTCAGAGTAATTTACCCCTGTGCACATTGATTCTTGCATAATGTATGCATACTTACATACTACATCCGTATAAAAATAATTTCTCTGGGGGAATTCAAGTCAGCCGTGATTCTGACATGAGTGTAGAAACAAATACATTTAAATTTTTGCATCAAGCCAGTTATAGGTTCCAAACGAATACATTTTGTGGAACTAATGTTGTCTTCAGAGACAAAAAAGAAGTTTTGACCTGGTACTTCAGTCAGACAAAAATCCAAGGAGAGCATTGAGAAACATGCACTTTTTAATCTGTATGTGATCCTCAGCAGATTCTTCCTGCTTCCAACATGTGGTTCTCCTCACCAAATCTCACCTTTTTACATCTATGTCCAGAAAAGCCTTTTGTCCTGCAAGTACTGGACTTGTATATCATATGAAGCAAAATATTATTTGCTATCCTCTTTCTGTATCATGTTTTCACTGAATCCTAGGCCATTTCTTACTCTTAAGCAAATGGCTACCCAGACCAAATTTCTATTTCAGAGAATATAAAACTTAGTTAACAAAAAAAATATGTTCAGAGTAAAATAATTCTGGAGAAAGAGTTTTCACAAGAAAAGTTTACTCTTAAACCTTAGGAAAAGAGCACAGCTTCTGTAGAGAAATTTAAATAAGTGATACTACTGCCTATAGCAGTAGTTGCAGCAGCTGCCTATTGCAGCCAGAATTCACAAAATCTGGGTGAAGGGGGAGTTACACCGAGAGTGTGTTCAAGCTGACTCCCCCAAAACACACATCCCTTCTCTTCCTGTCTGATTTAAACTGACAAGAATCAAGAAAATTAGGATATCAACACAAGTTTCTCTAGCATGCACTCAAGTATATGCAATTTTCCCCACTTCCATAGTTTAACTAGGAAAATCTTTCTTTTNTGCTAAAGGAGAAACAGCTTTATGCTGTCCATTTTGAAAAGCAGCTCGAAGGTACGTAAATGTTATCTAAACTATCACTCACTAAACAATAAAGGCATAGAAACATAAATGAGCCACATAACATAGGCAAAGCATTAACAACTTCGTAGTGCATCTGTTGTGCAAGTCAACTGAATTATCTTTAAGAAGCAGCACTTGCAGATGTGCATTGTTATTGCTAAATTCTGTGGGATGACACTTAGACAGGTAACTTTAACTGCAAAAACCACTTGGAGCAAGCAGATGAAGCCTTCATTCCACCACTGGAGAGAACATCCAGTTGAGTCCAAGTCACAAAGTGATCACTGAACCAGCAAACACTGCAGTCTGACCAGCCAGGAATTGGTTTTGAAGAAAAGAGCTCAAATTGAAACAGCTATAAAGTAGCCATGATCAAGACAACCTCAGGAATGGAGAGGTATGCTGTGAGAAGACTGAAGGAGCTTGGCTTGCCTGCTCTATCTAACAGAAATAGAGTAGCTTATTAGGGGTGAATTCCTAAAGGAAAAGAAGTTATTTAACTTCAAAAGCAATGGCAGAGAAATAAAGCAATGCTGAATACATTTAAGCTAGTAACCACTAGTTCTGAACCAAAAGACAGAACTCATGAGAGAGATTAATAGACAAAGCTGCTGCAAGAGCAGCTGTGCAACTGATTCAGTATCCTACTGCTAGCCCTATATTCATTTATCTCCAAAACTTAATTATTTTCAGTAATATTTTGAAGAAACAAACACCCAAAGAACCTTCTTTCCTCAAAGCGGAAATTTCTTTCTAGTAAACTTTCTTCCTGCTACAAAACCCATGTAAATGGATTTTGGAAATTGCATTAAAAGGCTGCCACTATTCACTTTTTCTTACTGTTTTGGAACACTTAATGCATGGAACCTATTGGAGCACCACCTTCACATGAAACCAATTACCTGGCCAGTTCTTAAGTCTGTGGAAGGAGAAACTTGACTGAGACACAACAAACAAGCTACAACAGTCCCAATTTAAAAAAAAATAATAGAAAA
>VZTB01004569.1:0-11444 GCA_013397245.1 Thryothorus ludovicianus
CACATCCAGCCCAGTGCTCTGCTGCTGCCTTGAGTCATGTCTCAGGCCACAGAGATAGAGCTTTAGAGGGATTCGTGGGCTAATGGGCCTGCCTAAAGCGAATTTAGTTCTGTGTTCAAAAATAATGGATACGTTAAAGTGTACTAGCTAGTGATGGCGAGCAGGGAGGTTTTTAAAATGTTGAAGGGAAAGTAAAAATAAAAGGGCTGGTTTCTAATGAGAAAACTGTAACCTATATAAAACTGTATCTTATCAGGATTGTCTTGTCTAATTTTACATTCTCCCAGTGCTTGAGAGGTACCTTGTGTGCCTACGCGTGAATGTGCCCTTGGAAAAGAAACAGTAGCTACTGTGGGTTCCTGCAGAGGGCTTGCAGAGAAATCTCGGGGATACTGCTAGTTAGTGTAAAAATATTGACTTTGGAGCTGCTGCTGTATGTTTCAAGCTAAGAATCTATGTGAATTTTGCCATCAATCTACAGGTACAATGCTTTGGTACAATTAATGTGGCACTTCAAAGCCTGAATCCTGTGAGCAGGAGGCTGAAGCTAAAACAAGAGAAAATGAATCCACCAATGTTTGCTAAATGGTTCTGATCACTGATGATCTTTTAGTCCCTACATTATTGGAGTCTAAATGTCTACCAGATCCTTTCCGAGTCATGGCATTGATGACCCAGGAAAATTAATTATTTTCTTTTGTCTTCCATGGTGCACAGACCTTCAGCACTGTCAGTCGTGGGGAAGAGGTGAAGTCTGGGATGGTGAACAAATCTTAAGATTGCTAAGCATAGGGGAGAAAATGATGCCTAATGGAGCAGCAGTTTCAAGTCAAGGGTGAAAGGAGTGCTTTACAGCTGACTTGGGGAAGGCTGATGTTTACCTGCCACATGATTTGTCTACACGTGGGAGAAGTGAGGGATGCATCAAGTAATAGCATCTGTACACAGGCTACCAAAGTGTATTTGACATTGCACAAAACTTTTAAGAAAGCTTATTTAAAGCGATGCACACTTAAAGCTCTGTGATGAGCACAAACCTTGAAATAGCTGTGAGTTTCTCAAGAGTGTTCCTCAAGAGAGGAACCTTCTATATGAGATTATGGCTACAGCTTCCTAGCACTGCTGCTGTTGCATTTGGNGAAAGGGCTATCACAAAAATAAATCATTGAAACGTACTGGATCACAAACTGGATATAAACCTTTGGTGTTGGGGTGTTGCAAATAGGGGAAAAAAGAATAAGGTTTGTTTTGAGATCTGTTAGTGGGATGATTGCACCAGCAGCATGGGAGTTTGACAGTGGCAGGTCACATCTAGGACACTGGGCTGAATGTCCTGGACACACCGAGAGGTGTCCAGTGGACAGCAACAAACCTGGCAGTTATAGAAAATATGACCACTGAGAAAAGTCTGAAATAATCAAGCTGGACAGTAGACCTTTCTCATTAGAGAAGGATAAGCACCATTAATGAGTGTTTCAAAAAGAGGTGAGAGTGCATGTTGGAGACCAGGTGTGGTTAGGTGCATCTTAAACAGAACAACCTTAGGTTTCATCCAGCACTGTGTTCTGGGATCTTCCTGTGTTATCACAGATGCTGAATTGGGGTTTTAAAATTTTCACTCTTCTTGTTTTGCAGGATGCAGTGGGAGGAAGGCAGGCTGGCAGCCACAGCACAAGACCTCACAACCACAGCTCCTAGACCACACTACTGGTTCTACCACTGGTCCTGAGCAGCATTATTTGCAGGTAATAATCTTACAATTCCTGGACTTCTTGAAGGGGTTAAAGAGGAAACTCTTTCCTGAAGTGGGCTGAGGTCTCNTAGCAGGGGAGTTTGACAGTGGCAGGTCGCATCTAGGACACTGGGCTGAACGTCCTGGACACACTGAGAGGTGTCCAGCAGACAGCAACAAACCTGGTAGTTGTAGAAAATATGACCACTGAGAAAAGTCTGAAATAATCAAGCTGGACAGTAGACCTTTCTCATTAGAGAAGGATAAGCACCATTAATGAGTGTTTCAAAAAGAGGTGAGAGTGCATGTTGGAGACCAGGTGTGGTTTGGTGCATCTTAAACAGAACAACCTTAGGTTTCATCCAGCACTGTGTTCTGGGATCTTCCTGTGTTATCACAGATGCTGAATTGGGGTTTTAAAATTTTCACTCTTCTTGTTTTGCAGGATGCAGTGGGAGGAAGGCAGGCTGGCAGCCACAGCACAAGACCTCACAACCACAGCTCCTAGACCACACTACTGGTTCTACCACTGGTCCTGAGCAGCATTATTTGCAGGTAATAATCTTACAATTCCTGGACTTCTTGAAGGGGTTAAAGAGGAAACTCTTTCCTGAAGTGGGCTGAGGTCTCTATGTGAGTGGAGCTAAAGATCTGCTAAGTAATATTATGTTACTGTTAAGGCGGCAGAAGGGATAAACTATCCTGGCTTATATGTAAATATTTACACTTACAAACAGGAGCAAGGGTAACTGAAGAAAAATGTGAAAGACTCATGTTGTTACTGTTGCTTTTTGGAGTTTGCTGTCCTGCAATGAAATTACTTTTTAAATAATTCTATGACAACTACAGCATAACAAACCCTACATGGCTTTCCACTCAGCTACTTTGACCAGCACCAGAATGAAGGTTGGTCACGGAATCTCAATAGTTTCTGGTATTTTAGCCAAAGCACAAGTCTGCAGGAGCTGGGTCCTGCTTCTTTCTTTGCCCAGTTTAAGAAAATAAAAATAAAATAAAAGATGTTATATACCAGGCAGTCACAGCAGGAGAGGTACAGAAATAACCTGATTTATTACTAAAAGATAGCTCTGAGCATCCAAGTGCTAGGCCACTCAGTAATTAAAAATCATCTTAGAACCATGAAGCTAGCTGTGCCCTACACACTCCCATTTCAGATAAAACAATTATAGAAAACAGCTGAAAACACATAGCAAAAGAAACAGACATCCTGTTAATAACCATAGAGTACATTAAGCACATTAGAGTACGTTAGGGAATGAGAGGCTTGCCTGTTTATTTGCATTTTTCTTTTGGCATAAAGAAATAACATAGTTCATGAGCCAGTCCTCTTCAGGGCTGAATGTGCTGCTGGTGGAAGGCTGAGATGGAAGATCAGCAGAGGTTCATGACTGCCAATAGCAATTCCTGAGGAAAAAGTGAAGGCAGAGTTGTTAGGATCATCTTTTCAGAACCAGGACTGGGAGTGATGAACCGTTGAGCATCCTCCTTGTTTCCCAGCACCTTGTAGATGGGTGGGATGGGGTGCAATGCAATGAATCTACACAGAACATCCTAGAAGGAGAGGGTACTAGGGCAGGAAACACCTCCTGCACAGCAGGAGAATGAGGGCACTGTGGCTTGGCTGGTGCAGAGCTGTCTTCTTGCTGCTCTCCGCAATCATGGCTGAGGTGGGTCTCGTTTTTGCCAACCAAGGGAATGCAACTGCTCTTAGAGATTGAAACAGGCAGAGGGTGAGTAGGACCTATGAGCCACTGCCAACTCTGAGGCAGAACTGTTCCTGGCCAAGCACTTTTTTAGATTTAATTTTAAATGCCCCTCTCACTGTGATGTTCTCTGCTTCCTCCAGGACATTTGGTTCATTAGGTCCATTAGTGCAATTAAGGTTTCAACACAGCAGACCACTTGAAAAACATCAGTCCAAAGGGCATGTCACTGACAGCTGATGTGGCTTCTCTCTTACTCCACCAGAAAAGCTGCAGGAAAAACAATAAGAATGTCTGAGTGTGTCCTTTCCTGGAGAAACTTCCTTTTGCCATGAAAAGACAAGGGTGTTCGTGTGGTGCTGCAGTCTGATGGCAAAGCAGGGCTTGCAAGGCTCTGTGCTACAGCTGGACTGTGTGGCAGAGCATCCTGGGGCCCAACCCCTGTTGTGTCTCCCATTCCTCACATCCTGGGAGACCATCCACGCAGGAGGAGATAGGATGGTTAACCTGGAGGAAAAACATGAATAGCTGGAGGAACTGCTGATCACATAAAGGGGATCATCATGGTCTTGTATTCCCTAAAATGTGCTTGTGGGTCATTGGCAACACACAGAGCTTTCTGCTGGAGGTGGTGGATGTCTATCATGAGCCACATCCTACCATGGCTGCTCTTGGAGAGCAGAGGGCCTGAGAGTGAATCAAGAGTCAAGTTTCAGCCTCCCTTGTGCACCACTTTTCTTCTCTCACACCTGGAATGGAATTGGTCAGGATGTGGGGCAGCTCTGGCACCATTTCAATCAAGCTACAAGCCACAACGGACTTATTTCTTGCCTATTGGAAGAGGCCCATTCTCCACATTGTCCTGCTAGTAATCTGCTGAATCAGAGGATAGTCAGTGCAATGAGAGGAAAATCACTTGTCAGGGAGAGACTGATGGCATATGCTAAAGCTGTTATGAGAATTTTGCCTGGCTTTGGACATCTAGTTTCTGTTTGATAATGTGGGAGATTATCAAGATCTACTTTTAGATTTCAGAATGGTATAATCTAAGACAGCAACTCTTGATGTCAGTGGGAAATGAGCCTATTTATGCTAGACAGAATTTGGGCATGGAAGACCAGAACAGCCATATGTTGCACAGTATTGTACCACGCTCCCATCTACTTTTCTAGTTAGTTCCTTACAATTCAATATGCTCAAAGTAGAAGCAGGCTGTGCTGTGTTTCAGGAACTTGTGCAAGCAGCAAATCCTGTTAGGAGAATAAATCTGCCTAACCCATGGATTGCTTGTTGCATGCTCAGCACCATCACTCACTGCTCTGCCATGGCAGCTGGGGAAGGTGCAAGGGTGCCAGAAGTGTTTTGGCAAAGAGCAATGCCATCAGGGCTCATGGCCACAGTTCAGAGTGCTGCAGCCATGGCCCCTGGGTGACCACCTGGCCCCTGCCATGCATGAATGTTTTAGTGGGAAATGTGGCTGAAGGGAATGTACAGCTCCACCGAGCCACCACATTTTACAGCTTGGTGTGTTAAGTTAGAACTTGGCAGGTTTCCTCTTGTGTTAATGTGCAGGGCAGTCAGCTAGGGCAGCTGTTTGGCTTCCAGGAAGAGCAGGACATTCCCCTGTGGCTTCAAGGGCCACAGCTACATCCAGCTGCTGTCCAGCCTGCAAACAGTGTGTGCAGGGCATGTACCTTTCAAAAGGTTGCACTGGCTCCTCCATTAGTTGAGCACTTAGGAATCTTCCAGAGGTTTGAGTATTTTTCTTATACAAACTTTATTAAATTGCACAAATTCTTCCTGAGTTCATTTGTCCCATCACATCCACAGTCTATTCAATCTACTGTTAGTCACCACTTATAAACCCGGCCAAACAACTCCCCCTTGCATTCTGTATGCACAGTGTTACATGGGCTGTCATCCCCTGCCAAAGGCTGTGAACAAGTCAGAGCTGAAGAGAAACAGAAAAAGCACTTACTTCAAACAAACAGACAAACCAAAGAAAGAAGGAAGAATCAGGTCAAGTTTCTACTGCAAAGGCTTGGGTGATAACTAAAGTGCAGGTATTGGAACTTTCTAGACAATAAACACTCCTACAAAGACTCCTTTAATAAATCTTAAAAAAGCTAGATTGTACAATAACACACACCACAAGTCAATTAATAGGATATTTATTTTTCTATTTCATTTCGTTAAAAGCCTACAGTGGAGACTATCCTACAGCTGTGTGGGTTGTCATCAGCCATGCACTGCACAGGAGCCAAACATTGCAGCCTTCTGACAACTTTTTGGACAGCTGCATCTCATGTTGCCATGGAAATGGACCTGAGCTCACTGAAAGCCAGGTAATGGGCTCTAAAATCATCACTTCTTATATTGAAAAATTGCTGGGGGGACCTTAGGTTGTAGTTGTAATACTAGTAATGATTCAGCTTGTAGAACATTGGTCTTTGTTGATTTTATTTTACAGAAGTCTTATGTTCATGTTTGTATTTAAATTATCTGGACAAGTATAACCCTTCCATTTGCTTGACTGACCACAGTGCTGCAGCAGTCAGATGCTGTTCAGACCCAGCATCACTAAGAAAAACAGAACTGAGGAGGAGGATTGTTTGTTTTAACTAGCCAGGCATATGAACACAACTGACCTTTTCTTTTATCATGTCTGTCCTGTTGCACAACCATTTTCCATTAGTCCAGAGGTGTCTGCTTGATACACTGCCATTACAATATATGATAAAGTTCAATATTGTTATGTCCCACATTAATGTCCTTTCACTTTGCTGTCTTCAGCGATCTTCAGCTTTGCCCTAGTTTCACGGTGTTCTTAATTGTACTGAGAATGTTTGCCTCTGGCCTCATTGTAGCATCTTACTAATCAAACAATACTGGCAAGGAAAATCTTGCTATGCAGATAAACTTGACCATGAGAATTTAAACTGTAAAAAAATTAAAAGCTTTTAGGGAAAAGTTGTGCCTGTAGTCACTGGGTAAAATGCAGGGCTTTAAACAAAGAAAGTAAAAGTTGGAAGCCATCTTTTCAGCCTATGGATTTGTGGAAAAACCTACAATTACCAAGAGTCCTGCAAAAAAAAAAGTGCTTATATGCGTCTTAATCTTGAGATATTTTAATAATTTGCTTTCAAGTTATTTAACTTTATTGAATAATTTTTTACTTTTATATTATCTCTAGAGAAACAGCATTGTCCACCAGAAACTAGCATTGTTGGGTTTTTTATTACTGTAGCATATCAAGATATGATGTTGAAATTATTTTAAATCTGAGTCTTGAGCATATCAATATACTGTACCCAATTGAGGTATACACTTTTAATTCCTGGTAAAATCTGGCTCCCTTAATCTGCAGTCATCTTACATTGAAATACTGCTGAAATTAGAAGTGTGTATGTACTCTCCACCTCAGTTTGTAATCTCATGGCATGCTGATTTTTATTTACTGATCAGCTGATTTGTGGGTAGATAGGATTTCAGGCTATTTGCTGTCAACACATCCTTTGCCAATCCTCTGTCAAATTAAAGAGAAAATTCTGTAACTATTTCAATCCTTTTTCCAAATCTGACTTGCCTCCTTATGGTGCCTAACAGCACTCTCCAGTAGTATTTCCAAGCCTGTGCAGAGCATTCCTGCTGTATCTGTTTAGAAAGATGCCTGAACTTGGTCCATTATAGTCAGAAGAGCTCTGTGGCAGAGATGGGGTCTGCACATTCAGAGGGGAGGCTGGTGATGAAGGAAGCTAACACTTCTGCAGTAGAAGTCATTAGGCATGCAGCCAAATTCAGATTTTATAATCTTCCTCTAGGCTCTGCTTGTGAGATTCAGGGTTGTTTTAATTATGTTGTTTCTTTCAAGTGGATTTTATNGCCCGCAAACAGCGTGTGCAGGGCATGTACCTTTCAAAAGGTTGTACTGGCTCTTCCATTAGTTGAGCACTTAGGAATCTTCCAGAGGTTTGAGTATTTTTCTTATACAAACTTTATTATATTGCACAAATTCTTCCTGAGACCATTTGTCCCATCACATCCACAGTCTATTCAATCTACTGTTAGTCACCACTTTCCAGCTTATAAACCTGGCCAAACAACTCCCCCTTGCATTCTGTATGCACAGTGTTACATGGGCTGTCATCCCCTTCCAAAGGCTGTGAACAAGTCAGAGCTGAAGAGAAACAGAAAAAGCACTTACTTCAAACAAACAGACAAACCAAAGAAAGAAGGAAGAATCAGGTCAAGTTTCTACTGCAAAGGCTTGGGTGATAACTAAAGTGCAGGTATTGGAACTTTCTAGACAATAAACACTCCTACAAAGACTCCTTTAATAAATCTTAAAAAAGCTAGATTGTACAATAACACACACCACAAGTCAATTAATAGGATATTTATTTTTCTATTTCATTTCGTTAAAAGCCTACAGTGGAGACTATCCTACAGCTGTGTGGGTTGTCATCAGCCATGCACTGCACAGGAGCCAAACATTGCAGCCTTCTGACAACTTTTTGGACAGCTGCATCTCATGTTGCCATGGAAATGGACCTGAGCTCACTGAAAGCCAGGTAATGGGCTCTAAAATCATCACTTCTTATATTGAAAAATTGCTGGGGGGACCTTAGGTTGTAGTTGTAATACTAGTAATGATTCAGCTTGTAGAACATTGGTCTTTGTTGATTTTATTTTACAGAAGTCTTATGTTCATGTTTGTATTTAAATTATCTGGACAAGTATAACCCTTCCATTTGCTTGACTGACCACAGTGCTGCAGCAGTCAGATGCTGTTCAGACCCAGCATCACTAAGAAAAACAGAACTGAGGAGGAGGATTGTTTGTTTTAACTAGCCAGGCATATGAACACAACTGACCTTTTCTTTTATCATGTCTGTCCTGTTGCACAACCATTTTCCATTAGTCCAGAGGTGTCTGCTTGATACACTGCCATTACAATATATGATAAAGTTCAATATTGTTATGTCCCACATTAATGTCCTTTCACTTTGCTGTCTTCAGCGATCTTCAGCTTTGCCCTAGTTTCACGGTGTTCTTAATTGTACTGAGAATGTTTGCCTCTGGCCTCATTGTAGCATCTTACTAATCAAACAATACTGGCAAGGAAAATCTTGCTATGCAGATAAACTTGACCATGAGAATTTAAACTGTAAAAAAATTAAAAGCTTTTAGGGAAAAGTTGTGCCTGTAGTCACTGGGTAAAATGCAGGGCTTTAAACAAAGAAAGTAAAAGTTGGAAGCCATCTTTTCAGCCTATGGATTTGTGGAAAAACCTACAATTACCAAGAGTCCTGCAAAAAAAAAAGTGCTTATATGCGTCTTAATCTTGAGATATTTTAATAATTTGCTTTCAAGTTATTTAACTTTATTGAATAATTTTTTACTTTTATATTATCTCTAGAGAAACAGCATTGTCCACCAGAAACTAGCATTGTTGGGTTTTTTATTACTGTAGCATATCAAGATATGATGTTGAAATTATTTTAAATCTGAGTCTTGAGCATATCAATATACTGTACCCAATTGAGGTATACACTTTTAATTCCTGGTAAAATCTGGCTCCCTTAATCTGCAGTCATCTTACACTGAAATGCTGCTGAAATGAGAAGTGTATATGTACTCTCCACCTCAATTTGTAATCTCATGGCATGCTGATTTTTATTTACTGATCAGCTGATTTGTGGGTAGATGGCATTTCAGGCTATTTGCTGTCAACACATCCTTTGCCAATCCTCTGTCAAATTAAAGAGAAAATTCTGTAACTATTTCAATCCTTTTTCCAAATCTGACTTGCCTCCTTATGGTGCCCAACAGCACTCTCCAGTAGTATTTCCAAGCCTGTGCAGAGCATTCCTGCGGTATCTGTTTAGAAAGATGCCTGAACTTAGTCCATTATAGTCAGAAGAGCTCTGTGGCAGAGATGGGGTCTTCACATTCAGAGGGGAGGCTGGTGATGAAGGAAGCTAACACTTCTGCAGTAAAAGTCATTAGGCATGCAGCCAAATTCAGATTTTATAATCTTCCTCTAGGCCCTGCTTGTGAGATTCAGGGTTGCTTATTTATGTTGTTTCTTTCAAGGGGATTTTATAGGAAGAGGATTGCTCTGTTTTGCTTCAGTGAGTACTTTTTTTCCAGAGGCTCAGAGGTCAAGTAAAAGATCTCTGGTGGTTAATTAATTTCTGCATAACCTTCTCACACCCATTATTGTATGGGGTTCATATTTTAGTATCAGGATTGTGACAGGGAGAGCTGGGCTGGTGCAGGCTTCCCCTTGCAGAAGAGGATGTTCTCTGAGCCACTCTCCAATCAGCACAGTCTCTTCAGCTACTGTTTACAGCCACTGCCAAACCCACACATGGCCTCTTGATGCTCAGGAGACACTGAATGCCTGTCCACTGAGGAATGCACAGGGCATGGATGATCTCCAAAAGAGACAGTCAGCACAAAGTTCTAGGAAGTGTTTCACAAAATTTGCCTGTCTCTCAGCATAATCTGAACACTGCATCCCTTTTTCCTCACGTTAGCTCCCAGTTTCAGTTTGGATGAAGTTAGGGGCAGATCTTCCACTGCCTTCGAAGCAGCAGTCTTGGCATTCAGAGGAAAATCAATATGAACAATAATGATGCAATATAAACACTTCTGTTACCAATGCATAATGTAAATAACACTCTTTTATAGCATTTATTTAAATCCCCAGACACTGGTGGAAAATAGGTCTCCAAATCACCTAAAGAGTTTGGCACATTAAGCCCTCAGCCCTTACAAATATTGGTAGTGTTTCAAAGAATGCATTTTAAAGTGAGCAATAAAAAGCAATTAGGCATGTAATTGTCATTTTAGAGATTTAATCCAATTCCCACTGCAGTCAGTGGGAATCTACAATCACTTCAATGGCAACTGAATTGGGACCTTACACATTTGAAGGCAGGGAGGGAAAACAAAGAGGATAGGCAAACCTGAACAAAACCAGAATTGGGAATTTCATAAGTCTACAAAATGCAAAAAATATTTGAGATGGAAGACATCCTTTTGTTGGGCAGAAAGCATCTACTAACCACAACTGAAGACTGGCCCCCTCCCCTCCATACAATGCCCCTCCTATCACTTGACAGCCATATGATTAAATTACAGGATACTGACTTCTCAAAGAAGGTAACTCAGTTTTTCTCTGTCAGATGTCACACCACTTAATTATAATTAATTGTATTTCTGTATTTGTCAAATAGCACAAATGCTGTTAAGACAATGCATAAACCTGAAATGGGTAAACACTTTAGAACTTATATTTTACATATTTAGGATAGACATGAATGCTATCAAAACAGGCAGATGGAAAGCTTCAACATATTTTATGCTATTATTTGCACTGAAAGTAAAAAACATATTTAGTTTTAAGGTGGAAATTGGAAATATATACTGTTCAGAACATTCATGATTACTTGTGAGAATCATGGATGGTATATCAATATTTATACTGCAGAGATCTGAATACAGGTTGTTAAGTATTTTGTTACCCCCTTGGCTGATGTGCAAATACATTATGACTATCAAGTTACACAACTCAAAACCAAGTTCCCTGTTTGAATCTTTGAACTTTTGTCATGATTATTTTTGACGGGAAAAAATATTATGCTTGTTACAAGATGTTAGTGTAATTTCATTGCATTTTCCCCCTAGGTATCACAGGATCTCA
Organism: Thryothorus ludovicianus; assembly: GCA_013397245.1. Taxonomy (NCBI): domain Eukaryota; kingdom Metazoa; phylum Chordata; class Aves; order Passeriformes; family Certhiidae; genus Thryothorus; species Thryothorus ludovicianus. The sequence continues at coordinate 11,168 of VZTB01004569.1, forward strand.
TTTACAGCATTTTGTTTCCTGCAGGACTGAGACTGCAGCCAAATATTTTGTCATTACTGAGTCAAGGTTAGGTTCATTGCTTTGGCTGAAATCTAAATGGAGTAAACAGAAGATGGATGTAAATGGGCTACTTGGAGTTGTGGTGGAGAGATCACCCCCTTTCTTTTGGTGCAGGAACAGAGGCAACGGGTGTGAAGATGATCAGCCTGGTGTGAATGGAAGCTCTCCATCCACAGTTTAAAGGTGAGACTCTAAAATGAAATAGGGCAAATCATAT
>VZTB01004581.1:0-11476 GCA_013397245.1 Thryothorus ludovicianus
AGCAGTAACAGAAACATTCCTGTGTTATCAGCCCTTTGTTCATTGCGATCCAAACCCAGTCCCATAGAGCTGCTGTGAAGGAAGTGAACGCTACCCAAGTTAAAACCAGCACACAGACCATCCTCTTCTCCTCATTTTTAGATGCCTGCATCAATGATGACAAAGTTTTGCACATAACCTGAAGCCTTTTTACAAGGATGCCACATCTGATCTGAAGTGCTGTCTGACTCTGGTGCCTCTGTATGAATATGCCTCTGGTTCAAGGTGGTCTACAAAGCCATCCCTGCTGGCCTCTTCCCCACACAGCACCCATCCAGCACAGGCAGCAGCCACAGCAGCAAGGAGCTGATGCTGCATTACCCAGGGTTTAGCATCAGGCACAAAAGGTGGCTGGTGCCCAAAGGAATATCTGAAGTTTTGGATTATGGGATGCTCAGCCAAGCTTAATTTGCTCTTTATCTTGTGCCAGATAAGGAATCCCTGTGGGGAGCAGACACTGAAACCCCCCAGACCTAGGATGTGGGCATATTAGATTGCCATTTTCAGGATGACCTCCTAGCTCTGTGCAATAGCCACAGAGAACAGTGGAGATGCAGCTACTCTCCTTCTCTTCCTTAATTTTCCCACTCTGTTGTTTCATTTTTCTTCTTCACCTTGTCCCCTTCTTCTTCCTCCTTAGTGTCTGTATGATACTGTGATCCCTATGGCTCTAACAGAATATCATTAATCTGCAGAACTACAGAATGCTGGTGCTCTCTTAAAAACCTGCCACTTTCTATTTTATGGTCTGTAAAGTACAGGCACCTCCCACCAAGCTGAGGGGTGGACCTGCTGCTCTGTACTGATTTTGGCTGCTGATCCCTGTGAAGGTTTTGTTCTGCTGGTGCTTCAGAGATGGCTTGGACTCTAGGTTGTGTCTCTTCAGTCTGTGGGCTCATTACGAATTTGTGCAGTAACACATCTAAAAAGGTAGAAGTAAACTTGCACTTTCAAATTTCTGATATGCATATGCAAATGAGGATGCCTTTGATCCTTGAAGAAGAGAATGGGGGTTTGCACTGTTTCTCTATTTCAAATTCTCTCCTTGCCTCACCCTCATCTATTTTTTCTCCTGCTTTCACAAGTGCCACAAGAAATGAGCTAACCTGCCTTAAAAACACAACAAATATGATGTGGTGCAGCACCAGTGGGCTTGTGCTCTCCTTCCATCACATTGTAACTTCAACTAGTTCACAAGGCTTTTTAAGCAAGAGTATGGTAATAATTTGTATCATATGAAAAATAAGGACTCTCCATTTTTGTCTCACTCAATCTAGGTTCCTTATTTAGTGGCTGGACAAACAAATCTTCACTGAATTTATTTCATGTAGTTGCTTTCTGCTCAATGAGTATGTTCTTTATGTAGTACTACGCTATGTAAATTTGGATGGAAGGCGTGTCGATTTTTACGTAACAGGCTGATTGCAAACCTGCTCAGCATTTAACAGCCATTTTGCTGGCAGCCAGTTTAATAACATGTCCATGGTAAAGGAAAGCACATATGATTATATTTGTAAACTGTCTTTTTGTGAATATCAAAAGTTATTTTACCTCCAAATAAATTAAAAAAAAAAAAAAAAACGCCAAAACTGNNNTAAAAAAAAAAAAAAAAAAGTCAAAACTGTGGAATCCAGCTGGACATCTGACTTTCCAAACTCCAGGAATGCTAAAATTAAATAAAAAAATCAAACCTTTAAATCTTCTCAAATCACCAGGTTTCATCTTAAAAGGCTTCTCAAATACCTAAAGCTCAAAGCATGTAGATTGACTGAAAACTTTTGGGAGTTTTGCAACAGTTTTTAACATTTAAACTCTGAAACAGAGGAACATTAGGAACAGAGTACCAGAGTACCAGATTTCGACATTTTATTTATTCTCTAGTGAAAGTTGTTTATATAACTTAAATGTGTAGTTCATGCCTTGCAGCATCAAGTAACTTGCCATGGTTACAGAGCATGCTAGCTCTCTAAACCAGGCTGTTCCACATTGGCTGTTTATATGTCTGAAGTATATTTAATTTAAAAAAAGAAAATTAATTATATGGGCAAGTGGCTGCTTACCTCGGAATACTCTGTGCTTGCAGAGAGCTGCAGTTTGAGTGGGACCTAGTAATTTGTTGCAATTTATTTCTTTCATGACCTGACCATTCATAGGCAAGTACAAAGAGGGCTTATTTTTTTTTCCTTTCTCCAGCTGTAACATAATGATGTGGCGTACAACAAAAGCAGCACTTCCACTGCATACAAGAGGCAGAGGAGTGAGCCCCAGAAGCCTTTCTCTGCATGGGGCTCAGCTGTCATGGAAGCAAGACAGAACATGAATTACCTTTGTTATTCTCTCCCCTTATGGTCTCTACTCGACCTTGCTTATCCTCTTTATAAGAAGCTGCTGTTACAGTAGGATGTCGCTTCAGTTCCTGTTCACAAGTGTTGGCTGTTTTTTTCCAAGACATAAGGACAGACAATTTGGGGGTAAATGGCTAGGGCTTCTAGTAAAACCAGTGTGCCCTTCATATTTCCATACAAATTTTCAGGTAAATTTTTCAGTGAAGGATTCTGCTATTGTCTTACACCAGTTCCTGCAGTCCTGGGTTGTAATGCTTTTTCTGACTTCATTCCACCAGGGAAAGCATGGGTTGTCTTAGCAATGTTCACACCTGCCATGCATCTCTTTTTCCAAGGTTCCTTGTTTCTACACTTGGTGCTGTGTGCTCTGAATACATTGCAGTGAAGGACTAGAAGCTGCCCAAGATCACAAAGCAATGCCTTTGTACGTTCTGAAATGTCAGCCAAAGGGTATTACAGGGATTATTTTAAGTACTGTCCTGCTAGCATCCTTCTCTGAGGAAGACAGAGTCACTGCTGGTTTTATTGCTCTTCTTTTGAGGCATTACGTTTAGTTACTATGTGGACATGCTAAAAGCTTAGACATTGTGACCTAATATGCATGACATCCTTAGAAGGTTAAAAGTTCTGTATATTTACCTGGTTTTGCCTATTAGTGCATGTGAAAGATTTTCAATGCCATCCTTGCCTATCTGTGAACATAATTTCTTCTATCATGTGACATAATTTCTTCCCTTTGTTGGTTTTGCTTTTTCCTGCTCACTTTCCTGCTTTTGTACATGGCTGCTTCTCCCAATGCAGCTTGCATCTGCTGTCTTACAGTTCAAAACTGCCTTCAGTCTTGAGCAGAGCCAAAAGCAAAGCACGTCCTGGCCACAAAGCAATATTGCCACATGGACTGTCTTTGAAATAACAACCTTGGTTTCTCCCTTTGCTTAATAGCTTCTGTTTTTCTTTTGACCCAGTTTTCACATAGCTTGAGAACTCATTGCTACCTTTACTTTGTGTCTGCAATATGGCTCACTCTGTTCAGTGATTTCCACTTGACCTTTCCAGTTTAACTTGCTTCTTTGCCATCAGCCAACCAAAGGGCAAGCATTGAATATGTTTAAGGTGTCAGGTTGCTAATGTGGGCACTGTTTGGCCAGTGGATTTGCATCCCTGCAGGAGCATGAACAATGACAGGAGGATATACAGTTTGCTGATAGGAGGCAGTGCATTTCAGAGCTCAAAGGCTTTGCACAGGAGAGCCTGTGCCAGGCAGTAGTAAATATTATCCCACATTCATAAATAAAAGTCTGCAGATCATGCTGAATTTCTTTCATTTCCCTTCCAATTGTTACCCAGAGAACTCCTCAAGAGGAGCATGCAATTTTGCAAATATTCAGTCCTTTTGGTAAGTGACTGCATGGTGTACCTACTTGGGCTTTCTGATTACAACGTGGTTTAGACTGTATGTGTCCTTTCATGCCCAGGAGACTGAGTCTGTGTTTTGCTTAGATAATAATAATTAATTTTCTTTTTTAAAAAAGAAATTAATGTTTTTCCCCTTAGAGCATGATTATTTTACACAGTAAAACAGCTCACTAGAGGTACAGCTCACTAGAGGTCAGAACCGGGTAGCTTAAAGAAGCAGTTGTGAAAGCTAAACTTTTACTTTCTGAGTCTCTAACTCAATTCCCATTCATATATTAGTGAACAGTGCTGCCATCTGACAGCTGCCTGCAGCTCACATCGAGATGGTTGCTTAAGACCAATCCTTGAGGCTACAGTGAACTAAAGGAAAGAAAGAGATAAAAAAAGAAAGACTCTGTAATCTCTACTGCAAGTTGGGACCCTGTGGGCACCCTTTGGCTAAGAGCCAAGAACAGAGACAGGAGATACACATAGAGCATCTGCTTGGAAAAATTTCTTATCTCAGTGCGTAAACTCAGCCCGTCCTTCACAGGTCAGGATGTGACTCATGCTCCAAGGTGCTTTGCAGCAGAGATGACCTGACTAGCCAAATGGTACTCCTAAAATGTGGGAGGTACTAGGTGTTTTCTGTTAGCTGAGAGATTGCAGAGGATAGCAATTTTTCGCCAAAAGCCAGCACCAGTAAGCTGCCGACAGATGCATCTCCCGACTCCAAGTGCCCCATCTGCCTGGATAGATTTGACAACGTTGCGTATCTGGATCGCTGCTTGCACAGGTTCTGCTTCCGCTGTGTCCAGGAATGGTCAAAAAACAAAGCAGAGTGCCCGCTGTGCAAGCAGCCCTTTTTTTCCATTTTCCATACGATTCGTGCTGAAGATGACTTCAAGGAGTACATCCTCAGCCCTTTAGAAACTAGCTCTTTTGCCAGCCCGGATGGCCGGAGGTTTCGTTACCGCACTACCTTAACGAGGGAACGCCGCGCGCGCAGCTCCCCTTCGCGAAGGATGCTCTCCCCTCCGGATAATGGGATGTTGTTTGAAGGGCTGTCAAGCGAGCCGACGCGACACAGACACAGAGAGATCCAGCAGATGATCAGGAGGCTGGCCTCAAGGAGAAAGGCCAGCGCGGAGGGCAGATCTCTGCGACAGATTCAGGAGGAGGACATGATCAGCTTCCGCAGGGCTCTGTACCGCACTGGTGTGCGCATCCGCAGCATTCAGGATGGCGGCCGGTACCGAGAGATTTCGGCAGAGTTCTTCCGCCGCAACCCCGCTTGCCTTCACCGGCTGGTTCCTTGGCTGAAGCGAGAGCTCACCGTCCTGTTCGGTGCCCACGGATCTTTGATCAATATTGTGCAGCACATAATCATGAGTAACGTAACTAGATACGATCTGGAAAGTCAGGCCTTTGCTGATGATTTAAAGCCATTTTTGCTCAATCGGACAGAACACTTCCTGCATGAATTCATCAGTTTTGCTCGGTGTCCTTTTAACTTGGAAGCGTACGATCAACATGCCAATTATGACTGTCCTGCACCCTCATATGAGGAGGGAAGCCACTCGGAGTCATCAATTATTACAATTTCTCCAGATGTGGCGTACCCGCAGGGGCCAGATAATAGTTTGTCTGTAGCTGGTCTTGGTCAGGCCCCTTGGGATGATGAAACTCCGGGGCCTTCCTATTCCATTTCTGAAGAGGCTCGTGCAACCATAGCTTCTCCTCTGGGGTCCTCAGAAAGTTCTGATGAGGACTCTGCTACAGGGAGTCGAAGAGGCAAACTTCAGACTGAGTTACAGGCTAATGCTGACTCAAACGACAGTGGCTCTTCCTCAGACAATTGTGTCATTGTTGGGTATGTTAAGCCGTTAGCTGAGAGGACACCAGAAGTGGTTGAGTTGTCCTCTGACTCTGAGGAGTCCATCAGGGAAGAGAAAAGAGAAGGTGTCAAGCAGCAGCAACCAGTCCAGTGTCACAGCTGGAGTGACAGTGAACCAAGCAGGAGCTTCTCACCGCATTCCCCACCATACAGGGAGGATGTAGGAAGTTGTAGAAGATAGATACAGTGCCACTAAAAGATCATATGAGCTTGTTTTTAGAGTTTAAAGCTTGCCTGTCATCAGAATATTGCCAATTTCATACTTAGATTTCAAGTTACTAAAAAGCTGCATATGCCTGCCAGGAGATAATAAGATTGGAATGACTGGACTGGGCAACACAGGAAAAATATTCAGAAATGCCTGAATTCCAGGAAACAGAAACTCCTCTGTGTAAATGTCTTTCCAATCAATTGTAATTACAGCTGTCCACAGATAACCTCAGGGCTAGGATGAGACATTAGATTAATGACATCAGGTGTGCTGGACTTCACAGCCAGACTGATTTAATGGGTTGCCTCAAAAAGTGCTATAATAGATGTGAGTTAATCTCCTCACTGCATGACTGGATCTCATTGTTCGCAATCAAGTCGCCTAGTCTGGCACAGTGAAGCCTGGAACATGAGCTCAGCAAGCAAGGCTAAGCCATTGGAAAACATATTTTCTAAAGGCAGAGGTGTCGTTCTACCTGCTGCTTAAATACTATTTTATTCATTCTTTATTTCATGAGGATGTTAGAGGATGCTGCATAGTATTCAGGATGAACAAAATCAAAGTTTGTTACAGTATTGATCTTCTCTGAGTGAAAAAAAAATGCAGAAAACCCTACCTCACATGAAGTTTGCCTATTTCGTCACTCCTGTGTCCTCACACATTTTATTTAGATACATATTTCAAATGCCAGCTTTTTCTTATGAATGGTTAGTGGGAAATGCATTTTACTCCCAGATAAGCATTTCTGACATTTACTTCTTATGTTAGCTTTCCTGACACAGGAAAAGCCAACATGGAACTTCTTGTGTGTACTAGAGAATTTGGGAGTGGAGTGATCCTGACCAGTATAGGGAAAAAGAGGTATGAGATGAGACTTAAAATCTAATAATATGCCATCTTGTTCAACTTACAGTCCTACTGTAGCATCAAAAGACCCTGATGAAAAGGAAATAAAATCAAGGGTGTTGATTTTAGCACTGTCAGTTGAGACTGTCCAGGAAATGGAACATACTTGATAATATACACTTTTGTAGACAGTTGAAGTGTGTTGGATTATGTTGGGCTTTGTTAGTGGTAAAAAATACTTTCTCGATCCTTTGTTACCTTGTTTGCATTGTAAATAATTGGGAACTTTTTCACTGAAGTTCATAATTTTGAAGCATTTAGATAGCTTTGTTTCAAGTTACTATTTTCAATGTCAGTAGGAGGATATAAAGTATGTGACTGGTGTATAACTCCTAAAGTGAGGCACCAGAGACAAGTCAAGAAGGCCAACTGTAGAGATAACTTCCTGGTTATATTTCACATGCCACATGGTTTTCTGAAAATCAAAGGCATTATACATGAACGGTAAGAATGTCTCTATTCTCACTCCATACACAGACTAATTTCATGTTGTTCTCTTCTCATTATGTTTAATAAAAGCTGTGGTTTAAGGTTAATTAGCACATTTTGGAAGCCATGGAAAGTTGAAGAGCAGCAAACAGATGAGATGCTCAGGAGAACCTCACTGGCTTCAAGGATGCATCATCCCTGTGGCATCTCTTTGCCACAGGCCTCTTCAGGTAACTTTTCATTCATAATTCAGGTAACATTTTTGATAAAAGCTTTTGCTTAAGAAGACAAAACCTCTGCACTGAGTCTATGCAAGAACAGTTTTTGTATGTGGCAAAAGGCTGGGCGCTTTCAGGGAGAAAAAATGCAGATAGTGTCTCAAATTCAGGCACTGGTTATCCCCACATTAAACTGCTTAAACTGAAGTCAGAGGATGCATTTTGGAGTTAGTGTTGCTCTGGTGTAACAAAACTCCATGCAATTCTTACCCTTAGATGTTTGTACTCTCATGCAGGCAATAAGTGCATTGGTGATTTATACCTGATTCACATGTTTCAGGCATTTAGAAGAAATTTGAGAACAGTGCATTGAGTAATAATTCATTGGGCCAGACTCATCTGGCCTGTGGATGGAAACCAAGACACTGATCTTTCAGCAAAAAGTACTTGGCCTAAGATGAAAACCTACCTGGCCAATTTAAGCTAGACATCTAGCTCCTGAATGGCTGTTAAGATACAGTGTCTGTCTAGATTCTCATATGTTGGCCTAATCAGTTCCATACTAGAGTAATTCAACTTACCCTTGCAGGCATGGGAAGAGAATGAAGTCCTTAAAATAATCACAGATTTGTAAATATGGAATATAAAATTGGTGTTATCTCCTTACTTTTAATTGTGTGTTAGCTCTTTATGCTGCTTGAAAGCCTCATTCAAGGCTTTTAATAGCATTAAATACCATTTTTACACTGTAGAGTAAGAGTCTGTTGCCATTGTCTTTCTTAACTTGCACTTCAAAACTTTTACTTTACTATTTTCAAAAGAACATTGTGTGAACTTAGCAAAAACTTGACTTTAATTTGAGGTTTTAATTTGTAAGTTGTGCCTAAACTTACTATAAATGTAGCAAGGGAAGAAACAGGCCCTTTTTTACTTTCTTTTCAAAGGCATGACTTTGCATCTGCTGAGCTGATTGTGTCAGGAAAGAGACAAACTTTGGTTTGGTAGATATGAACTTGTTTTCTAAAGGGCAAGTGGTTTTGGAAGTCTCTGCTTTGCATTTTATCCCCTGGGAGGGATGGGGGTGTATGCCCGATTTGACTGTTCTCTACATTCACATGCATACCATCCATTTTTTTTTCATTTGGGCTTTTCACACAACATTACAGGGAAAGAAGCATTTCTTTTAGTGAAAAATATGACTGTGAAAATGTAAATTATCAGCAGGCTGCAGGCACAGCTTCCTGTTTTCTAAAATTAATAGTAACTGAGTTCTATGTGGCAATTGACATCGCCCAGCACAGATTATACAGATTTCTAAAGCATCACTTACAGTTTCATTATCTTACTTAAATAACAAAAAACAACATAGATGAGTTATGCTTGACCTTGAGGAAGCAATAAAAGAATATATGCTTATTAATAAGAATCCTACTAAGCTATTTTTACAATAGCTTCCAAAACTAGATGTACTCTTCAAATGAGCTCTTTTCCCAGAAGCTGTTTAGAACTGTGGCTGAAAAAGATAAATTGGCCAACAACAAGCTGAAGCATGAGCGAAGTAGTTTTGAGATGTAGTTATGTTTCTTTCTTCCTCATGGGTAAAGGCCTCGTAATTAGGAAAAAATGATAGCGGTATTGGCTTACTCATAGACTATCCGTGGGTGAATCTTGCACAGAAAACACAGCCAGTTTATTCTAGTCTACTGATACATGCCTTAAGAAAGCATGGTTTTCTGAGCTTTTAATATTTCAAGAAATTACCAATTATCTTTATTATCCATTCAAATGTAAATTTAGTGATTTGAGATACAACCACCTCATAAAGCACTTCAAATTACTTATTTGTACTCAGACTTTGTCCTAATACATATTAATATATCTCATTGTATCTGTAATAGTAATAAAAGTTGTTTCTGAATTCATAGGTCTGTCCTACTATTTATTGTAAAACATTTCTTCTTATCCAAAACCAAAATCCCCTACACTAGTTTGGTTGGTTGTTGTTTGGTTTTGCACTGGATTTTTTTTTGCTGTAAGCCAAAATTAATGGACCATTCAGAAAGAAACAAGCTGTCAGGAAAAGTACAAATCAATCGTCTATGAGTGGTAGGTATTAGACTGGACACACTAAGGGGAATGGAAAAATACTCCCCTCTGCTGACTAGCTTCATCTTGAAGAGGGCAGCTTCCCATTGCCTGCCCAGTGGAACTGTCTCACTTCCTATCCTATCCTTCAGATCAGGTTTATCCAGGGTCCCTCTTGCCCAGATTTTTAAATATCAGACTCATTGTCTTTTAATCTGGGACACTGCACTGCAACACCACAGGTTTTATTTTGTGTTAATCTTTACAGTTCTCCACTGTCATCCATTTGCAGCCCACACTTCCCATCACAAATATGGCTGTGTTTCAGTACAGTTTCAGAAGTCTTTAATAGAAATTATATGTTAGCTGTGTTTTTAAAGGCTCTTTAAAACCCTGTCTGGCTTGGGTATTTAGCAGAAATTTCTGACAATGTAAAGTCCTTTTTCCCCAGCGAGAGATGGGAGAAAAGAGCAGAAACTCTTCAGGTCTCGTGTTCAAGGTTGTTTATTTTATCTTATTTAAAACATTTTCTTTCTGCCCTGCCGAGCTCCTTCCAGCAAGACAGTCGAAAGCCTTCTCCCCCCTCAGAGGTGGTGCTTATCTTTTATAAGTTATGTACAGACTATTTATTAATTATCTCCAGTACCTATTCTCTACATTAGACAGTCAGATTCTACTCTAAACCAATCAGTCATGTCCCCGTCACCAACAAGATGGAGAGGGAAGAAGAAGAAGGAAGAAACCTAAAGCCACGAGGTTTCTCCATCTTGGAAATTCTTACCCCCCTGTACCAAAACTCAAAAACTACTTTTACACCCTGTGACAAACTCACTAATGCTCTATTTAAACTCCTGTGACTTGTAATTCTTCTTTTAAGGTTGGCAATCATTCCCATGGGCTAAAATCAAAACCACAGGTGTTTTGGGCTGTGTGCCAGAGTCTCTGAGACCCCTGCCAGGGTCCCTGAGCCTCCAGGGCAGCTGAAGGCGAATCTTGTGTTCCCACAAGTTGTCAATCACTAGCTCTCATTTTCTTTGCCTGTGAGCACAGATAACTTTCTTACCAGCTCATCTCCTCAGCTTCTGCTCAGGGAAACAGGCACAACTGTATTTCTCTTCACTTTTTGTTTTTTCAGCAGTTCTGTGTAAGACGGCAAACTCCATGGAGTGTGTAATATCTTTTGCACCCCCACAAAAGTTTGGCTCAGTGTTACATTTGCTCATGGTTCAAACAACAGTTCTGTTGGACCTCCTTGAAGCCTGAGATCAAGCCTAATGAACTGCAGCTATTTGAGGACAGGTATGTTGCTGACACCTTTGCCACTAGGCTAAATCTCCCCGTTCTTTTCTGTAGCAAAACCCTTCTGGTTGCAGTAAATAAGATCTGTAGGCTAGGGCCTTAGATTGCCTTAAGCCAGGCATATTAGCTCAATTGACTACCTTTTAAATTGGTATTTTGAATAGGTAACGGATCACAGGTGCCATCTATGAGCCCAGGAATGGAAACAAGGACTGAAATGTTAACATGGCTTTAGTACTCTTGAGGTGAAACACCTAAACAGCATCTCTCTATGGAGAAGACAGGACAGCTTCATCAAGGCAGGGGTTGTTGATTTGAAGTCATGGGCCTTTTTCTTGTAACAGGTGATGAGATGATAATGAGCAAATACATTCAGCTGCAAATTTCACATAAAATTTAATCCACAAGCCTTTGGAATGCAAATAATACAAAAATCCAGTTGGAAGTAGGTTACCTCCATGGAGAGAACAGCTGAAGTCTGCATACTGTCAAGACCTTGGCAACCCTTTTCTGTGCCAATACTATAAATTAGAATATGAATCCTTCTTGGAGACATATAGTACTTGGCTAAACATCTTCCCTGTAGTCTCACCCTGCAAACAGGGTATATGAATGTCCTATTCCTCTGTAAAAGGGGAGTTGAGGAAGATTC
>VZTB01004642.1:0-23847 GCA_013397245.1 Thryothorus ludovicianus
GGAGTCAACAGCTCCTCCCAATTAAGTCTTGTCAGCGAATTTACTCAGCATTCCTGCCAGTCCTGTGTCCACGTTGTTGATGGCAATATTGATGATCACTGGTCCCAGAGTGGAACCAGCCTGCTGTCCCCCCAGTCACTGTAACTCTTTGTGCCCCACCTGGGAGCCAGCCGCTCACCCACTGTGTAACACAGTTATCCATCTGTGTGCCAGACTCTTTGTCCAGGAGGAGACTGTGAGAAACACTATCAAAAGCTTTGCTGAAGTCCAAAAAAGGTCGTATCTACTGTTTTTCCTGCTAATTGGTCTTTGATTGTTGACTTTTTCCTGGCCAAGTATCAGGCAGAATAACAACTGCAGTTGCTGGAAAAAAACCAAAAAACAACAAACTTCTGCTGCAGTGAAGGCTCTCTGCTGTTGTGCTCCTGAGCTACCTGCTCCAGACTGAGCATGGGCTGTACCCAGAGCATCTGGGGGACTGCAGAGGTGCTGTGGGGCAAGCTCAGACTGGCAGAATGCACAGTTCTGAGCACTGGGCAGGAGCAAGGGCTTGCCTGGGTGGGCATGGGAAGGAGCAGAGCGTGGCTGGTTCTGCAGACCCAGTGTGCAGAGGAGTGCAGCCTCTGGGTCGTGTGCCAGCCAAGGGCAGGAGACAGACATTACCTCCAGCCTTGGCAGCCTGGCAGGACTTGAAAGCACTAGTCTTGAACCACAGATAATGGTTTTGCCAGGTTAATCCTTACATCTTCTCATCTCTGGCTCTGCCCTCACAGTTGACATCTGACCATCTGCCTTGACAGAACCCTAAATTTTTGCAATATGAAGTTACAAAGAAGAGACTTTCAACACTCCAGTAACTTTCAATTGTCTTTGGGTTCTCTACAGATTCACAGTCACCAACTACAGCAATAACCAGAGTGATCCTTATGAAGCAGGCAGGGCTGCCAAAGCAGGGGCAGGTCTGCAGGTGCTTGGGAATCACAGTTGGATACACCTCTACAGTCATGGGGATGACACCTGGCAACAAGGCTGCCCTTATGAAAGCACCTCATGCATCTGGCAGGCCACCACTGCCCTGCAGTGCCAGTCTGCATGGTCCCACAGTGCTTGCCACCTTGGTGACCCTGACACCTATGCAGTGCAGAGCACAGGCTTCTGCTGCTGCTGCTAAATCTGTACCAGAGCATGCAGGCACAGCAGAGCTCATGGGACATGAGCTGGCTTGGGTCCAGTACTAGTCCTGCTTCCTGGGTTCAGCAGTGTGCCTTCTGCAACAAGCCTTGCCCTTATGACTTTGTGCACAGCTCCAGAATGGTGCCATGACTTCATGGAATCAAGGCTGGAGCTTTGAAAACTGCGGAGCTCCCTGGTGCTGCACGGGCACAGTGACTTGGGTCTTCACTGGCAGGACATCCTTGCACCACCTTTTGCTGTGTGAACGTGTTTGCAGTATCCAGGGGGAGCAGAAGGAGGAATGAGTGACATCAGGAGATCTGCCTCTGACTGGGGAATGCAGAGTTCATCCCAAGGTGCTCTCAGGTGTGCTTTGTCACCTGCCCCAGTGCCAGATATGCCTCAGAACACAAACCCCCACAATCCCAGCCCAGCAGCCATCATCACCCTCCTCTCAATGGGCACTGCCTGGCTCGGAGCCTTCTCCTCGAGTTTCCTTCAACTGCCAGGAAAGCTCCCTGCTCTCTTGTCCCTGGTGGCCAGAGCTCACATTTGGCAAGCAGAGCCCAGCAATCCTGTGGGAAGGCATGCTTAAATAGAGGAGCTGAATATATCTCCTTCCTCGTCCAGCAATTATTCTGCTTCCGTTCCTCGTCCGAGGTCCCCAGCCGGAGAGCCTCTGCCGCTGGATGCGCTCCCAGCAGCGCTCAGCCCCGAGTGTCAGCTGGGAGCACAGGCAGCCACAACACCAGGCACGGTCCCTGATCCCAAACAGCACCAGCTGTCACCACCTCAGCCCGCTGGGACTCGGCGGAACGGGGTTTTCCTGGTGTGCACATTCCGCCGCCGGCCCGAAGCCTCAGGAGCCCACCCGAGCTGTGCATTCCTCCGCAAGCCCCAGTCCCAACCACCACCCCAACGAGGGGAAGCCGCGGTCACCGCGCTGCCTGCCTGGGGGCAGGGGGTTGGCAGAAGGAGGGGTGACCCTCCTGTGGTCAGGGGAGCTCCTGGCAGTCTCTCAGCAGGCCCCTGGGCAGAGGACTCTCCCCATCCACAGGTGCAGAGATGCCCAGCAGGGCTCCCCAGGGAGCTCCAGTGGCATGCATGGAGAGAAGAGTGAGCCAGGGCAGGCAGTGTGGACTCTGTGGGATGGGGGAAAACACAGAGGCACAGAGGGAAACCTCCCCTATCCAACATATGGCCTTGAAATAGTCCGAGTGACCTCACCTGGCTCCTGGTATAAGTAGGTTGATATTAAAACTGTGCTGCCTAGGGTGGAAAAACCTGGTGTCCATTTCCAGTGTGTTTCTGCCAGGAATATTGCCACTGGCTCCAGGTGGGACTGGGTTTGGGCCTGAGGAAAGGAGAAAAGATAGAGGAGGAATCAACCTGCACTTCTCAAAGCCGAGCAGCATCCCTCCTGGAGGCAGAGGTAGTAAAGGGAGGATATCCAGACAGGAGCAAACTGATATCTGCAGCTATCTGCCTCCATAACTCTTTGTCTCTTCAGTATTTACTTTTTCTCCAACGGGAGCCATTAGTGCCCCCACCAAGGTCAAGGCCTCCCTGTTGAGGCACCGAACAGGAGCAATGAGGAACAGCTCTTGCCCCGATCAGCTGAACTGGAGAAGAGATCAAGGGCATGGGAAAGGTGGACAGAAGTGGGAAATTACTTGCTAACCATGGCACGGGCCAGAGAAGAGCTGGGATCACAGATATGGGTCTCCCCTTCCATCCTTCTCCCCCCAGCCCAGTGTCCTCGGCACTGAAACCACAGAGGTGCTCCTCCACAGCTCCGTGCAGAGTTAATGAGTTAGGTCTGTGAATTAGTTAATTTTCAGGAGCGGTTCTTTCATGACAAACACCACACAGCAGGCATTTTACATCTACTACAGCTCCAAGAGCAGCTTCCAAGCCCACAACCCTTAGTCAAGAGTAAAAATAGAAAACAGTCACAAGTAGATGGAAAAAGATGGGAATAAGGCAAGGGCAGGGAAAGATGGAAGCACTATAAGTTCTTCAGAAGAATGGAGGTTTCAAAAATGTCCAGTTATCTCCAGAATCTGCATGCTGCACACTTTTTTCAGCAAGATGGTTAAGAGGGTGGCTCAGGGCTACACAAAGCCTTCTCTAACAGTTACTGGGATTCAAGCACCTTAGACTCATTAGTCAATAACTAGGGAGCCCATCCTAGCCCAGAAGTCACATCTTGCCACATTGGCTGAAGCCGAACAAGGCCCTTGCGTTTCCATCCCACTGGGATTGGGGGGACCAGCAGCGTGGTGGCCTTAGCAGTGCTCAGGGCCCCAGAGGTGAGGAGCAGACAGGGCAGAGGGAGGCAGCTTCGAGCAGGGGCAGTGCAGAGGGACAACAACTGCAGCTCCCAGAGCCCCTGTGGAGGAGCCATAAGGAACACCGGGACAAATACATCCTTGGGGAAGGATTCCTTTCAGGGAAAGAGAGGTTGCAGGAGGGGCACTCAGAAAAGAGGGCAGCTCCACCCACAAGCACAGCTGTGCTGGGCCAGCTCAAAGCCCTGGGCAGCCCTCTAACCTGTCCCCAGGTGCCACGGGAGGAGACGCTGGAGGACAAGAGCAGCCTTCCCAGGGACAATCCTCCTATCCTGAGCTGAGCCTGGCAGCACAGGGATGGCAGTGGGTGCACAGCCTGTCCACACAGAGCGCCAAGTGAGCACGAGCAGGGCTGTGAAAGGCAGTGCTGCTGCACAGTTGTGGTGCACAACAGGCAGAGAGGAACCGTGACTTTGGTGAGCAGGGTTTCCACGGTGGGGAGCTGGGGAGGGGTGGCGAAGGCACGGGCAAGTGCCAGGCAGTGGAAGAGAGGGAGACAAAGAAGATGCTTTAGAAAATAATGGAGGGGATTGATGAGGAATGGAGCAAGAGGGAATGGATAGGTCTCTAGAAGATAACACAGTAGGGAAGGAAGAGACTTTGGTGACAGGTGGTGGTGGAAGAACAAAGCAGAATAAAGGAGAGGCGGTGTGAGGGAGAGAGCGTGAACACAGTCAGGCTGAAATGAGAGACTGAAATAATGGTGGGGAGAGCACTGCTCAGACATCCTTCAGAAAGCCAGTGACAAAGTGAAAAAGGAAAAACAAAACCCATAAAATGCAAAGGGAAGATGTGGATATTTTATCACTGAGTGTGAGGTGATGCTGGTGTGCAGGAACCCAGTGATTGAAAAGCACAGGGAGAATGGTAAATTCCTCTACATGTGCTTGCACACCACAGGCACAAATAACCTGAGGATGCAAGGACTGCCTGTTAAATTGGAATGATGCCCAGAAGAATGGCCCACCACCTTTCCTACTGTGTTTTCTAGGCTGGGCCTAGAGCTCAGGCAGAAATCCACCCCAAGCAAGAAATCCTGTGTCAGTGCCCCCCTGCTTCCACAGCCTGCTGGAGAGGAACCTGCTGATCTGTGTCTGGGGATGCCAGCCTTGGAAGCTCAGGAATCCTGCCTGCAGGGAGCCAGGGTGCTGAAAACATCGGGCTGCTTTGAACAATAAGGAGGTTCATCTCCTCACCTTGGGTGCTCTGCTTTTTGCCTACACTGAAGGCTTAAAATAGCCACAGGGAGACAACACCAGCACTCTCAGAGTCTGCCTGGGCTCCCCAGGATAAACGTGAGGCTCAGCACACAGAGAGGAATCCAAACACCATATCCGTGGTCGTGGTCCCTGTTTCAATGCTCTTACAAGGAGCATTTTTTGTATTAAAATAAGATTTTCCCTGTAAACTCCCCTTTTAACACTGCTGGCTGTTCAGCGTGGAAAACGTGACTCAGGCAGAGGCTGTGGACATCTCCCTGAACGGAGGGGAGAGCAGCGAACATCAGAGAGCAGAAATCACATCCCTTGTCATACAGACACCACCCAGGAAGGCCAGCCTGCCGCTGCTCTGGAGGAGGGCTCGGGCAGAGCAGGGTTTGTGTGCTCTGCCACATGCAGCCGTTCCCTTCCTTGAGAGGATCAAACGCATCATTTACAGCTGAGATTATCAAAGCCAATCTTCTGGTCTCATTGGTCAAACTGGGGAAATCTCCCAAGTGCTTGTACTGCTAAAATAAGATCTTGTTCAGTGGAGATTATGCAGAACCATCTCTTTCCAGGCACATTTTGTTAGCAAGGGATTAACTAGGAATGTTGACATTTAAGTTGTTGTCACTGCATATTTGAGGCTGAGTGTACATTAATTACAGGGCAGCACAGCTCCCAGCCTCAAAGCTCATTTTTTAACAGGAGAAGGGATCAGGGCTGTGCCTCCCCGTGTGAGAGAGGGGTCAGAACTATGAGTTGCTCCAGGAGGGATTTCCAAGGGGAAGATCGGGGGACAAGGGGAGACAGTCTGGTGCTACAGAGGCAGCCTCAGCTAGCACTGTACTCAGCTGAATGGGGCAGTGTGCATTGATGGCAGAGACTGTAATTTCAGGCATCATCTTTTCATATTTAAGGAATTGAGCAATTACTAGAGGTTCTTTGATTAATATGGCAAAATCATATTTATCTCCAAAAGGGAAAGGAAAAAAGAAAAAAGGGAGGAAGGATAATGTCACTTCAGTGACTTGGTTTGTCCTCTTGGTGCTGGGATAGTAGGTAGCGTTCAGGGCCATGCTCTCTTTTATCCAGCCCGGGCATCTCAGATGACTCTGAACTAAACCGGCTCAAAATATTGGTACAGCCATCCATCACATCTCGTTCACGCTGGATTTCAAATCTCGTTATGATCCAAAAAGGCACAGGCAGAAATCCACAGTTTTGTTATTGTCCTAGTATTTCCAGCACAAATGCATCTAAAATACCACAAGAGCAATGGTGCCTCGGCACACGGACATATGGCAGAAACAGAAAGAGCTGCTCCGGTGCAATTGTTCAGCTCCATTTCATGGAGAGAGCTGCACAGGGGGAGGGCTGAGTGCCGGGGAGAGGAACAGAGAAACACGCCAGGCTACACAGAGCTGACAGAGGGAGCAGGACGAGAGGGAGAGCCGGGCAGCGAGAGACGCATGCAACTCGAGGGGAGAGACAGAAACAACGGCACGCACCCCCGAAGGAAAGGAAGAAAAACGGGTGGGGAGGGGTAACTGGAATGAAAATACAGGGGGAAAGGCGGAAAAAGGTAGGAGCAAGGAGGGAGGGAAGGGAAGGGAAGGCGAGGGATGCGCGCTGGGGTGCCGCGGGCAGCCCCGGGCCGCGATCGCCCCCTGCGGGCCGGGCGCGGAGCTGCGGGCGGGGCTCCCCCTGCAGGGCGGCTCCGCCGAGCCCTCCCCATCCCGGGGATCCTTCCGAATTCCTCTGTCCCTGGGGTCTTTCCGAATCCCTCCATCTCGGGAGTCCCTCCGAACACCCCCATCCCGGGAGTCTCTCCGAACCTCCCCATCCCGAGGGTTCTTCCGAACACCTCCATCCCGAGGGTCCCTCAGAAACCCTCATCCCGAGGATTCCTGCGAATCCCCCGAACTCCCTCATCCGAGGGTCCCTCCGAGCACCCCACCCTGCCCTGCCGGGAACCCCTGCCCTGTGCCTTCTCTGAGTCTGGCGGCCCCGCTCCTGCAGCCCTCCCTCCCGCCTCTTGTCAGAACGCTGCAGCCGCCAGCTGCTGCCCCAAGCTGCGAGGGGGCCGTGTCTCCTCCATAAGAGGAGCTTTCTGGATAGATGAGACCCTCCTCGAGTGGCAGTGAGATGGAAGAAGTGGCTTTTGAGGAGAAACTCGGGGAGAGCTGATATTTCCCCTGCACCGCTGCCAGGCAGTGAGGAAGATGCTGCCGGAGGAAGACGGGCACAAGCTTGCAGCCCGCAGCAGCGGCAGCCCACAGCCTGCCCCGTACCTTTGCTCTTAGCACATATAATCCAAGGACGACCCGTGGCAATCTCCCGTGGGAGATATCCCGTGGGATAAAGGCCACAAAACCCTGGCAAGGGGACTGGGGCGCTGTGATGAGCAAGGCCACCAGTGGAGAGGGACATCGGCACTGATAAGGACAACATGGGGTGGCCACGGAGGTGTCTCGAATCTTTAACCGAGCACTACAAGCTTTGGGCGTTTCTTCCTTCCCTCCGCGTCTAAGGGACTCCCGCATTCCTGCTCGTCCTGCGGCAGCCTCGGCCGGGCGCTGGGAGCCCTTGGCCGAGCGCCGGGCGCGGCAGCAGCGGCGGCAGCCGGAAGTGTTTAAGTGCCCCCCGAGGCCCTCCCGCCTGGGCGCAAAGTGGAGAAGCAGCTGCCTGTTTACAGTGGGAGGGTGCAAATTGGCCTTCGGGGAGAGCCGCACCGCTCATTTCCCCGCAGCTCGGCTCGGGCGGGAGCAGGGGCGGGGGGGTGAAGACCTCCAGCTGAGGAAAACAGCCAGGAGGGCGAGTATCTGCCATTTCCTAGGGGGAAAGGATTCAGAGGAGAGCTGTCTGAGTCTATTAGCTGATGCTGGTTCCTGTGGAGAGATGGTGGCACACTGGTTTACTTCAAATAGTCTGTTTCCGTCGCGAATACCACCTTCAAGCACTCCGACCCAGGCACACAGAACTGCCTTCCTGCTACCTTCTACGGCGTGACTCTCACAGAGGGTTTTATTTTCCTAACGGGAGACGCGAAGCAGGGTTTGCAGTAAATGAAAAGAACCGTGTCCATTTGCATGGTTGCATAATCACGTTATACAGGGATCTTTCAGACTCCGGAGAGCAGAGAGAGAGAGAGAGAGAGAGAGAAAGAGAAAAGTGGGACGTCATGAGCGGGAGCTAAAAGCCAGATCTCTCGATGAGATCAAGGAATAGATGTGAAGTCAGTCAGATGGAGAAATGTCTGGATAGCTCTTCCAAACAGCGAGAGTCGCAGGCTTAGCTCTGAACATAAACAAAGCGAGATGTTTCTGGGGGTTGGGCTAGGTTTTGTATAAACTCGGTTTCCTCTTCCATCATGGAAACCGGATGAGAAGAGCAGCCTGTAGCCAGGATCCTTTGCCTCTCTGCTGAGGGCTTGCACAGGGCTCAATTCCCAGGGTGCTCAGGCCAGGACCTTTCACCAACATCATATTCACTGCAGAGCGTAAGAAAAATCGCTCGCTCCATGCTGCTGAAAGAGAAACTCTATTTCCAGAACACACATTTGCCTCTCAGTAAATGGTAATTTACCAGCACTGGCAATATTCCCTTTTGGATCCCCTGGTGACCCTTGATTAGTCCAAGCCTCAGCCCAGGGTCACCCGAACTGCAGCCCTCTGAGAGAGAAAGCTTCACTCAAAATATAAATGCTATTAAATCAAAAGGAAAAATTTTCACAGAAATTGAATATTTTCTGAAACAAGGGAAACTAAAACTGGACAAGAGTAGCCTTTCCTTTATAAGGATAAGAAATTAATTTTGAAAGCTAGCATCACTCATTTATCATCCTGTTACCCTAAAATTCCCACCTCCCCTTCCTTACTCCATTATTTGTTCTGATGTCAGTAGAGGGAGGGTAAGAACATCTCCATAAACATTTCATGGTCCACTTTGTAACTCAAGTACTTCTGTGAAATTTTTAAAATCTAGGACGTTTAGCCATCCAAGCAATTTGCAATGTTTAACCATCTGAAGGATTTCTCAGCTGCTTCCTCGAGTGCGAAGTCAAACATCGCCTATCCTGTGGAAGAGGCAGAGTGGGAGGACATGTTTTTTACATGTTGTACCTCTTCGCCTCCTTTGCACAGTCTGATTTCTTGCTCACGGAGCAGTTAACGGATACAGTATTTAAAGGAGATGTATCCTCAGCCAGAGAGGACAAGGAAGCAACAGGTGCCCAATCTAAATTAACTGCCTCACCCCTAGGAGCAAAGCTGTCATCACCAGCCCCGAACTTGTTACAAGGAATAAAAGGCTAACCTGAGAGGCACAAGAGAGTCTTCCTTCCCCAAGCAACCTGCAGCATATGGCAGCAGGAACCTGCAGGATTTCCAATGGCACGGAGCATGACTGCCAGGGGCTGCCTTCCCTTTGATGCCTGGACCTTTTTTTGCATCATTTGGGAAGTGTGAGGAGGCAACAGGCGAAATGCAAACCTAGCCCACTGTGCTCACATTAAATTTCTCAACTTGTGGTGTTTCGAGCGAGTGGGATAACTGTCAGACATTGCCTCCAGAGGACACGTTCCTCAGTGGGCTTGGACTGCTCAGCAAATCCTGGAATCCTCCCCCAAGCCAGCCAGCTCCTGGTTACCTGTCTCTGCCCTGCTGTGCCACATTCTGCCTGCTGCAACTGTACCGTGAAAATTGGGGCATTTATCTGTACCTCTGTGCTCCACATAGACACAGTTTAGCTAAGGACATCTCTCACATTCTCACTGCTGCTGTGAGCTTGCAAGAGAAGCGCCTGAACCTCCTGGGGACCATGAACAGTCCCAAGAGTGGGACTGCAAAGGAAGCTGAGGGAAGGTATCCACAGAAGGGATACCTGAGATAGCTGCAAATGAGCTTGTGGAGGCTCTGGAAGAAGATTAGGGGCTCTGTAATCTGTCTAAAAGGTACATACAGATGCTGGTTGCAACTGCAAACTACTTGACATAAACCACTAGGCACTGGCAATAGAAAGTATGGGTATTACATATTTTGGGGAAAATAATATATTGCAAACTTGTTGCTTGAGATGTGAGGGCCAAATTATCTGCAACATAAAGGATGAACAGGACTTTGCATCACATTTCCTGCTAGTTTTCTGTCTAGAGTGTCAAGAGGAGAACAAGAGAGCACTTTTGAATTATGAGTTTTTTTTTTGGCCTGGGCTGTGCCATGCACACCTTACATGCCAAAACAGGGATCGGGTACTAAGTAGAGGAAAGCTTCAAGCAGGACCCTGTAAGAGGAGCAAGGGGTTCGCCTGAAATTGGAAAGGGGCAGAACTGGGGAGAGACACTTTGTGTCTGCTTGCTCAGAAGCTTCTGCTTTGTTTGTGGCTGGACATGTCTTCTGGATGGCACCCATGACACAGGTACAGAAGGGCAACCAGGAACAGGCTGACTCCAGCTAAAGCAGGATCCACGTGGAGAAGAGCTGTCTGAGCAGGAGAGCTCCAGGAGCAGTGGAGAAGTGTGGAGCTGTTAGGAATTGCTGGTGGCTATGCCTGGTTTTAGAGAGCATGAATCAAGGAGCTCACCAAGCCACACAGGCAGGGAAATCCTTCCCCACTGCAAACTCCCTGTGCTGTTCCAGATATGCAAGTGGTGTAAACAGCAGCAGAGATCTACAAAACCATCACAAGCAGCACTACTCCATGCCAGAGCAAGCCCCAGTGAAGCAGAGCTGCACCATGGATTCCTTCCAGGGGAGGAAATGGTCCTCACGTTCTAAAAATGTTCACCAGTGCAGCTTGAACAGAGGTAGGCAAATACCTATGGAACAAACTGCCAAGGCAATAACACCTGGGGACACTGGGGCAGCTCTAAAACTGAGCATTTTCCTCATCAGTGTCACTGCAAAGGTGCCCAAAACTGCCCAGGAGAGTAACACCCAAAGGGAGATGTGGTATGGAAACCCTCAGAAAATGAATATCATTGCCAAGCTTTGATTTCCCATTTATGCAAGGATTTAATTTTTTTGTTTTTAATCTGCTGGTGAAAAATAATCAGTGTGGAGACAGTGAGAGTACCCTGTGGGACAAAAAAAAGAGCTTTTCTAAAGAAGTTTACAAATATTGGTTCAGATCTCCTTGAAGTTGACATTGAACCAGAAGAAATAAATGGAGCTACTCAGATTTGGTAAGGAAGTGATCCCATTGTTTTAATGTTATTTTGTTTTAATGATGCTGGAAAATTATGACAAATTGGCTCCCTCTGGTTTGGATTTTTCCAGACTGGCACAGGACAGATGCAACAAATGAAGAATGCCAGTAGGACTATAAATGGAATAGAACTGTAGTTCCAACACTCAGCTCTGCCTGTATCTCACATACCACAACTAAAAGGAAAAAAAAAAAAAAGAAAAAAAAAAGAAGCAAAGGGAAGTGAGCTATGCTGACATGGAGTTAAGGCTTGTGTTAGTAAATTTAGGGTAAAATACATCTCAGAGCACTGCAAACCCTCAGGGCTTAGCATTAACTTGGAAAAAAATTACCATATCTCTGGAAATACAGTGCTAAGGGCACCCAAAAGAAATTGATTTTTGTCATGCAGTGCCACTGCTGACCAAGAGCATGATTATAGTCAGGTCATTTTGACATTGGAAACCAAGGACACTGTCCTCTCCTGCCAGCCACCATGGTAATTCCCAATGGCAGTTGGAATCCATCTCTGCATTTTTAGATATCTGCATCTTTGGTTTAACCTTGAGCCTGACTTGCAAAATTTCTATTCACAGCACATCAAACAGTTACTTCCATCCATCCACAACAGTTTTCTATGAAGTTTACATTTCCATCTTCATCAAGGTATTTTCCAATGATGTGCATTTCATAGGAGGTGAGTTCTGCCTTGTCAAAGATCTCATGTTCACTGATTCCAGCCTGTCTCAATACATACTCACATGTGTATTTATTTCACTTAACCTTAAAGCAAAGCAGCTCAGCTTTGTTGTGTAGATGATCTTTATATTTTCTTGGTTTTGAGAATTTGTATACAGATAAACAACATTCAGGATCTGACATTTCACTTTGATTGCAAGTTGCTGTAATTAAGAACCAAAGCTTTATGAATTTTAATCATCAGCTGTAAGTGGTACATTATCTCTAGTTCACAATGAAAGCAATCAAGTGGACAAGATATTTTTAGAGACATTACTGTGGTAATATTACATTAAGTAGTGGTTAGTACACTATTTTCACACCCAGTGATTTCACACATTAATGTGGCTATAGATCAGCGTTAATGACAAGAGAAAGTTATTTTTCAAGTGGCATGAGAAGGGTGGTTAAAAGAGCTGCTGGGGATTTACACTCCAGCAGCAGGAGGGGCACCTCAGCGGGGCTGCAGCTGAAGATGCTCCAGCAGCAGGGGCTGCTTCCCCTTCTGCTGGAGACCGAGGCAGGAGCCCCTGAATGGATACAGGGTAATGACAGGGGCAGCATTTCCTCCCTGCTCCTCGGGAGGGAAGAAAGGACAGGAGGAGAGAGCAAGGTAAAGTACACTGATGCTGGCACTGAACCTCAGAGCTGGTGAGAGGAATAACACACTACATTTTGCCCCAGGCTGTAAGACAACATTCCCCCCTTTCAAAGAGGGCACGGTAAAGAATGAATCAGAAACATCCTACTGCTTAAAGGTAAAAAAAAAAAACAAACCAAAAAAACAAACCAGGGAGTCTGGCACATTTTGAAGTTTCAGTGTATGCCACTCCACGTGGGTACAATGTTGTCTAGATAAACCTGTAAATACAGATATCTCTTCTTTCAAGACAGGAGAGACTAATGCACAATGCACAGGGCCCCAAAAGGAGCACGTTTAAGTATTATCGTCCTGCTGAAGGATGCCAGTTCATCCAAAAATTATTTGCCTGAAACTAAAACTAATTAGAAACACTGTTCTGGGAAGGAGAAATTCTTCCTTCTTCCTGGAGTCTCAGATCTGGGATAATAGAAGCTCCAGCAGCCTCACCCCAGACCTGCAGGCCATTTTATTTTCCTGCAGAGATCCTATGGGGATGGCAGGGCTGGGATTCAGAGAGCTCAGCAGCCAGCTGTGCCAGGGGGAGAGTGTGTGACAGAGAGCTGACTGTGTGTCACAGTGGCAGACAGCTGTTGTCACTGCATCTGGGGCTCTGTTGGAAATGCCCTCAGAGAGAGCCAGCTTGGCTCCACAGAAGGTGGCACTCAGGGGCTGATGCCTCTGCAGCCAGAACATGCAGATGCCAACATCATCTGCAGCTCCAGTCCAAAGCACCTGGTTAGAGGGCAGCTGGTGACAGCAGGAACTTTCTGTGGCATCCAGATGCAGTGGTGCACTGGCCTCTTCTCCTGCTGTCCCCCACACAGCACCAGTTACATTCCAGGAACAGGCCAGCCCTCAAATTCAGCCCAGAATTTTTATGTGCTAACGTTGAGAGATTGTACCACTGCTTCTCTGTGATGTAGAGAAGCACTATGGAAATACCAGTCAGACTTCAGGTACCATTAAAATGACCCTTCTGCAACATTTGCCTTCTTTTGTTCCAGGGTAACCCAGGCAGGTCCTCGTTAAAAACAACCTGAAGTAGGAGCACTAAACCTAGAGCACCCTGCAGTAGGAGAAGAATCTTACACTTGAGCAGTAGATAATGCCCTCTGACCTACTTGTGCACTGAAGAATTATTTCTTTCTCAGGATCTATAGATGCCTTCAGAAAGCAGCATTAACTGCAATATCAGGGCCTATTGGACAGACTATACCCACAGAAGGATGGCTGCAGTGCACACCAACAAAAGAATGTTGAAATAAGATAGAGACAGGAAACATTCTACCTGAGAAGCTGAGAAAAATGCACACTGTTAATGCACCTTACATAAAATCCTGCATGCTGTTTGCTCACTGCCCAGCTTTCCAGGCTCTGCTGGGTTGTTTCTGTGTGGAGAAGACATCAGTTGCAGCAGCAATGCTTTCCTTGATACACAGCCTCTGTCTTCAGTTCCAGTCCCATTTCCCTGCACCCTGTAAAAATACATAAAGAATGTGATTTCCCTGCACAGAATTTGGAGTCTGCCTCTGGAGCAAGCTCTTGTTCCTTGCTGGGCAACACTCCCTGCTCTTCCCATGGACCTTCCAAGTGGCAGCTCCTCAGCTCCCTCTCCCATATTTTTCAAACAGGTCATTTGAACCAACAGTACCTTGTGTCAGGGCTGTGGCTTCATCAGTGTCCTCTCCTACCACAGGAAAGAAACTGAAATTGCTTCTTCATTAGCTCAGATGGGTGATGATTTACATATCCATCTATGCCTGTAATTAAAAACAAAATGCTTGGTAAACACTAACTATGATAATAGAGGATGAAGTGTCTAATGGAGTGAGATCATGGATCCAGACCTGCATACATGGAAAGGTGTGCACTTATATCACACAGGGCTTTCTTCACTGCCTCCTTTTGCCTTTCCACAGTGAGTTATGTGTAAAATGCAAATTTGGCATCAGTTGGCACACACACTGAGCTGTCTCTGCTAAGTGTGAGAGACACAAAGAACAGACACCTTTCTCCCATTCCCTTACATCAAAATGTGAATTCCCTTCTTTGGAATTCTGTGCAAACTGGGGCTCAAGTCAGTGCCCTGTTTCTGATTCTGCCATGCACGGATGCTCAAGAGGAATATGTAGGAGTGTCCCCAAAACACAAAAAAATCATTGAGATTATCAGGGACCTGAAAAATGCCTGGTTCAACTCTGATCAAAGATGCTTCAATTCGACAGCTTGCTTAGGCCTGCATCCAGTCAGATCTTTAATATTTTCATGAGCAGCAATTTGGTAACCTCTCTGGACAACCTGTTCAACCTATTATCATGGTAAAAAAAAAAAAAAATAAAAATAAGAGAAAGAAAGAAAAAGGAACGTATTTTTCAGATAAAACTTCTTGTTTTGCACCTCATGCCTGTTGCCTGTTGTCCTTTCACTATATACCACAGAGAAGAGTCTGTCTTCTTTCCATCAGGCATTTCTACACATGGATAAGATCACACCCATCTCCAGTCTGGACATTTCCAGCCCTCCCAGCCTTTCCCCACGGAAGGAGTGCTCCAAGCCTGTGACTGTTTTCCTGGTCCTCTGCTGGAACTGTTCCAGCAGCCCACGTGTGGTTTGTGCAGAGGAGCTCAGGGCTGGGCACCACTCCAGATGTGCTGAGCAGAGGGGAAGGGCCACCTCCCGTGATGTTTTTCCAGGGTGTTGGTTTTCTCTGCCACAAGGGCATACTGCTGGCATGTGTTCAGCTTGGTGTCCACCAGGACCCACAGGTCCTTCCCTGCAAAGCTGCTTTCCAGCCTCTTAGTCCCTGGCCTGTTCTGGTGGCTGGGGCTTATTCCTGCCCCGGGACAGAGCTTGGCATTTCACCTTGTAGAACTTCATGAGACTCCCACTGGCCCATTTCTCCAAGCTGTTTAGGTCCCCTTGAACTGCAGCAGAACCATTTGGGATAATCTGCCTTCTACAGAGTGTCTTCCTGATACCAAACAATTGGAGGTTGGCTTAAATCTGAAAGATACAAGGCATCTATGTTGAAAAATTCAAGCCCTCCTGTTGGCTATTTAAATGTCAAGGACCTTTAGAAGTATGTCTGAAAAGAACTAAACTATGTGCAGATCACTGTGCCACCAGTACGAGATCACTGTGCAACCCAAACATCAAAACCACCAAACCATGAGTGCTTTTTTCAAAGTAATAAAACCTTGAAGGAATTTCCAAGCATTCTATAGAGGTCATGTCCATTCCAAAAGGCTTAAATCCAGAGTTTCGTGGGTTGTTGGCATTTTTCTTTTCCTTCTCTTCAACAATCTGCTGAGACTATTTCTGTAACACTCCAGCTTTAAGGCGAGGAGGTGTCTTAGGTCCTTTAGTCCTTTAAGTCCTGCTAGGTGTCTAGCAGGGTACCATTAATACTTAAAGAATTTCCTTGAGCAGAGCATGTACCTTTAAATGTTTATGGACTTTATGGCTAGAGCACAGATTCTCTACAATCTATGAATAAATTCTGCTGTGGGCTGTTCTGTGCTTGCCCAGCCTTTGGAGACTTTTCTTAGTAAAAGTTTTGAAACTTGGAATGTTTCACAATATGGGAAAATTATTGTTCTTGACTGTCAGTTGGAGGAGAGGGAAATTTTGTATCCAGGGAAGTTACTGCTCTTTCTCCATCAA
The DNA here is from genome assembly GCA_013397245.1 of Thryothorus ludovicianus. Taxonomy (NCBI): domain Eukaryota; kingdom Metazoa; phylum Chordata; class Aves; order Passeriformes; family Certhiidae; genus Thryothorus; species Thryothorus ludovicianus. Next base: position 15,957 of record VZTB01004642.1, read on the forward strand.
ACAGGAAAGATGCATCAAGCAAGATTTTTGTAGAGAACTCTCCCAGAACTTGTATTATTCAATATTTCCATTAATGACAAGAATGAAGAAACAGAGGCTGAGCTTATTAAACTTGTAGATGGCACCTTGTTGGGAGAGGCTGCAAATATGCTGGAAAACAGACTTAGTATTCAAAACATCTTTGATTATCTGAGAAAGTCTAGGAAGAAAAAAAGGATAGAATTCAAAAAAGACATGTAAAATTCTACAGTTGCTTAGGAAAAATCAGCTATTCAAATGTAGTAGACAAGGGTAGGACTGGCTACACAGGAGTTACAGTGTCAGCACTGGAAGGCAGGACTTGAACTCACAAGGAAAGCAAGCCCAAAATGAGCCCAAAACTGCTACAAGTCTGAGCAGGCTCCATCACTGCACGTCTTTAAGAAAAGGGCAGATGTTGGTCAAGAATGGCAGGCAGAGGTAGCCATGGAATATTGGATAGAGGAAAGGACTAGAAGACCACCCAATGCACCCTTCAGTCCTACCTTCTGTCTTTTCAGTGGTATCATATTTGATAAGAAGAAAAGTTTCACTGCTTGTTTCAGGCTGGTGGGTCTCCAAACCTGTACCCCTTTTAAAACAGACCTAGTTCTCTGACAACAGGAGGTGACAAGAAAACCAACTTCTGCTTTTGGAAGTATCTTCCAGAAGCTCTGCTCTCTGATCAGTAAAAGCTTTTCTCCAATTTTCTATCTCAAGGGAGTCAAAAGCAGCTTTTCTCTTGACCTTAGAGCCAATGTCATTTAAAGAGTGTAGGGGGATGAACAGTGCAGTGGAAGAGAGAAGTTCAGCTCTGCCAACTGTTCAAGTCAACGAAACTGCCACAGGGATTAAGTTAGCCTACACATTTTATTCATGGCAAATTATCCTCAGAAACCAGGTTGGTCTCTCTCCTCAACACATTTAGACACGAGTGCTGAAGAATCCAACATGTTTATAGACCAAAAACTGTGCCAGACCTGAATGAAACCTACTAGAAGCAAGATTTTGTGATTTTTTAAAACCACATTTGTTTAAACCCCAGAGTTTTGGCTTGAATTTGCTTCTTGCTGATTTTAGTACAAGCTTTAGCTGAACCAGATAGAACATTCAAAATGTCCAGCTAAGAGGGCTATCACTGTGAAGGTAAAGCCTAATTCTGGGAAGACATGATCTAGTAAAGCTTTGGGGACCCTCTATCCTATTAAATATGGAATAAGAAAATGTCCACATTACTGTCACTTGAGACCCAGCTCTTATAAAGTTTGAGGAAACTAAAGTAATCACCATTAGAAAACAAGGGTCAGTAAGTGATAATTAAGTAGCTTGGGGATCTATTAAAAAACTTTAGAAATCAATGTTTACACTGTGTAGTTACAAATTAGCTGCAATGGGCATTGTTAAGGAACCATTTTTATACGACAAACACTGAATGTGTGCACATTAGAAGAGTTCTCCCATGATTAGAAATCACAGCACAACTCATTTTATCCCATCCCTAAATTAGAAACTTAATGCCTCAGTTTATTAGCAGAAGGAAATTCTATTACATTCAAGCAATGCAAGGACAGAGAGAAGCACGAATTTTGTGCAGCTCTGCAAAAAAAAAGTTGTAACAAAGATGCTCACAATTACAGTTCCATGCTTCAATGATTTAACAACTTCAATGACTTAATGTCTGTGGAGTCCCAAACTAGGAATTCTCCAGCAATGACGGTCTTCAGGAAGCAAAGTAGCTGCAGCAATGACAGTGGCAGTGACAAGCACTGGGACTTTAGGACACAAGGCCCTCTCAATGCTCAGCATGTTGTACCTGAACATGCTTTGTGTTGTTGGCTGAAATAGTATGGAAGAACTCCCATGTTCCATGTGGTCCAAGAATGCCTCCTAACCAGGAACCCCAACAAGCTCCGCATTGTTGTCTGCGCTGTGATCAGTGCTGTCCACACAAGCCTCTGCACCATGGCACCTCCTCCAAGAGCTTCTGAAAGGTACAGAAAAGGTCCCCAAACCTTCCCTAGGGACACAGGTCCAACTACACCCAGCTAAGAGACACCACCAGTACAGACAAGGTGTCTGTTCCCCTGAGAAATGTCCTGTCGCCACACATGTCCCATGTCCTCTGGAGAACCCATCCCATGGTTAGCAAAAAGCCCACTAGAAAGCTGTTTGCTTTTCTAGACTATAGCCACTCTAAGCTGACACCACCAGCGTGGAAGGCAGCAATTTACACTCTCCCACTGGTCTGTGGAATTTGGGAAACGTGAATCTACTCCTCCACAGCATGCGCTGCCTACAACAACCCCCTTCATGTGACCACGAGGTCTCCACAGAGCACACCCCATCTTCAGCTGCTGAGTCTCTCTGCTACTGTGCATCTCTATCTCTTGTGAAACACTGCCAATCCCAGGCTACAAAAATCATACCACGTTTTTGTTCCACTTCTCCCGTTTGCTTATCTCAACAAACCCACCCTCACTGCCATATCAGTTGCTGCTAGCACAGATGTGACAATCCGCTGCAACTGAGTAGTGCCAGGAGTGCAGCAGATTGACACTGCCCCCTTCCTGGCACAGCATCACTTTCCACTGCTGTGGTTAAGTTTAGGCACCAGGAATTAGCTGGGATACACACAAAGGTTGCATGGCCTGCAGTCCATTGACAGACATGTGGTTATCAATATGAAATCCACTATTAAGAGATATTAAGCGACCTGCTCCCTTACAGAGCAGTGGTGCTTTCCCTCAGAGACTACCCTGCAATATGAAAATGGCTGCTCAGGATTCCCACATCAAGCTGATGCCAGCCTGCTTCCCTAACTTCCTTCCAGAGGGTGAGTGTTTTCCACCAGCACGCACTCCTCCATTTCACATCACTTGTATTTCTGACTATTGAGGGAGGCAGAGATGTCTCACGCTGCCTTCAGGCTCTAAATGGCTTTCTGTGTCTTTATTTTCCTGCAACACTTCAAGGATCAGTTTTCTTCATGCCTCAGAGAAGTGGTATCTAAATCGTTTTAAACTGAAACAGGGACAGAATAAGCTGTGCAAATCATTTTCTAGTAGAACCTTAATTACATCCTGCAGTGTCTCGTCCTCAGCAAACCACCAGCAATAAAATTCTGCATTTCATTTTAAAACCGACAAGGCTGGGTTTTTCTATTTTGTTTTCCCCAATTGACATATCCATAATCTAGCCTGGGACTTTGTTGCACAGAATTTTTGTCAAAGGCTCTAGAGAGTGTGCCTGCAACTACTAAATCTTTCTCAGGTTCGCATTCAATTTGCAAGTTATACAACTGTAGCTAAAGAAAGAGACATTCTGTTTGCAGGAAGGTGTTTGCCAGATCCCCACCGGCAATGGCAAAAAGTGATTTATGATCAGTTTTAGTTAACATGGCCTCTCAAACAGAATTTTAAAAGTCTTCACAGCCATGGCCTAATGCCAAGGCTTTTTCTATAGGAATGTGCTCCATTTCAGCTTGTGGTGATCTCCTGTGACTCAAATGCTAAAGCAAATGGGTACAAATGTTGAATACATCCTCTTGATGAGACAAAGGACTTTTTACTCCCCATTCTCCACCACTACAAATTTGCCTTTTCCCAGTTTTTGGTTTGTACAGGGGTATTGGTGACTTTAGTCCTTCAGCTCACAAGATGCTCACAATTACAGTTCCATGCTTTGATAATTTAACAACTCCAATGACTTAATGTCTATCATATCTAGGAATTCTCCAGTGATGCTGGCTTTCAGGAAAAATGGTAGCTGAAGCAATGTCAGTGGTCATGACAAGTGTCTTTAGGAGGAACCAGAACTCAGTTCATCCTTTTGTGCAGGAGTCCTAGATTTTCTTAACTCCTCTAAGAAAGATGGATTTATCTGTACTGTTTTTAAGGGGTACAAATAAAAAGCCTTAGATATATTCCTGGCTCAATGTTTATAAGTGTATTTACACACTCAATTCACACTAAATAGGTGTCCTTCTTCCTCTTTGGGGCTGCTTCACTCTGCTGCCAATATGAAGAATTTTTTATGACACTGTCATCACTGTCATGAGCACAGGAATCCTCTGGCAAGTACAAATCCCTCAAGGGATGAAACCACTGCAGCTCTTGCATCTTCTCCCAAGCACCAGATGTAGTTGGTTTGTGTTGCTCACACAGCATGCACAGCCACTTAAACTTTGACCTTGGGCTTGAGCTACAGATGCTTTTCCCACTGTTTCTTGGAAGCTCCATTGTTTCCTTTGCCTTGACAAATCCTCAGGCTGGGTTGAGGGCTGGGTTACTGACTTCCTTCACTGGCACACTCTGATGGGGTTTCATCTAAACCAAACTCTGGGGTCTCCAGCATTGTTCTGCCCGGTCCAACCCCGAGGTTCTGCAGACCCTGCAGTCTTAGTCTGAGCCTTCATTCATGACCCCAACCCTTACTGGGTGTCCTATTCTGGCACTACACTTATCTCCAGTGCTCCAGTGGCTGTAACACTTTCATAATTCCTCTCCTTTGTATAAAATAATTGAATATTCAATACCAAGCCATGCAGTGCAGATGTGGCCAGCCCTGAATCCTGACAGCTACAGTCTGACACCTCTGCAGGGCTGCATGTTATGGGACACAGCTCAAAGTCAAGGAGAAAAGAAGGATCACAAGGATCTCACCAACAAGAAACAATCTTGACTCTCCAGAAGCTGTGTGGCTTCTTAGGAGAAAGACTGGACCCATCCCCAGAAGCCTTGGTAATGTCAGTCACAGGTTTTGAAGCTCAGAAACCCATAGAGCTTCCTTCTTCCCTCTGCTGAGATGACCATTCTCCATAGGAAATATTCCCCATTATTTGAGGAATTCAGGAAGCCTAGGACTTCCATTTGGCACAAAAGGATGAATTAAAAGAGAACAGCCCCCACTGCCACCCCTGCTCAAGCAGACAGCAGCGAAGAAAAGCCAGAGCAACAGCTCTGAGAGAAACTCAACATGTAGGAAGTATGTTTTCTTCAACTCAATCCTATGAGCAGCTTGGAGAACCAAACTCTTTCCCGAGCACCCTTCTTCTATAACCTATGTTGAATATGTAAAGCAAGTACACCAGATTTACAGCCAAGTGATTTTCCACTCTGGGCCCATGGAACAGGATGAAAGTAAATTTGTGGGTGTTTATGCTTGATTTGGCAGAGAAAAAAAAATGAGGGAGGGGCTGTGTTTGAGGGAGGGTATCAAAGATCAGAGCCAGATGCTCCTGCACGGAGCTCTGGATTTACAGGAAATTAAGAAGGTAGAGAAGGTGAGGCAAAGGCTGTGTTTGAAGTGAGAGTCAAGGGGTTCTGAGGCTTACAACCATCCAAGGTGCTTGGGGGGAACTACAGCACATGCCAAAACCACACCACAGTGGCCTGGGGTGCTTTCATTATACAAAGCCTGGGAGAGCAGAGGCTGTAAATGTAGCTTCAAAAGGAGCTTCATCTTAAAGTCTTAGCTCTCAGGGCCTATTAAACATTTATGCTGACTACCACTCCTACTATTTGCTTCAGAGAAAGTACCCGAAATAACCTTTGCTACAGAGTGAACTACTACAGCTCTACTGGCTGTGTAGGAGACTAGCAGAGAGCTGTGAGAAACAAACAGAAACGGTGTTGGAAGAGTGCATTGAAGTCTCTGTTCAGTCAGCCAGGAAAGAAGCAGGAAAATCTGGTCTGGAACCTGAGAGGGAAGACAGAAAACTTTGCTAGAATTAATGGTTGGATTAGCAATGTAGAGATGGCTAAGACTGAGTGAGGCCAGTGGAGGCAAATACAAATATTTAAGAGTGTTGACAATTTTTTGTTTTTACCTCACTAAGGTTCACACTTTTGGGGAAGTGTTCAGACCAGCCTCTAGTTGGATCTGTGACTACTGCAGCTCTAAGGACTGTAGAGGAAAAGAAAGAAAGCAGACCCCTCTGCAGAAATCAAAAGAGGACTCGAGGAGAAGATGAAAAGAAGGGATTAATTTTCCTGATTTGCTTAAAAAATGTTTGGCCGTGCAACAAGAGTTTAGGATGAAACAGCCAGAAGTACTCAAGGCTTTCACTCTAGGAAGTTGTTACTATTAATAGCAGATAATACACAAAGATTCACTCATTCCCTCATAGGGACAACCCCAGCAGAGGGCTGTGCTGGCACTAGGTGCTCAGGAAGTCCCTCAAAGTGACTTATTTCAATGGGTGCACAAGTGATCCCACAGACTTTGCCTGTAGGAGCTGCTGCCCTCCACTCACACAGCCAGGGGATCCCAATATTCACTTGTGGCCTTGTGCAGAGTGAGCAGACTTGGTGCCTGGATTTTATCACCTCTTGCAAATTCAGTATAAGTATTGGTCTCTGGAATTTAGTAGTCCTTGGGAAACCTTCACACTCCTTGTTAGCACATGCTTTTCCTTTTTGGTCTGTTTTCTGGTAATAATTTCTCCACTCAAATGTACAAATACCTACAGGACCAATTCAGTTTCACATGAAAGAGGTCTTTATCACTGGTGGAGTTGGAGGCTGTTGTGGCTAATCCGAATCCCCCTAAGAAATACAGTGTAAATATGGAACCTTCCTATTAATGAGCAACCACAGCTCCTCTTCCTGAAATCCAAAGCCACCAAGCTAGGAAAGATGAATGTTTAGTGCTCACATTTGAATATACAGACCCCATGAAGATGGGACAGACCTTCCTACATTCAGCCTTGGGAAGAAACATTGATTGACTGGTCCGGATTCATGTTTGGATGGATCTGCTTATTCCCAGCCTCTCTGACCTAGGTTCATTTGGCTCTTTATCAGCATGGGTATAGCACCCAGCTGATAGGCATGTCTCTTGAAGGATGGCCAAAAACTGAAATAAGCTGACCCAAACTGAAATACCAAACACTGAGTGGAGGGTAGCTTTGAATACTGCATTCTTACAAACCATTTTGCAAAGTGAGAGTCCCACGGTTATGTTGACAGCGCTCAACCACCAATTCTCAGTTCTCTTCTTTCACAGAGCCATGGAAATATGGCTCAGCTGTATGGCTCAACTATAACTTGAGTTGGAAGGGATTTTTAAGATCATCTAATCCTTGAAGGACATCAACCTGTTGGAATGAGTCCAAAGGAAGGCCACCAAGATGACTGTGGGCATGGAGGAGCTTTCCTACAAGGAAAGGCTGAAAGAATTGGGTTTGTTCAGCCTGGAATAAAGGCAGCTCAGGGGTGACCTTATTGCAGCCTTCCAGTACCTGAAGATGGAGAGTGACTTTTTACAAGGGCATGTAGTGACAGGACAAGGAGGAATGGATTAAAACCCAAAGAGCATGGGTTTAGATTAGATGTTAGGTAAAAAATTCTTTACTGTGAGGGTGGTGTGAGGCACTGGAACTGGTTGCCTAAAGTTGTGGATGCCCCATATCTGGAAGTGTCCGAGGCCAGGTTGGATGGAGCAACCTGGTCTAGCAAGAAACATCCCTGCCCACAGCAGGGAGGTTGGAACTAAATAATGTTTGAAGTCACTTTCAACCCAAACCATTCGATGATTCTATGATTCCTTGCAGTCCACAGCCCCGAAGCTGCAAAGAAATGTACACAAACCGGTGTGAGGGAGCGAGGGCCGGCACGCAGGCACCGGACCTGCGTGAAGGCCGGCGGGACTCGTGAGGGCGGAGCGAGGAGGATGTTTGGGGGGGCCATCCCGGGCGCACACTCCGGGCTGCTGCGGCCAGCGGCTGCTTGTGCAGCGCGGCTCCGTCTGTCGCGGCCGTGTCGCGACGCGGGAAGGCCGAACTGGCCCCTCAGGGCCGGGGCGGGAACTACAGCTCCCGTGGGCGGCCGCGCGGGGCGGGCGGCGCCGCCATCTTGGCGCGGGCGGCGAGGCG
>VZTB01004642.1:23887-38275 GCA_013397245.1 Thryothorus ludovicianus
CGGACCGAATCCTTTGGCTTTTCCTTCCTGTGTGTTTTTAGATGCCAAGTGGAAAGCGATAACTGGCCAGATTAAGAAAGCTGTGGAAGCCTATGAGCCGTGTGTAAAGGAAAATTGCAGCTGCCACCAAAGGTGAGAGACTGGTTTCCTTTCGGCTGCGCAGGTCTCCGGATGCTGGAGGGAATGCTTTCGGCGGCGCTGGTGGATCGGGGATTAGCTAGGGAATGTTTTGGTCCAAAGGTGACACATCTGCAGCTGTGGGACCGCCACCTCTGCAACTGAACATACAGTGTGTTGGCATTTCAGATATGAGCACACAATAAATAAACAGTGCACATGGTTCTCTTTAACAACCCACTTCTGCCTCCTCACTCAGTAGGATTGCCTCTGAGACCTTTAAGCAGCACTTTTATTTAAAGGAGGAAAAGGAATTTAGGAGTTATCATACTCTTCTGCCATTAGGATTAAGGTTTCAGATGCAGAAACAGAGGTGCCCAGCTTCAAGCCTCCTATTTAAAAGTGTCAGATGTGCTCACTCATTTTGGGGCTTGAGTTTGGCTTTTAAAATCAGATGAGTCCTATTGAACAAGTGTTTGTATTCTCTGCTCGGAGTTTTTGATCTTCATTGCTCTTGAAATACTGATGAGGGAAAGTCTCTTCTAGCTGAGCCTTCCAGTCTTTCTCCTAAGTCCCAACCCAGATACAGCCTAAAGACATATCCTAATCTTTAAACAGACACCCCACCAGCTCCTGCTCACATTCCCAAGTACTTACAACCTCCAAATCTGCTGCAGAACACGATGGTCTATAGTAACATGGAGTGAGGATGGCTGTGGATGTGCCATGGCACTGCAGCTCTCTTCCTGTTCTCAAGCTCATCCCGTTTGCATCCCTGCCAGTCTGCTCATGCTGTTGTGGCCAGACTATGTGCAAAATGGCAATTCCTGGCATAGTTGTACTGCTCTCTACCCAATTAGGAAATAGCAGAATTCTGGAGGTTGGAGGGAACCTCTTGAGATCATCGAATCCAACCCCTCTGCTCGTGTAGGGTTGCCAGGACTGTGACCAGTCAGGGTTTGAATATCTCAACATTAACATGTCAAAGAAACTCCACTGGCTGTCTAGGCAGCCTGTACCAGTGTTTGACCACCCACACAGTGGGATCACCCTGCCAGTGTTTTCTTAAACTGAAACATTGATGCAATGTCTACCTGAAAGCAAAGAATGTCTCCTTGGCTGTTACAATCTGACAGTGCTTGTTACATGCTCCCAACTGTTAGATCTCTGGACTTTTAGACTAAATTTATACAAGTTGCATCCTCCCTCTGTGTTTTCTTGTACTCCTTAGATTTGTGCTTCCATCCTGTGCTCCTGGAGCTCACTGGTGATATGCAGAAGTCACAGGACATGTGCTGCATAGGCCTGTCTCCTGGGCCAGCTTCCACTCACCCAGTGTTCCTGCAACTAGACTGTTACCTACATTTTTCATGTCTACAAAGCATGACATTTTGTGAGGAATTTGGTCTTGGTGTGCCCCATCATTTATGGAGAGCCAGAGCAAAGGGGTGACGGGAGCTGAGGGGTTTTACCCAAAATATGCCAGGGTATGTCAGGTACTTTAGTGAGCGAGTGACTAGAGTTGTCCTGTGCTGGGCTTTGTGTTCAGGCAGACAGCACACAGGTAAAAGTGTGAAGCTTGGACCTATGAGTCCCTAAGGAACTTCCAACCAACTTAAATTCTCACACCAGAGCTCCTAGAAGCTACGTGGAGCTTCTTTTAGCTAGAAGCCTGTTGTGCACACTGCAGTAATTGAATGCACATCATAATGGCTGATGGTTTTGTTTCAGTGTCTGGAAGCAGGACCTGGCTCCTTTCCGAGGTGGCATTTCCAAGGAGACAATGTCAGACGTGGTGAGCCGGAAGCTCGGGACCCACTACCAAATAATAAAAAACAAACTGTATCGTGAGCAGGACTGCATGTTCCCTGCAAGGTAAGAGCTGTGCAGAGGATCTGCTCTCCCTAGCTGGGATAGAAGAGTACTTCCAACACTGCCAAGTTGGAAGTTGTTGAGTACAGTGATATTTCAGAGGTCTAAGTTCCTCATGATAAAAATAAACTATTAGGCTTATATGCTTCCAATAGGAAAGTGTTCCTTGCACTTCAGTGTACAAAGGGTTGGTTGGTTGTGGGATCCCAGAGAAAGCTCAGGCCAGATTTCATAGGATGTGTTGCCTCATTTGTTTCCATACTGCAGTGGGATTTGGAGGCTGCTGTAGGCAGTTGCCAGTTTGCATCGTGGTATGGAGCTATATCTCTTCTGCCATGTGTCATTTCTGCACAGATGCAGTGGAGTTGAGCACTTCATTCTGGGGATCATCCACCGCCTCCCTGACATGGAAATGGTGATCAATGTGCGAGACTACCCCCAGGTTCCCAAGTGGATGAAGCCCATTATCCCAGTGTTCTCCTTCAGCAAGGTACACACACCTTTCAAAGCTGAGCATTTCCAAGATGTGCATGTCCTTCTTTCTCTTGGGAACGTATTTCTGAGGATGGTTCTCTGCAGGTTTTCTGTGCATCAAAATTGCTTGCTCCTTCTTGTGCTTTGCTTCCGTTTGCTTCCAGTTTTCTGGCAGACAGACTTGCAGATCAATTTGATAGATCAGCTTTTCCCCTCATTAGCTCTTCTTCCAGGTCAAAAAGTGCACATCTGCTGCAGTGGAATGATACACAACTGGGTGGGATATGTGCCTGTATTCCTCCCATTTGCTCCAATACCTCTGTTAAAATTGTAGCCATAGTTTATCAGCAACATTAAGGATTTTTGATCATGTCAGCTGTCATACACTAATGTCATTTAATGTGAACATTTTAGTCCTTTTTTTGTGATGCCACAGATGGGTGTTTCTATAATCTTGTAATCTTCTGTGAACCCTTTTCTCTCGGATTCCTTTTTCCACCTGCAAATGTGGACACACACTCAGAGGCACACACATGCATGGAGACAATTGCTCTCTGCTTCTCTGTTCCCAGAATCGAGCCCTCCTGCCTATTTTCCTACCCCTCCCACTGTTAAACCTGTAGCATAGTGTCTCATCCTTTCCAACAAAATGTTCTTACACCTCAAGCTTTGGCGAATCTTGCTTTGCCTTAGTGTATGCTCTGTATGCCCAGATCCTGCACTGTCACAAACAAATCCTGTTCTTGGCTGAAGTCCAGCAGACACTAAGATGTGAGGAGAAGCAATGGACTATGAGGTCTTGCTAGTTCAAACCCAGCTCTGTTTCTGCTAACTTGCAGCATCTTACTCTGAACCTGTCTTTAGCTCATGCAGTCTGAATTATATCCATAACTATTGCCTACTCTGCTGTGATCCTAAATTTCTCTCTAGATTTTTAGCAGCAGTAAAGCTAAGCTGTCTTGCCCCTTGACCATTGAACAACCTTAACTCTAGCCAGCAGAACCCAAGTTTTTGCAAAGCAGGTTGCAGAAGTTTAATCTTGGCAGCTGTGTTCATCATTCTGCCCCTGGGTGCCCTGCAGGAAACTGAGCTCTGCTCTCACTGTTGTCCAGTATCTGAACTGTAACCTCAACCCTATCTTAATTAAAGCCCAGTGACCAAGGCGCAGCTCACATTTCAGCAGCCAGGGTAAGGAACACTTCAGGGTGCTGGTCCCATGTGCTTTCTAAAGCTGAAAGTGTAAGGGATTGAAGTATTTTCCTGTTCTGCATCTCAGAAAGTTGATCATGGTCTGTTACCAGTGCCTGGTTGTAGCAGGAGTGAGAAGATAGAGAAGCACACACTCGTTTGAGTTGGAAGGGACTTCAGATGGTCACCCAGTCCAGCACCTTTGCTCAGAGTAGGAATAGTTCTGGGCTGCATCCTGCTCAGATCTGAGCATCCCTGGGGACAGGACATCCACAGACTTGGACCTGTTGTCAGAATATAAACATATTTCCCACTATCTAACTGGAATTTCTCCTCTTGTAATCAAAGCCTGCTGCCACTCATTCTGGCTCTGCACTTCAGAAAATAGTGTGCCTCCTCCTGAACTCTCCTCTTAGGCAGTAGGAGATGGCACTTACATTCCCCCAAGCCTCTTCTTCCTGTGCATGGACAAACCCATTCCTCAGCCCCTGTTCATCAGTCATGTGCACTAACCTCCCAACTACCTCAGTGGCCTTGGACTCTCCAGGATCTCCAGGTGATAGACAGAGGGATAATTGTGTAGGAAGTTTACTACTGCTAGTGCAAGGAAGTTGCCTATAGTGTGGTTTCATGGAAGGGTTAAGTCTTAAGTGCTGGTCTTCCCTCTGATAATATATGGGGTCTGAAGCAACCAAACAGGACTGAGGAACTGGGATTCTTACATGACCTGGATATTTGTTACAATGAATTGTTTAGTGGTCTCTAGGAAGTCTGGAATGAACTGAAGTGTTGGAAACCTTAATGTCAAAGTGTCTCTAAGTGTCTCTATCTCTGAGGAGCTATTAATGCCTCTTGACATATCATCAGAAGAAAACATTTGTAGCTACACATAGGCACAAGCCTTTAGAAAGGTGAGTTGAGCTCAGGTCTTTTGCTATTTGATAATCAACTGCATCATGAATCTCTTTTGCTATTTTCTACATGAAAGTCCTGTGTCATCACACAGCAAGACAAGGCCCTTTAAAAATCGTTGAAGCATTTCAGTATCGAGCTGTCTTCATATGAGCCCTGCCCAGGGAGGTCGTGGAGTCTCCCTCTCTGGAGACATTCCAAACCCACCTGGATGTGTTTCTGTGTAACCTGCTCTAGGTGACACTCCTTGGCAGGGGGGGTTGGACTGGATGATCTCCAGAAGTCCCTTCCAACCCTAATAATTCTGAAGCCCAGAAAATGGTGACTGCAAAGCTCTTGTGGCCTCTTTTGAACACATAACAAAGAAAGCCATCAGAGCTCCCAGAAGGAGCATTTGTTACTGATGGGCTCAGTCAATAAACCAAAGTAGATACTACTCTCATTTTTGCATTACTCTCCTTTTTCTCAAGACATCTGAATACAATGATATCATGTATCCTGCCTGGACATTTTGGGAAGGAGGACCAGCTGTTTGGCCAATTTACCCAACAGGTTTAGGGCGCTGGGACCTCATGAGAGAGGACCTCAGAAGGTATGTTTTGGAAATGGTTATTTGTGGGGGGAGGTTTCAGGGAAGAAAATCCATCTTGCACTGGGCAGCACTGGGCCAGTGTTGATGTCTAAGACCATAGGTTTGTTGCCCTGTGATCTGTCCTGCTGCCTCACATTAACTACCTACAGCCTAACTGCTGTATGGGAATTCTCCATGGAAACCTTGGATGATGTCCCTGGAAGTTATAATTAGCTCCTCTGTTTGCAAGGCTTTAGTAAGGAATGCAGAGGACAAACTCTGCACATCCTTCATGCTGTAAGGGCCAGATTGCTATCGGGTTTGGGGAGAGCAGGTTTGTCAATAAAGTAGCAGTTATCTTTTGCCTGCAGAAATCTCCCCTGACATACAGAAATATTCTTCTTTCTTTTCAACTGCTTCTCTAGGAGCTGTGTTTTTTTCACTGCAGGGATGATCCAGGATGTTTGTGTAAGCTTCTGGAAGGCTAAAGGAAAGCCTTCTTTAGATCTGCTTTTACTTGAGTGTCATTGCACAATAGGAAAACCTGGAATCCTTCCTAGGAATCAAGAGTCACTACTGGGCTAAACAGAAGACATTTCTGGCTGGGAGTCTTCCTTTTGGGAGGATCTTTTGACTTATTAGCATAGTAAGGGGCTGCTTCCCACGGAAAGTGACAAAACGAGTGTGTAACAGTGAGTGGACACAGAAACAAAATAGCAAAAACCACTTCTGTGTAACTGACTTGACATCAGAATGCAAGGCTGAATATTTTGCTCTTCAAAATCTGAAGATCCATGTGATTATTCATAGCTAAAGCTTAGTGTGTTGTTGTGTAATGGAGGTCCAAAGCATTTCCTCATGCTTGTGTTCTCACTTGTGTCACTGGATTGTGAGGAGATGCAAAGCTTGACCTGCACAGGTAGATCAGCTTGGGGGTCAGGACCTGCACATTCCACCAGGTGCAGTGTGGAAGAGTATGGCAGAGTTCCCCTGAGAGGTGGTGAGGCAGGTGACTGCACTGGCAGGAAAAAAAACCCCAAGTGAACAGCTATTTTGGAAGATTTGATTAGGTTTAAAATGAAAGTGATTAGGAAAAACAATGAACTCCTGTGTTTTAAGTGCAAAACACTAGGTGGGTTTTTTGTTTCTTGATTGGTAGTTTTGTTTTGTAGTGGGAAATGACTGATTAGAAACTCTCTAGTCATTTTTCACTGTCCATATTTAATGAGGTACAGCAAAATAACACTATGGTACAAAAAGTGGATTCAAATCTTAGGGAAACTTTTAATATCCTTCAAGGTTTGGTGAGTGGCTCTGTGTAACACATTGTTTTGCCTGAAAGGTTTCTGGAAAGTAGCCTATATTACATTGCCTTAAACACAATATTCACAGGAAAACCTGTTTCATTGGACCTGGCTTAGAGTTTTTTATGCTATAATGAAGAAAGTGATTTCCATCAAAAATGAAGAATAGAAAAAGACATCATGCTGTGAAAGCTGATGAGAGTGTTGTTTCATGGTTGTATTAAATAATTTATTGCCATGTATAAAAAATATTTTCAGATCTGCAGAAAAATGGCCATGGAAGAAAAAAATCTCTAAGGGATATTTCCGAGGATCCAGGTGAGCATTTTTTCCTGCAACAGAAGATTCTACCAACAGAGGCTGTGACAGCTCTCTGTATGTAGAAATTTCCATGTCTCCAAGACCTAATCCCTAATTAAGTGTAACTCAGAGTGTGTTTTCCTAAAGTAAAGTGAGACATGTTGTACAGCATTGCACTATTAGTTGTTCTCCACAAGAACAGCCATTTGCAACTAGTTTATTATAATCACCTAATATTGGTAACAGAAATCGTGATGGATTCGCCACATTATTTCTTAATGACTGAAACTGTCACCTCAGGAACCTGCTTGTTTTGTTCTGTGAAGGGAACCTGCTTGATACAAATGTAAAGATTTCATATTGCTGTTCATGCTTCCTGCCAATGTGAATGCTTTATGTGCTGTGCAAGTGCTCCACACTGAATGAAAGGTATTCTGGCCTAAAGTTGCCTGAGTGGTGGGGGGGATAAGAGAAGATTATTCTTGGCCTCTCTCCAGTGGCAGTTTGAAACAATGTTAAACCCCATACTTTGTTTCTTCCCCTTCCCCAGCAGGGAAGGATTTGATGGCTTACCAGGTAGGCTCAGCATGTGATGAGGAATGTGTCTCAGGGATGTCCTAACCTTGTTTATCATCAGTGTTTTAAAGTCCTGTCAGAGGGATCACTGCTGGAGATGCTGAGCATCTCTTAACTCTCCCTGACTTAAGGTGGGAGTTAAAGCATTTGGCACCCATCAGGATAAAGGAAGCAGGATTTGTCCTGGGAATTGTTTAAATAATACTGTTAAACATACAGTCAGTCAAATAATTTTGGTACCCATAACTCATTCACTTCTGTTGATATACCCCTGGACAGAAATACACTGTGGTACACACTTCACAATGTTTTGGGGGCACTCAGGGAGGTCAGCCTCAGCAAGAAGCAGTGCCTCGAGTCCTGTAGTGTGCTAGCTGTGTTGAGTCATGGGGATTGGCAACCAGTGGCAGCATTTCTTTTTCAGAACAAGCCCTGAGAGAGATCCCCTCATCCTGCTGTCCCGAGAAAACCCGGAGCTCGTTGACGCCGAGTACACTAAAAACCAGGCTTGGAAATCTGAAAAGGTGTGTGGGTGTTTGTCTGTCTTCTGAGTGAAAGGGCCAGAAAGAGTGGCATTGCAAGATGGCTTTGATGAGAGAGAAACATCTTGCTGGAGAGTTGTGGGTGATCCTTTGGAGTGGGGGAGGTTTGCAGTTCCCTTGATGGCCGCACCTCTCTGACAGATGAAAGGAAGGAGTCTCTCGAGCCTGGCAGGCCAAACACTTTTCTTCCTTCTACGCTTGTTGTTCAAGGAAAGGAGAGCACGTAAGAAAATGAATCTCTGCCAATCTCCTCCTCTCCCACAACAACAGAATTGGCCAACCCTTCCCCTTCTGTCTCTGAGCTGCCTCTCTGGTGTTGTCAGTCTTCAAACCTTTTTCTGTTTTCCCCATTTCTTGATCCTATTGTGGATAACTTTCTGATAACTGCTGCTGATAACTTTTTAGTTTCTTGCTTAGTCTACAGTCCAGCTCTCTCCAGACAGTTTTGGCTAATCCAGTTACACTTGGCTTCACACAGTCCATTGTCCCAAGCTGTTTTCCACTCTGTAGCTGCCAACAAAACATTATCATTTAATGTGTTTGTGCTGGCATTCACTTACAGGCAGTGTGTAATTTACTGAGCTTTTTTTCATGTTTGAAGGGCCGGGAATTCTTTATAATCCTTCTAACAGCCCACCAGAGAAGGTTTTCTCAGAAGTGGGAATGGAAGGTTTTGACACATCACCTTTGTTTCTAACTGAGAAGGAAAACAAATTAAATCACCATTTGAAGCTCATTGTTTTGTTTATGTGTTTTTGTTTTTTTTTTAAATCTCTTTATTTTAAGGACACCTTAGGAAAGCCTCCTGCAAAGGAAATTCCACTGGTTGATCACTGCAAATACAAGTAAGAGTTTTGATTAGTAAAGCTGTTCAAGGGCTGTGGGTTAGTCTTTCCTTGCATGGTGTAGGGTCTCATTTTATTTTAAGATCTAATTCAACAACCAGCTTCATGTAGATATGAAAGCTTGTGAGCAGATATAAGACAGTTGAAACTTTGGGAGCTTAGCAGGACAAGTGCTGCCACTGTGTGTATGTAGCAAATGAGAGAACCTGAAATCTGATCATATTAATTCATACTTTTAATGTTGTTTAGGAGAATGTGGTTCTGATTTACAAAGGTTTTTATTCTTTAACTACTTTAAGAGGGTTTTTTGTTGTAACACTCTCGCAGATTTCTATGTACAATACAAACTTAGTGTGTATGCACTTGTGTGTCAGATATTTTGCTTTTTTCTTCTGCTAGTTGTGATTCTGCCAGCCAGAATCTGCTGATATAAGAGCTCAGTCATTTGGCTGAATCTGTGTTTTTGTGCAAATGTGATTGACTTGTCTCATTTTGTATTTCACTAGACTGTAGTCCAGATTTTTCCCTTCTGTTACACATACACTGCCCAACTCTGATGCCCCCCAGACCATCATATGGTGTAGGCTGAGACCTTCTCACACACTTTTGCCCAGGGTGTTAGGGTCAACATGAATTTTTGTCTGCTCCCTTCAGTGTAGGTGTTACAGCAGACTGGCTTGGCTGAGGTCATGGATGATGGGAGCTGGGTCTGGAATTGGACAGGGACATTTCCTTGCTTCCAGACCATCATTCTTGTTACATCTCTACATGTATTTGTTGAATTCCTAATACAGTGAGCTCCTCATTCCTGCCTTGAGATCCTAGCTGACACAAAGTAATTTCAGATTTACTCCTTGTTATTTACTGCTGAACTAAGTTTAGATGTAATTCCCGTCTTGCCCAAAATATATATAATATATAAGCTCCATCTCACCCAAAATAGCTTAATTAAAGGAAGAACTCTCTTCCCCCAGCCCAAAATGTTTGACTTCAAAGATCAGTTGTACATTCTGTGGAGGTTTACCCGTAGGAAAAACAGCTTTCCATATAATAGGAGAAATGTGGGTTTGATAAAGAAAACAAGTAAGCAAACAAACATCCCTATGAGATACAGTTTGCTAAGAGAGATACCCCCTTGCCAGAGTCAAGCCCACTTTACTAGCTTGGCAGAAAATACTGAAAACAAAATTGTGGATTCTTTGTTATCTGCGAAGTCCATCTGTTGTGTGCTGGCCCATTTAAACTCCTAGGGTTGCATTCCCAAGTTAATATGACACAATTACATTCAGATTAAAGCAGAATCCCAGAGGAAAAAATAACCTGAGATAGATGTGGCAAAGCACAACGATGAACAGAAAAGCTTCACTGCAAGGCAAGAGACAGTTAGGAAAAACTTCCTTGTGGTTGACAAAGCCTCTGGATGACCCCATAGGGTCAGAGAATCCATGTTGTGACCTTCCATGCCTTGTTGGCAATTGTCCACGAGGCCTCGTCAGTTTGTCACGGGCAGGTGCCTTTATCAGAGGTAAAGCCTCACATCTGGAATTTCTCACTGAGTTATGACAGACAGCAGAAATTCACCCTTAACTTCTGCTCACCTTTCCTGTGAGCAGTTTCAAATACAAGCCTTTCCTCTGTTTTAGTGACTGCTCAGCTGCTGCCTGTCGGGGAAGGTTCACTGCTACCTGGAGACCAGCACACCTGGGTGTGTTTCCTCACGCAGAACACATGACCAGGCCCCTCTCTTTATTCTTCCTTTTAAAGGTACCTGTTTAATTTCCGGGGAGTGGCGGCCAGTTTCCGCCTGAAACACCTTTTCCTGTGCGGCTCGCTCGTCTTTCACGTCGGAGAAGAGTGGTTGGAGTTCTTCTACCCCCAGCTGAAGCCTTGGGTCCACTACATCCCCGTGCAGTCAGACCTCTCTGATGTCAGGTGTGAGCCTGAGGCACTCCATGGAGCATCCCATACCCTGGGGAAGCCTTTGGGAAGGTGGTGGGATGGTTTGTGTTGGGCCATGAAGTGCCTCCACTCCGAGGCATCAGGCAAAGGCTCTTGGAGGTCGTGGTCTTTTCATCACTGCCTCCAAAGAATCCTTTGCTGATAGTACTTGGGGAGTACAGTTTCACTGGAGTAAGTCGTTCACTCTCACTGAAATCAGCAGGCACTAAGCACTTAAATTTGCAAGTGGGCAGCAGAGATAAGGGGGAAGAAGAACTTATCAGTGGGCCAAAAATGTGTTAGCTCCCAGATTTCAGGATGTTGTCCAGAACTGATGTGAAGCAATCAAGAAGAGAAGTTTCTTCTGTGCTCTGAGGTGAGCAGCATCTTCATTCACTTGTAGTGAAGAGACTCTTAACCTCACCCTGCCCAACAATTTAGCTAAGGGATGGTGTTCTCCACTGAGCCAGTTGTTTCATAGCTTTTTTTTTGTGTGTGTCTCCATTTTAGGGAGCTCTTGCAGTTTGTAAAGGAAAATGATGCCATAGCACAAGAAATTTCAGAGAGGTAAGCAGAGTGTCCTTCCTGGCTATTAGGCAGTCTTCCTCCAGAACATTTTCTTACACTGCTTTTGAAGGGGGTGCCCATCAAAGACAACCTTGTATTAGTAGGGTGTAGTATAACTGATCTTCTGCAGTAACAGCAGGAGGGCTGGAGCACTCCTAGCAAGCAGGGAGAAGCAGGGAACAGGATGCTGTGCTTAACTCTGTGTTTCCCATGTGACCCATGTAGGGAGCCCCACGGAAAGCTGCCAGAGGTTGGGAGTTTTTGTCTCAGTATGAGGCGAGCGGGCTCCTGGGAGCTGTGTCTGCACTGTAAACATTATCTATCCAGGCTGGGCTGAAGCATCAGTGCTGCTCTAGCTGGATGTGATAAGTGAAATCTGATATTTATTATCCCAGATAGCAAATACCGTCTTGAGGATAGCAAAAGCACTGCAACTGTCAGAGCTGTGAGCATGAATGAAAATTGTAAAATTAAAATAGACGGTACAGAGCAGGGCGTGTTGTTTCTCATTTGAAACAAGGAAGAGCGAATGTTGATATACAACCAAACCAAAACTAATGACTCTTGTAGGAGCTGGAAAACAGTCCTGACTGTGCCTTGTGTGTCTCTAGGGGACGTCAGTTCATCACTGAGCACTTGGAGATGGAGGATGTCTCTTGCTATTGGGAGCATCTGCTGTCTGAATATTCCCAAACCTTGACTTACAAGGTGAAAAGGAGGAAGAACTACAGCGAGATCACTTCTGGACAGCTGAAAACAGAGCTGTAGAGACTTCTCTGTTTTTCTCTTCAGCTCAAACTGATCACTGTGGAAATCTGAAGATCAGTATTAACTTATTTCTTGCTCTCTCAGACTTACCTTTCACGCTAGAACTACAGAGAACAGCAGTAGGCTGACCTGGACATTGCTTCCAGGCAGTGGGACCTGGTTATGCTGTGACCACAAGAATGTTAAGGAGCATGTTGGATTATGGCTATTTAATGGGGTGGTCAGTCATGCCTAGAGGAGGGGTGTTAGCATCTAGGACTTAGTTACTACCTGTCTCAGAATGATCCTAAATCCCATTCAGTCAATGAGAAGCTATACTGGGCTTTTCACCAAAAGTCGTGGCAAGGGACACAGTGAGCCACACCCAGCTGGCAAACACTTGCCCCTTTGCTTGGCAAATGTTTTCTCAGCTAGGTGATAGCATTTGGGGTATTAGGAGTTCTCTGACAGAGACAGGTACTGGGATTTGGGGGACAACCTTTTTGGATAGCTTAGAGTTGATTTTATGTCGGGTTTTAGAGGTTGATTGTAAGGCTTTGACACGCCCTTGGAAGGATCACTGATCCTTGCAGAGTTACCCTGCCTGCCTCACAGAGGAGCAGCAGGGGCTGGTGATGTGGCCATCATCAGTGATGTGCTTGGCAACTGAGACAGAGAGGGTTCAACCTCCAACAGGTGAGCTGGGAGCCTGCACAGCCCTGCACAACTGAGCCCCTGTTAATTATCTCTCACCAGCTGCCTGGCCAGACATCCTGGGACCCTTAGGAACCCAGAGAAAATATTCACAGAGGTAGATTCAGCACTTCTTTTTCCCAAAAGTGCAGAGTCTGCTCTGATCCCCTTCTGTAATCTTTCTAGGATTATTTTGGTTTGGGGTTTTTTTGGGATTTTTGGGGGGGTTTTTTGATACTGGTAATACATCTGCTCACTTCAGGACTCACTTTTCTTCCCCACAGCTGTGCCACTTTTCTCACCTCCTTCAGCCTGGTTGAGGGAATGTCTTCAGTCACACAGTAGCTGCTACTGCTCACATTCCCCATTTTGAGTTCAGCCACAGGCTGCTCGTTTTTGCTGTGTTTATGCCCACCACAGTCTCTCAGCCCAGGACTGCAATTCCTGAAATGCCCTGTGCCCCCTGAGGTGAGAGGCTGGGAGGCAGCAGCATCTTCTCTGGCATCCGTACAGGAGAGTTTGGGGTGGCAGGAGGGACACAGGAGCCTCCCAGGGGAGCACCAAGGCTGAGAGAGCAGCACGTTATAATGGAAGAGGACGATAGCAACAGCTCTCAGGCCCGTCTGCAGTCAGTTTGGATCAGGGAAGAAGGAAATTGCATGGAACAATAACATTTGAGTGCATGTGTGCCCTCACAGAGGCCTTGCAGCCCTGGAACAGGGACACAGCAGCTGGCCCTGTTGATCAAGTGCTGGCTGTGGGGGCAATGTGTTGCTTTTGGGACCAGTGCTGGGGTTATCCCACCCGGCAGAGGAAACAGAATGGAGCAATAAAACAACCTGGTTTCCCAGGAAAACTGCCAGAGTGGAAAGGGTTTTCTGGTTTTCTGTTTTTAGCCAATGGAGAGACAGCACTCCAAGAAACCAAACAGCTCTGTATGATATTTTAAAACCATTTGTAATGAAGTGCTTTTTGGAATAAAACAAACAAAAGTGAAGTTTTGCTGGATGCATGTTGCTTCATCAGAAGAGGAATAAGAGGTCTGCAGGCTGTTCCCAGTGTTCCACCCGTAGACCTTGTGATGAGACTTGATTGTTGCACCTTAGGTGGCCCTTGGCCAAAGTGATGGTTCATCAGGAGGGGGGGGAAGAATCCCAGGAATTCAAGTCCCATAGGTTAAAACACAAAAAGGCTCGGTGGGAAGGCCCAGGGATCTCTCCTGGTGGGGAGCTTTCACTCCCTTGGTGAAAGGTCTCACACATGGGTCTGGGGGTGCTTCGGGGGTCTTCCATGGTTTGTGGCACCCAATACAGGACAGCTGCATCTGTGTCAGCACAGTCGAGCCAGGAATGCCCCATCAGACCTCCCCTGAGGGAAGGGGGGGAATCAGAACAATTTTAGGGAAGACAATGAGCACCATAAGAGCACCATCTCGCCGGGCAGGATTTGCCTCTTGGCGGCCTCAAAGCCCGGGGGCTGCACCCCCTCTGTCCTATGCGAACCGGGCACCACAGCCCCCAAAACTCAGCTCCTCTCTCGGAGAGGGGGGCACAAACCTGGCCCGGCGCAAACGGGAAAATGTTTGGGGTCATTAATCAGCGAGAGCGCTGCCCCTCACAGGAGCGGAGCCGAGCGGTTCCGAGAGATTCCGAGCGGTTCCGGGGGCACAAACCTGGCCCGGCGCAAACGGGAAAATGTTTGGGGTCATTAATCAGCGAGAGCGCTGCCCCTCACAGGAGCGG
>VZTB01004642.1:38309-80969 GCA_013397245.1 Thryothorus ludovicianus
TTGCCTTGCAGCGAGCAGCAGCAGTACCCGGAGGAGACGGTGAACATTGCCAAGTCGGCGTTCACGGCGGGAGTGGTGGGCTGGCTCTACGGGGGGCTGCCCGCCTTCGTCAGTGCCCGCAAGGCCTTCATCGAGGGCAGCCGCGGCGACATCTTCCAGAACCGCGCCGATGCCCTGGTACGGGCCCGGGGCGGACGGGGGGCGGGCCCGCAGCGTGCCCGGGAGGCCTCGGCCTCCTCGGGAAGGCGCCGGTGGAAGATGCCCTTGGAGGCGCGGTCTGGGGGGACACCGGGGCCCGCGGGTGGCCTCATGTGTGTGGGACGCGTGTCTTGGCCCGGTTCTGGTCCGGAGAGTTTGCTGGGAGTGCCCGCCCAGCTGCTGCGGGGGTCAGCCTTACCCAGACCGAGCGCGGCCAGCTTCGAAACAGCGTCCTTGGTGACCGGGGGAGTTGGTAACAAAGTTTACCGCTCTGTTAAGGGCTGATTAACACCCCTCGAAAAGGCTTTTAAGTTTTAACATTCTGACAGAAGACTTCACGGTATCAAACTGGGATTGTACTCTTGTCTTATTAATGCGAGTCATTTTAAGACCATTGAAAATTCTTTTAGAACAACAGCACAACAAAGAACATTCGTGACATTTTATAGATGTATTTGAACTTCTAGGTATTTGTTATTCAATTAAAGTGTTGGTTACCTGGATTACGAGGAAGAAAACCCCTTTAAGAGTCTGCCTCGTAAATTTTACATCTCTTACAATTAGATTTGGGCTCTGATGTGGTGAAGCCACTGCCTGGCTTCACTCTGGTGGCTCTCTAGTATAACTGAACCCAGGCTAAGCACCTACACCTCAAGTACTGGAAGAGAAAGTTTATTTACTCTCATGGTATTAACTGCAACATTTTAAATTTTTGTGAAGCTTCTATTTATCACTTATTTAAAAAATCCTTTCCTTTTCAAATTTTTCGTGCCAGTGTTAAACTGCAGAGCTTCATGGTGTCGTAACATTTTATGTAGATGGTTATTATTTGCTTACTTTAATTTATTGAGGGTTATTCTTTATTAATACTCGTGAACTCATAATAATGAAGTGGTTTCTAGTTTTCCTCTCTTCTCCATTGCTGCTTTCCTGGACCGTCCTCCAAGAGCCCTCCCAGTCCACCCAGGTGTCTTTCAGCAGCAGGATGAGAAAGACCAGTTGACATTCCGAACTGGAATTGATTCGTGGTTTTCCTGTTGGTGGCTGGGAGCAGTGTCCCAGTCCCAGGGGACATCAGTCCCACGGCCTGGCTGACAGGAGGAGGGGGCAGCGGCCTGTGACGTGTCCTCTCTGTCCCCTCAGCAATCTGCACACCGTGCCGGTCTCCGGAGCTTCATCCGCTACGGCTGGCGCTGGAGCTGGAGGGTCGCGGCTTTCGCCACGATTTTCAAGTGAGTGTGTCCTGACGGCAGAGGGAGCAGAGCTGCTTTGTGCCTCTGCCTGTGCTTGTCCTCCGGTGGCCAAGAGCTTTCCAGCACTGCCCACAGCTCTGGTGATTGGTGGAGGCTCCTGGTGTTGCCTTAGCACGAGTCTGGTTGATCAGGCAGGAGCATGGAGAGGGTTTAACCTTTTAGAATTGCACTGGAATCCTCATATTCTGATGGATCAACACAAACCCTAAGTGTGGGAAAGCCCTGTTTGTATGTCTAATCCCTGCTGTTACTGACTTGAACACTGTTCTTCCCTTTCTTGACAGCTGCTTCCTGCTTTTGCTTCATCTCTTTTTGTGCTTTTTCTCTGAGGGAGTGTTAAAGTGTGTTGGCAGTTTCTGGAAGTGCTTTCTAACCCACACTGATTTTTGTCCTTTCTGCTATGTCTCATTACTCCCTGTTTGTATACGCTGGTAAATTGTCACTACTCCTACTTTGTATACACTGGTGCTCCTCACAATTCTTTATTCTTGTCCTCTGACACTTGCAGGGGATTGTCTCGTTCTTGAGCAGTTGCAGAATATCAGACCTGCAAGTTCTATGTGCCTGTTTGGACCTTCATATTTTTCCTGCACACACAAAATGCAGAGAGTGTTCTGCTTCCCTGATTTTCTTCCTTGGGTGTTTCAGTGCATTTCTGGCAATAGAACATCAAACTAAGCATGGTCTTCTGAGCAAAGCCCTTTTAAACTAGAAATACCTCCTTCCCTGTTGTTCAAACTAGTAAATTTATAAATTTGAACTTGCATTGACTCTCTCTGTGGGTATGTGTTGTTTAAGTTCTCCTGCTTTTAAGATGCCACAGTATTGACTGGCATTTTTTTATATTTCTTGTCTCTCTAATTTTTTTGTTCCTTCCTGAATTTCTTCCTCACTGTCTCTTGGTTTCTATGGCTCCTTTTAGTATCTGTTTTTAGGCTTAGTTGTTGTGCTGTTTGCTTTCTCTCCTGGAGCTTTTGATTTCTTTGGGTTTTCCTGGATTTCTTTGGATTTGGCATGTAACCTCGTCATCTTCCACCAGGTGTCTCCCCTGCAGTCAGATCAGATCAGCCCCTTGGAAAAGGTTCTGAACGAAGCTGTTTGCTGCTCAGCATTATCTCTGTAAAGCCCAAGTTGAAAATTTCATCCTGCAGTTGTTAAAACTCTTAAGTGTCACAATTAAACCCCAAATTGTTTGGGTTTATCTGTGTTGGGAAAGAGAGGAGGATTACTGTTGGCTTGTCAATGTCATGCAGGAGACTGGGGAGTTTGAACAGAGTGTTTTGGGGCTTAGCTGATGCTTTAGGAGGAGCTGGTTTACCTGTCCCAGAGGGAAATCTGATGCCACAAGAGCAGGTGACCCTGCTGATGTCATCAGTGTGACTTAGGCTGGGGACTGCTTACCAGGCAGGATCTTAGTGACACAAGAATCAGCTTCTGGGGTAAATGTCCTACATCAGGACTGACTGACTGACTGACTGATGGGACCTTTTCATTGCTCCAGTTCTTTTATCCTGGACTATATGTTCCTAGGTACTAGAACAGAGAAGTCGTGGGTGCCTCATCCCTGGAGATATTCAAGGCCAGGCTGAATGGAGCTCTGAGCAGCCTGGTCCAGTGGAAGGTGCCCCTGCCCGCAGTGAGGCCTTGGAACTGGATGGTCTTTAGCATCACTTCCAACCTCAACCATTCTGATTCTATGATTTTATATGATGGGAAAGAAAGGTCTTTGATTAAAAAAAGGAAGAGTATCTGAGATCCAGTTCAGGAACTCTGATATTGCGCAGATGCCCGCAGTAAAATCGCAGAAGTCATGACTGGCATGTGCTCTGAACAGATGGGCAGTTAGAGGCAACCTGAGGGCTGGCTTTATGAAATCCAGCTTTATTTCAGGCTGTGTTTTGCTACTTCTCTTTTTCCATGTGCAACTGCTGACTTCTGTGCCTTACCTTTGCAGCGTGGTGAGCACGGGCCTGTCCGCGTACCGCAATAAAACCACCATCAGTAATTTTGCTGCAGCAGGAGGTAAGAGTGCTGTAACCTTGTGAGCTTCTGTTTGTAAGCAAGGGTCGTAGCAGAAAAGGATAAGCAAGTATCCACATCCCTTGGGCTTGAGCAGCTTCTGTGCTCTTGGGTTCTGCTCCCTGTTGCACTGGCTGTGCTCCATTGTTTGCCTGCTGCGTGCCTTTATTTGTAAGAGATACTGATGCACTGCTGAAACCATCAGGGAGTTTTGTGGTTATCAGTTCATCTTCAAGATACTTGCTGGAGTATTTTGGGTGAAAAATGCTTGTGTGGGCTAAAGGCAACACTTGGTACCTAACCTGTTCTCATAAGAACCTATTTAACAGGGAAAGTATTTTTTATTTCCACTCTTGCTATCAATTCAGCACACTGTTTATAGGCTGCCCTTTTCATGCTGAGTTCTGTATGCCCACTTTTGGCAACAGGGCTCTGGGTAAGTGATCTGCTTGTTCAGTTTTACAGGCTTTATTGCCCTTACAGTTGGATACAATTTTTACTGATCCTTTCTGCCTTACATGGCTGCTACTATTCTTAGCTGTTGTTGAACAGAAAAAAGGGTGAGGGAGATCATGCTCCAGCCTAGAGAGAGCTTGGTTTTACTTTCATAGATACTTCTATGATACAGACAAAACTTTGGCAGTTTTTCTGAAGCAGAAGGAACTTTGTGCAATGTTTCAGTGCAGGGACTGTGGTGACTGTGGTGAGTCTGTCCCACTGGCCATGGCATTTGGTTTCTGCTCTGTTAAAAGCAGATGTCAGCTCATGGAGAAGAGAAATGCTGCAGAGCAGCTCCCTGTGTTGGTGTGAGATGTCTGTGGCGGGGCTGTTTCTAGTTTCAGTGGGTTTGTTCTTTTTTTAGCCTTCACAGGAGCCCTGTTCAGAATGCACTTGGGCCTGCAGGGCCTGGCCGGCGGCATCGTGTTTGGGACGGCGTTTGGGTGAGTTGGGACTGCTGCCCACAGCGAGCCTGGGATCACACGTGGGGCTACAGGAGCTTCCCTTCCTCTCCTGCCTTGAGGGATTTTCTGTATCTCTCTTGGGACCTTGTAATGATCACTTTTCTTCGAAC
This sequence comes from Thryothorus ludovicianus, assembly GCA_013397245.1. Lineage (NCBI taxonomy): Eukaryota > Metazoa > Chordata > Aves > Passeriformes > Certhiidae > Thryothorus > Thryothorus ludovicianus. Next base: position 42,852 of record VZTB01004642.1, read on the forward strand.
CTTTAAACTATTTTTCTTTTCTTCTTTGTTTCTTGTTTTGTGTTTTGCTGCTCTCTCAGTAGTGAGAGCTCAGTGCTCTCAGCAGAGCATCTTATTTGCTGCTGTTTCCTTATTAGAGGGAACAACATAGGCTCCACCAAAGCTAAAATGTGAAGCAGCAGCCATTAGAAAACACTGAGGGAGTAGCTGCATGGCTGGGCTGTAAGGTGACACGTGTCTTCATGTGTGTCTTGCAGTCATGAATCTCCTAAAGTTCCTAGGGGCATGGAGGAACTCATGGTTCTCTCTCAGAGGCTCTGTGCTTCTGGACAATGACCTCTAACTCAGGAGGAATCTGACTTTTCAAGCAGGGCTGGGATTTCTTCTCAAAGTGCTGACCTGTAAATATCCTCACAAGTGAATCTGGGCACCCTACCTGAAGAAGGGAATGAGTTTTATTTGTGCTGCTTGGCACCATCAGGATGGTGTCAGCTGTGGGCATGCCTGGAAGCAGCCTAGGGAGCTTTACCAGTGAAAACACAAAGACTTCCAGAGCTGGGTGGAAGCTGAGCAGGGGTGTCACTGTCTGAAATATGGTTCAGGTGTTCTATGGGGTCTTCACTGGGCACCATAAATCCCTCCACCCCTTAGTCCTGTGTGTGCCTGCCAATGAGCAGACTCAAAATGCATTATCACAGGGGCTCCAGTGAGTCACAGCTGAAGAGAGGCTGTGGTTGGTGGGTGTCAGTAGAACAGGAGTTCCTTAGTCTGTGGTATGATGTGAGTTTTGGGGAATGTGACGCTCCCATCACGCAGTATCTGGCCCCTGCATGCTCCTTTTGCTGATGCCAGGAAGTTATTGCTGTTGTGCATCCCCTGGGTGCCTGGTGACTTCTCTGCTTCCTCCTCCAGGATTCCTGCAGGAGGCCTCCTGATGGCAATGTATGGCTTGGCTGGTGAGACCTTGCAGGAGAAGAGGACTCGTGAGCGCAGGGAGCTGTACGAACAGCAGCTGGCAGAGTGGTGAGGAACAGCTCTGCCCCTTCCAGTCGTGGGCTAGGAGGGTGTCTGGGCCTGTGTGTTCAAACATTGAGGGAAACCACGGCACACTAGGCTTTCTAAACCTCAGTTCTTCTCTTGGTTGCTGGTGTTGTTCCCATACCAGTCTTAGACATACTTAGAAAGTCTTCCTAGTCTTTCCTTCATTGCTGCCTTCTTTCCGTCCCTGGTAAAGAGAGGAAAGAAGGAGGAAAGCTGGAGGCCTGAGGGGAAAAAAGGCCTTGACACTGGTTGTGTAAACTACTGAAACTTACTCACTAGTTCTAGAAGAAATTTTTGAGAGCTTGGATTCTGCAGTGGTGTCTCGGTCAGGAGGATACAGGCATAAAATTGCTTTGCACTCTCTCTTCTCTCCTTAGGCAATCCAAGCTCAGTATGACTGAAGTCTTAGGCCAAACAGAAAACAATGCCCAGGGAAGACCAGAGATGGAGAGAGCAAGAGAATCTAAAAGCTGCTGAGTCTTCCCCAGATCTCTGTTGCAAGAAGCTACCTAGCATTTTGATCCTGCTTGTAAAAGCCTTCAGTCAAGGGATCATAGAAGTTTCCTGTGAATGCAGTTGTATCCTGTGTGAAAAAGTGTTTTGCTGAAAACGTTGTTCAGGGATGGATATCACTGCACAAAGAGCTTGGAAGCACCAAACCTGTTCCACCTGAGAAGGTGGAAATAAAGACTTTACAGACCAGGAAGTGGGGGCTCCAGATCCTCATCTGGAACTTATTTCACTGCTGAAAATGTCCAAACCACCAGTGACATAGAAATACTTGAGGTAAAGGAGCCTATGAATGGTTTGTGTGCTAAAGGTGCCCTGATTCCCAAAGTTAATTATGAAAAAGGCATGTTTTGTCTTCAGACAGTGCCTAAAGAACTTGCTGATGGTGGTTTCTCACTTGGTTCCTACGGTACTTGGGGTATTTTGCAGTCAGTGTGGAGAAAGGGTGGAGGAGCTGAAAAAGGCATGTTTTGGGTTCCTCAACAGAAGCCTGAGGGGGCCACAGAAAACATGACTTATTTCTGGTGGTGATGGTGGAAGACTTGGCACTGTGGACAGTTTTAACAATAGGAAGACCACTAATTTCATTTTCAAGTTGGAAATTAGGGGATGACCTTTGAGGGGAATGTAGTTCAAGACACTCAATAAAGCCATCCAGCAGCGGTGACTGTGTCTGTAAGCTCTTTATGTCAGTACAGAAGGTACTTTATGCTGGTACAGTGTTGGTACTAGAGGAACATCCTTGAGTGATATTCCCTGAGAAGAGCTCTAAGATCCCACCAGACATTGCTCTACCCAGGCATAACAAAGGCAAGAGCCACAAGAGTGCCAGCTCCATTATTTTGTTCCAGAGATGAATTGTAAAGTCAGAGCTGCTACCTGTGGGTGGTGCTGGAGTTACTGTAAAATGCTCTGTACTCAGAAAGGTGAGATGGCCCATCACTGTTCCCCCAAAGCAGGAGGTCAGAATTCCTGTTCCCTTTCTTTGTTGGAAATTTTGCTCCTACTAAAAGGAGTTATATCCAGGCAGGATTTTCGGGAGTTCTTCTCATAAGAAAAGAATCTGTTCTGGTTGAATGCTTTTCCAGATAATTACTGTTGATTGAAGTATGAACAGTTGATCCCACAGAGTGTATTCCACCCACCCAAAGCAGATTTTTGGCACAGTTTGCTTTCAAGAAGGTGTTGTGTTTTCTGACTCCTGAAGTGAGCATTTAATTTTTCAAACACCCCAGTGTAGCTCATTTTTCCATTGAAGAAACGTGTTATTTCGGGGTTGTCATCAACCAGCTCTGATTTTCCTTTTCTATGTGTAAGTTAAAGATCTGCATAAGCAGAGGTATGGATATATCTTTCCCTCTTCCTGTTTTAAGCTCTGCGCAAGTTGGTGACAGTCCCCCCAAAAAGAAAATAGGCATTTCTAAGTCACATTTTTGCCGTTGTGCTTACACAGCGACGTCTTATCTTCTTCTTTTTTATCTTCTTTCTTCTTGCTATTACATCCCCACCCGATATCCCACACTCTTATCTGTACAGCAGCTCTGATGACATTTAGCTGTGTCATTGCTCTGTCTCTATTCCTGTTTGGTGGTATTTGATGTGATGCCTAAGGAATACTAATTTTCCTGTGCCTGACCATTGATGCAGGGATTTTGTTCCATGGGAGGGAAGGCAGAGCCATGGTGTAGCAGTTGTGTGGATTTTCTCTCTCTGCAAGGGAGGGCTGCTACATGTTCTTATGCTGCTTATTAGCCAGGGGAAGCAGAGACTTCCAGCTACACTCAAGATTAGCAGCCATTTGTTTCTTAGTTTCCTGCTGAATTTAGGTCCCTGCACTTCCTTATTTCTTAGACTCTCGGATGGGGAGTGAAGAATTGGTTCAGAGTTTGTTTTTTATATACACCTGTAAGGGATTCTTCACATCCCCAGCAAAAGCACAGCACTGAGGTGGCTAACATGAATATCAGAGGTTCTACCCAGTGCATCGACAGACATCTTTTATTACTAAGGAAAGGAAACTGAGTTTACCACTTATTTTTTAATAAAATTTAAGGGGGAACCCCAGGAAACAACATTATATACAAAACACCCATGGTAAACAGAGCAGCTCACTTGCTGCAACACAGACATAAAGCTGAGAAGGTCTCAGAGAAACCTGTGAGCAATTCACAATTTGTGTGCAATTCACTGAATACCACATAAGGCAACAGAAAATATGATCCAGAGTATTAGTGCTTAACGAAAAATGAACCAAATAACCTGCCCATCAAGCATATAAAAACAACCTAATGTTAGACATATTTGTCAGCGAAACTTTTGGTTTCCTTTAGGAGGAGTTACTGGAAGTGTTACTGGAGTCTGTGGTGATGTAGAAAGGTTTGGCACAGTGCAAAAGACTGACTCTTCTCCAGGAGGCTGCACAATCACTGGTCAGGAGCAGAAGAAGAGAGAGCATGGGATAGTGAGAGGGAAATCATGCTGGTACAACTGGCAGAGCTGTGGTGTGGCTGGCAAGGTGCAATTGCAGCTGTCCTTTCAGCAGAGAAAGGGTTGGAAATCAGCAGAGTTGGAAGTGAATGCCAAGAGAGGGTGGTCAGCCTGCAAGAAGCTGGTGGTTTGTGCTGGAACAAGCTTAGGCTGAAAGAGCACGAAACCTGAAAAGTGAGAGACACATCACTCATGCACCAAGTCCTGCAACAGGGTCAGGCTGCCTTTTGGAAATGCCCTGATTTCTGTCACTTGTGTTCTGTTTGCAGCCAGAACGCACAAGTGCAGTTGTTTCCTTATCTCCCAGCTTACCTCCTTTCCTCTGTCAAAAAATCTGTAAGAATGTTCTGAAGTTCCCATTACACTTGGGACAATGGGAAGGCAGTGAAAAGGTAATGGCACAGCATGACTCTGTAGGAGTAGAAAGGGAGCATTGTCTTATGTTTTACTTAATCTCAGAGCTCAGTACCCTGTAAACCACTTTTAATCCTCCTATTTTCTCCAGCAGTTTCTCAACTGGAAAACCAACTAGAAAAAAAGTGAAATGGATGGACTATGTCTTTGCTGTGTCCTAGGAAGATAAGCTGCTCAAGTGACAACACATCCCACAAAGAGGATGGCATTGTGCTTTCAGACTTTGGTTTGCCGTGATAACGTGGATAGAACAGTGAGAGAATGGGTACAGCTTGCAGAGCAAAAGGGAAAAACATTCCAGTCAGACTCAGGGCAGGGTTGAGTTAGGTTAGTAGGCAGAGTTGCTTAGGAAGCTTATTGGGGGTTGGGGCTTTTTCTTCCTTTCCCCTCAAAATGGGAAACCATTTTTTTCCTACATAGTAGGCAATAATGTCACCTGGATCAGATGAGTGCTGTCCAATGTTAGCATCCTGTAGGGAAATTCCTCCTAGTGCTGGCTGGGTAGAGAGAACACCGGCAGAAAGCAGCAATGTTCAGTGCAAAGTAAATAACCTCATGTTGCTGTGAGAAGCTCCCAAAAATCTGCAGTTTTCTCTAACAAGTGTGCCGTGGCAGATGTACACACAGAAGCAGACCCACATTTGTGAAGCAGGGCCCCGAATTACATTTGATTACAGGAGATGCACACTGATCATCACTGGCTGCCACACCAGTTCCAGTGGGGCTTTGCAGGTGAGGGTGGGAAGGAGTGCACGAGGAAACCTGGCCGTGTGTGTGCACGGGTTGTGTGCACTCACACAGCAACTGCATGGAGGAGCCATGCCTCAGTGCTGGGGTTGGCAAGGCTGTCCTTTCAGCAGAGAAAGGGTATGAGAACTTGTGCCACTGCAGTAGATAAGCAATATTAATTAGCTCTTAGGAGTGCTGTCAGTGTGTATCATTCCCTAAAAAGTCTCGTTGCGCTGCAAATAAGCATGAGGCACACAGACCCACTTCCAAGGTATCTTTTTTTCAAGGTATCTTTTTTTCATGTACTGTTGCCTGTTTACGGGAGAAGGGACATGTATCTGTAATGGTCGAGTCCTAATCCAAAGTCCTCCAGCAGAAAGAACAGATACTTGTGTGAGGCTGAATATAGAAGAAGTTTCAGCTGCTCCCACTCGCAACATGGAGACACAAACTGATGAGATTGCGTGTCGGGATTTGGGGTCTCCCAAAGGGCAGCTCCGTGTTACTGAAGGGGAAGGTGGGCATGGGCTCTTCACTAAGGCTCTGCAGGCTGCTCATTTTCACTCTCACAGAGGCAGCATCAAGCTGGAGCTTCCTGAAGTCTTGACCCGGTGTGCCGCTGGTGGCATCCTTCTGCAGGAGCACGGAAGGTCCTCTCAGCAGGAACCCCGCAGTCAGGAGGCCACGGCACCGCTTCCTTTGCCCTCGTTCACGGGAGCTTTCACGGAAGGTTGTGTATTCAGCCGTGGCAGCAGAGTCCTGTCCTGCGGCCCCCTTGCACACGGGTCCGTGCAGCAAAAGCATCGCTGTACAACCATCAGCGGAGCCTGCGGCGCGGGATGCACAGCGTGAAGAACCTGAGGGACTCGAGGAAAAGATTTCACTGATTTTTTGTTTGTTTTTCGCACCTTAAATGTGCCCCGGTGGTGCTGCAGAGCCCACAGACAGGTACCACCTGCGAGAGCTCTCCACAACAGGGCTCCTAGTCCCTAAACTCGGAGCGGCTCCGAGCGGGCAGCGCAGCGAGCTGCGAAAACCTCGGGAACGGAGCGAGGATAATTAATGAACGTGCTTTTCCCTCTTTAAGCAGCACTAGGACACGGCTCAGCGCATCTAGAGATGGCAGGCAGCCACTGAGGAAGCGCAGCTTCCATCCCAGTCCACAGCCAGCAGCTGTCCCAGGCGCTGGAGTCGGGAAGCACCAGCCACCTACAGGAAAATCTTGGCAAACTTTTATAACAAAAGAGGATGGGTTTATTCTGTAGGTGAACTCCTGCCACTCCCATCATAAAACTCCCCAAAATTCATGCTAACCAAGGCTCTAGTATCTGTTCCAGACAGGGCCTTCCCCAGAGGAAAACATGAGTCGGTGGTCAGGTTTGGAAATGAGTGGCCCGAATGAGTTTCCCTTCCTTTCCATCTCAAAACTATTAAACTAGATTTTACAGTGCACAGTTCGACAAAGTCGTGACTTCCAGGACCCCACAGCTGTTGCTGTACGGCATTACCCCGGCAATTCTGCAGGCAATACCCTGGCAATTCCGCATGCTTAGTGAGAGCAGGAAATGCAGTCACCTGGATAATGATTTGAATAAGAGCAGTTAACTGCTAATCTTCCCTTAAGTCTCTTCACTTAAGTGTCTTTTTGGAGGACGCAGCCCTGAAAACCTCTCAGCTTTCAGGCCAAAGCAAATATAATCCTTTGTAATCATAAAACCTTGGCAAGCCAGACTTCCCCAGCCCATCTTTTGTAACACCCCATTATCGAAAGTAACTCCTTTTAAAATATGAGTGCTTTCTGGGCAAGTTTGAGGGAGGAAACTTCTTCTCCATTCCTCCAGCTCCTGAAGGGAATGGATTTATCTCAGAAGCAGACTGGCATGTCTGATCGTACTGGGAGAGCTGGGGTTATTCTTTTGTTCCCCCGTCTCTCACCACTCTTTGGTCAATCCTCACTTTCTGTCATCAGTGATGCTCCCACGCTGAGGCATCAGATGAGGCACACGGCTCACAGGGAATCAGCCAGAACCTCTAGGGGCTGAAGCCACATGTGGCAACTGAGGTAGGGATGAATAACTCACGAATGAGCCCAACAGGACAGGTGCTCAAAGACTGCCCAGTGTTTAGTTGGGAAGCCCATAAAATGAGCACAGGGGTAATGTCAGGGGATGTCACTGCAGATCCTGACAGCTGGATGTCATGTGGCGTTTTGAGCTAACATTGCACAAGCATTTAATAGTATGTGAGAAACTGTTTTGCCAAGAGAAGAGTGAAGAAAACTACCTGCAAGTGTGATCTGGTCATACAGATGATGTTTCAGCTGTCACTTTGGAGCTCGTGGGTGCCTTTGTATATTCTTCCACCGAGGCCTGGCGCTTACAACAGCGAGAACAAACTGAAAAAGAAGATGATACAAATATGGTCATAGCCTGATCTGACAGAAAGCTCTGTTACAAATAAATGTTATCTGGATAGTGTCATATGGATAGAACTACTCTGGTTAGTACAGGGCTGGAACCTCAGCCTGGCACAAAAACATGTTGCTGTGTGCTGAGATAAGGTCAGAAGGGAAATAATGATGGAAGTTACACATCACTAATTGCAGTTTCCCTATCGAGTGAAAGAATGCCGGTGTTAAAACCAACAAACTCTTTCAGTGCTTTAAGAGTACTTCAGATTAAGCAGATCCCCTTAGTATCTCACCATCTATGACTGAATTTTAGAAGTTCAAGTTGAATCTTGTGCAATTGTGCTTGAACCAATTATGCAACATGAATCCTAAGGTATGCTTTAGGTGACCTCTAATTTTGGTGCTTTGTGTTTTCATTCTTAAATTACTGCAAAACAGGCCGTGAGCTCCTCAGAGTAGGCAGCTGTGAACCTCAACAAAGCACCTGATTGTTTTGGCCACCACAACAATCACACTTCTGAGAACTCTTCTGTTTCGTTTTGCTCTGCCTTTCTATTCTTCCCTCCCACACTTCAGCTCTTTGAAGCATGGCTTTTCGAGCTCAGAAACCACTCAGAGCAACCACTCCTGACTCAGCTTTCCATAGCCCAGACCAACAGAGGTACTTCTCAGACCTATTCTGAGCTCTCATGTGAGCTCTTGAAAAGTGACCAGCAGCATCACCCACAGGAAGCACACTTAGGGCAGACATTTCCCTTTCCAGACAGGTGGCCATGCACAGCAGCACTGAAATGGGACAGCCACACAAACTGGAAAGCTGGATGGAAGCTCTGCCTTCAGTTTCTTACACTTCTTACAGTTTCTTTTACAGTTTCTTCCATGCCTGGTCCGGAAATTGGCTGAACCAAATAGCACCACCTGACTCAGCAAATCTACTCCCTGTGCTTATTATGGAAGTGGGGCTAAAAGGGAAATTCCAGTTAATGCAGCCATGTGCCATGCTGTTTGCAGGTGATTGCATTCTACCACATGGGTATGCTTTTTACATCTGCTTTAAAAGCAATTCCGTTCCTATATTCAAGGCTATCTCAGAGTGCTCCAGGATCTTGCTAATTTAATGGTAAGGAACCTTTTAATTTCCAGCCTATATTTGTTGAGAGCTAAATCTTCTGATTCCAGTTCATTTTCTCCTATAATTAGAAGTTCATTATACATGCAGCTAACAGCACAGGCTGTGATCAACTGTGATTTTCTTAGTTTCAGCCTGCTTGTTGCTTTCCTGTTGACACAGCCCCAGGGAACAGCAGGGGAGAAGAACTGGCACTGGTGTCATGAGGGCACAGGGGTGGAAAATGAGGAGGTGCACAGGTGTGACCAAGAGTCACTGCCTTCCAGAAGCTTCCTTCCTTTGTGATAAAACACTAAAAGGAAATTATCTCAGCTTGACTCAATGGTCACATTGGTTTTTGAAGGGATGTGGTTGATGAGGAAGGGAAAAATAAAATAGGAATGAGACCTCCACCCTTCTGACTTGGGAGTGAACTTGTCTGAAATTGAAGCAAGCATGACAAACATACAGGTGTCTGTAATGGGACTGAGTCCTTGCTGCCTAGAAAATGACCTTTTCCAACAGGGAATACACAGCCAGAGGGTGTAAGTGGCCTGAGTGTAGAGCCCTCAGGGTGGGATTCTTGTCCCCAGATGTGGCTTCCCCAGTGATCTGACAGAACTCAGCTGGGTGTTATTTAGCCTCACGTATTGCAAGGCCTGCTGTCATTCTCCAGGACTTCTCTGCAAAGCTGCTCACAGGGCGTGGATGAGGCACCTACTGATGTTGACTTTCACTCCTACCTGCCTTTATAAATCCATTAAATACCTGCCTACATCTTCAGGGACTTCCTGGCAAAGTCAGCTTAGACATGATTAGGAGCAACAGCTAACAGGATTTTTTTGAAGGGAAATAAAGGAAATTACTCAGCTGTCTGCTAACCCTGAGATATTTGAGGTCCCCTTTGCCATTTGTCTGGAGTTACTGAAGACTTCATAAGATGGGACCAGACACTTTACCTGTGCCATTTTTGGCTGTACAAATACAAGTCTAACTCTCCTGGTTGGTGTTCTCATAAAAGTAGGACATTGCTATGCTGAAGTCTTTCCCATGGCCCTAACACTAGGTATTTTTGTTATTTTGGCTCAGTGACTTTCTGAGGGATTAAGTAGGGTGTGGAGAGAGATCCAGTTTTGAAACTCTCAGTGCTCAGCTGTATCTATCATGATCACCAAGATTCTTGGCATTTTAAAGCATCTTAAAGCATCTTAATGCATAAAAATGAACCTTTGTGAACCACTTCATTATCCCTGATTTTGGAAATATTTTGATCTGTTGTCAAAACTCCCTGTCACCTCTTCACTCTCAAACCTGATTTCAAGTGTTGCCTGCACACAAAATGTAGGAAAGTCATGAGCTAGACTTAGATTTTGTGACAGTGGATGCTGAAGGAGAAAAAAAAAAATAAAAAGGAAATGAGAAAAATGAGAAGAAGGTACAGAAATACCTAGTGTGACTGTAAAGTTTCTATAAATGTATATCCTACATACAAACTCCATCAGCACTAAGACACCTTCTTGAAAAAGAAGCTGCACTTACCATGCCTTGGGAGGTATCTTGCTGCCAGGGTGATAGCCAGAATGAAGGTGATAACGATGATAATTGAAGCAGTAATGACATTATAAGGTGGAGGCACAGGAGGAACAACGCAGTTGGTTTTTTTTTCTGAGACAGGAGAAATAAAACACAAAGGGCCCAACAGGATATTGAGGATATTGGCATTTTCATGTAAGAGCAGGTAAGTGAATTTCAGGGGTTCTGACCAAATTCTAACTCAGCTATTCAGCCTGAAAATGGACTTACTCAATAAACAAGCAAAAAAAGCTGGCACCTAAATTTCTTCCATTCACCCACATTTGGTATGGGCTGAAATTTTTAGCATCCACAGAATGTAAAAAGCTGAGTCTTTGTCCAGAACAGGAGTGAGATAGGAAATATTTAAAAACTCATAAGCTGTTTCAGGGAAATGAGCTAGGCTTGGTGGAAAAGTCTGAGTTCACAGCTAGGTTTCTGTTCTCAAAGGTACTCTGCAGTTTTCCTTAGTGCTTTCATCAGATTTACACATAATTTTTCTCCCTTTGAATTCACAGGTGAAGGAGAATGATGCATTAAACAGCCCAGAACAGACTTTTTTCTGCATGGCAGGAACAGTATTGTGGCAGAGTTCAATTTCAGTGGAGCCTTTAGCTTTTCACCATTGGAGACAGTGCAAACTCCCATTCTACCTCTGGGATTTTAGAGTAGATACTGAGCCTTTCTTGTGCAGGACAGGACTTGCTGCACGTCCACAGGTCTGCAGACCTATGTGCACAGACCTTCAGTTCTTCCACCCTCTGCATCTGGCACAGGTAAGCATCATTCCACTCCTGAGACATTGGCTGAGGACTGATCTGCTGTTCAGTCCTCCCCTCACTCTCTTGGGGTTGCCCTCTACATTTACCTGAGGCCCTGTTCTGCCTGTATCTCAGTGTTCAGGAAAGGTTTGTTTGGAGGACCATTTACACCATACCAAAATGGAAGTGGTTCCACACCCCAAAAGTCAAAAAGTGGGGGGTTTGTGACTGCTGTGGCACTGTTGACCACACCCTCCTCTGATTACTGTTTTTGGTTTGATTTTTTTTTTTGTTGCTCTCTTTTTCTATGTAGTGAGCTGTTCATAACCTTATTTTCCCTTCGTTAGGGACATCATGCTCTACATCCAGCAATAGCCAATATTCATAAAGCACTAGTTCCTGGCATTTGTTCTGAAGCTGAATGGCAGCTCTCCCCACAGACCCCTTTGATTTTAGTAAGATAGATGAATAAGCTACCTTGATGAATAAGGTACAATTCCCTAGGAAAAATACTGCTTCTCTATCTTCCCTTGAAGCTGCCCTTATCTCTACAGTAAAAACATCAGACCCAGAGACATTTCAGAATACCTTTTTGGTAACAACATTAAAGAAAAATCCTTTTGGTTTTACGAATTTTCTTGCAAATCCCCTTCCACTGCAAAACATCTGGAATGTAGTGTGCTGCCTTCCCTCATGCTGTTTCCACTTGTGCCTCAAGCTTTTCAAAGCACACACTTATCTATTATGCCATCACTTCTAAGCCATGCTCAGTGATGGAATTCTTTTCGTGTGAGTTAACCCTATGTTACATTTGCAAGCAGAACTTTGTCTAGACCCCAGCTGACAGTTTCTTTCACTGAAGCAGGGACAAACATGCTTGTTAAATGAGGAGATTCTTTTAAAGTGCAGCCTGTGGCTTTTAAAGCACACACCTTTCCAGGTCTGTGTCACACAGCTGGCAGCAAGACCATGCTGGTACAGAGGGGCACAGGGTGGTGGCAGCCCCAGCCTGTGGGAGCCACCAAGTGTGACATTACCAGATCACAACAGGATCCAGTTCATCTCTCAGCCCAGCAGCAGTAGGGCAGCAGGAAGGCAGAGCTGCCTCTGCTTGTCAGGCACTGTTGTAACTCTCCCTCCCCATCCCAGCTATCTTCCAGCCTTTAAAATGTTTTGGTGTGTCGTTCACAGGCAGGATCACTGGGTGATCCTAGCATGAACACTTGCACAAAATCTACTGCATTCTCAGAGAGGCAGCTCAGCAAATTCAACAAAATGGTTTTGTTACCAAAAACATTAATAAAACCTACGCAGAAGCACACTGGTGGTCTTGGCAAAGCCGCTGTACTCGACGGAGCAAGTGATGTTGACGTCTTTGGTCACGTTGAGCACCAGTTTTCCAGTGACATTGTAAGGGCTGAGGCTGGACTCGGACACCCAGCTGGCATTCCACTCCACGGACACGTTGTTGAGGGCTCCAGAGATCCTGGGCTTGGGGAAACCTCCATGAGAGGAACACGTTACCACCATCTCAGTGGACTCGCAGGAATCAGCGGACACTTCTGCCGTTATGTTGGGCTCGCTGAAGTCAGCTGAGGCAAGAGAGCTTTGGTTACCCCTCTGTCAGGCCACAGTGAGCTCTGCAGCCCCCAAAACCCACGGACAAAGCAGGGACTACCCCTTGGACAGGGCATTCACCGTGGGAAGCTTTTCCTTCATGTTCCAGGGTGCCAAGCAACCAGTCACTAGTGAAAGAAACTTGTGTGGCTGACCAGTGGCAAGCAAGGAGAGACAGTTTTCCTCCCAGGCCCACTGTCTGTTTGAGCAATACAACACGGCCATCCAGCCTGGAAAAGCTCTTCAGGCATCCCAGCCTCATTTCCCTTTCCTGATCCCCAAAAAAACTCGATTCCACCTCACCAAAGGGAGCAGAAGTCTACCATAATTATTACAGTTGGCCTGTTAAGACAGCAAAGGGATTTCTGGCTGGAAAGAAACCAGAGTATTTTTGGACAGGAAAAGAGATCCGTAGTTTTATGGTTTTTTATGCTGTTAACTCCTCAACCCTCATGGTTAAAAAAGGATGCTGTACACTTCCCTTTTTTCATACCAGTTCCCAGAAAGATCACTAAGTTTGTCTCCTTGCACATATACCCTCAGACCAGCAGAAATAGCCAAGCCTCAGGAGCTTTTCTTTTTTTTGTTGCCAAATCTCCTTCCAGATGAGCATTGCTCCTTCACTGACTTGTCTGGAAGGTTCAAGTAACTCTCTGCTGTTAAAGGTATTCAAATGCATGTATGTATTTATGTATGTCACCCATATCTCTGCCTTTGGTTGAGATCAACTGCCATGAAAACACTGCTGGAAATGGAAAATGTCAGTGGAACTTTTCGTGGCCCCTAAGAGAAGATTCAGATTCCTTTTGAACAAAGGAACTCGATTTCTTTAATGTGAAAAGCCTCAAAGCTCCATGATGAATTCAGCCTTAGGCTGTGGAGCTGCAGCGCAGCCAGTTCCACAGGGGTTTGGATGCAGGGCTGGGATGCTGCCGTGGCCACCCTATTTCTCTTTCAGCTTGAATGCTTGCCAGGCACTAAGGGCTTGGCCTTGCTCTGCCCCGAAGACAGCAGGGGCTGCCTCAGGCACCCATCACCAGTGGTACCCGGGGAGGGCCCCAGGAGGGATCCTTTCACTAGAGGAAGGCATCAAGGGGAGTAGCTTGGCTTGGTGATAGGAAAAATGTTTCTGTACCTGGGGTAGCTTTAGAAAGGTAAGAAGGGAGGCTGCTGGGATGGAAGCAGTTAGCACACCTTCCAGCACTCTTTCAGGCTTCCTGAGGACAGTCTATCTGCCACAGTGTGAATGAGCTTGGAGGAGCATCCTTCACCCCCAGAAGACAGCACTGGAGAGCCTCAGGTGTCAGGAGGCAATCCACCTACCTGTCACAAAGAGGGTGACAGACTCGACACACATGACAACGGAGTTGTGCTGGACTACACACTGGTAAGAGCCATTGTCCAGGATTTCCACGGGGGAGATCCACAGGGTGAGGTTCCAGGGGTCCATCTTTGTCCGGTTCCGGTACCGCTCGTACTCGGGGATCATTTTCCCCTCCGAGTAGGCCCACACCACATCCATAATGTTCTTCTGCCAGTAGACCCGGTACTTGTGTAGGCTTTCTGAGCTGGGAATTTCATGACAACAGGGCAGGCTGACCTTTTCCCCCACTTTGCTCCTGACTTTCTTCTCCAGTGCTTGGCCTGCAGGTGAGGGACAAAAAAAAGTTGGTGAGTCAGTGGTAAAGGCTTGTGCCAGGACCTGTTGCCCAAAGCTCACCCCTGTTGGAGTTCTTTCACTCCCACATGTCTCTTCCCTGATAGGGGAGGCCTTTTTCTCTAGCCCTCGTTAAGTAAAAAGGTAAACGGGACTCTTGGTTGTTCTCATTCTCCAGGTGATTTATTCTTTTCTTATCAACAATTTCTGCACGCCAGGCTTTACACCAGCCTGGTGTGAGGGAGAAAAGACACCAAAAAGCCTCAAACACACAGAATCAAGGTTATCTTAAAGATAATTCACCCAATTATCACCCAAAACGTACATTAGTTCTACTTTTCTACCAATTACTAACTAAACTTTTATTCACGTAATACTTCACTTCAGCAAATTTTGACCAATCATCCTGTGCCACCAACACTGCGGAATATGGAGTAGATGAAAGAGGAGGAAGAAGCCGAAAAACGACAAGGATCCTCCATCTTGTCTTCATCTACTTACCATACTAACAAATCTAAAAATCTACATTTATCACCCTGTGATAAATTACATATTATGCTACTATTTAATTTACATTCTTGAAAATTCTGTCTTATCCCAAAGCCTAGGAAGCCCTTTCCATGGACAAAGGTTTAAAACAGTATTTTTCAGAGGGTTTGGATCCTTTAAAACATGCAGAGAAATATTCTCTGCATTCTGGGTTCCAACACACCCCTTTTGACTCTGACTGCTCACAGCCCTCATCACCCACCAAGCTGTTTTACAGCTCCAGCTCTGCACCGAGGGCAGCCATCCCTGGGCATTGCCTTGTACATCACACTCCACTCCTACTCAGGATCATGACCCAATGGGCACACAGGGGCTCCTGCATGGATTGCTGAAGGCAAAGGCAGGAGAGTTGCTTGCCTTGCTTGGACAGAAATTTTGCTGGCCCCTTTAAAAACAGGGATAGAAACACACGTGCACAAGCTGCTATCTCCTCTGCTCTCCCTTTTTAGAGGCTGGTGTTTGGAAAATCTGTGTCACTCTCCACGGGGTTCTCTGCATGCCTAACAGAGCCACGGTAGACTATTTGTTCAGAGGGGCTGGGGGATTTTTGGTAGTTATTTTTTTGCAAAAAAACCCCCAAAACTTTCAAGATCCCAGAAATTAGAATCGACCCTACAATGATACGCAAAGATTGCAGCTACACCGTCATCAACCTTCCAGCATTAGCAAATGAACAATTTTGCCTAGTCTAGCTAGAACAAATTTATCTTTGTGAAAGCTCATGGGATGACTTGAACCAGCACAGATGTTCCCCAGCTCCTGGCCAGTGACTGTGCCATACCTGGAGTACAGCCATGTGCTGACAACAATAAGTTGACACCCTTTCAAGGTGAAATCAGCTACAACTTTGACCATGTGAACAGTAATTCCCCTTCTAACCACCCTGCCACCATGATCCGCCTCGCTTTCCCACTCCTTCCTCTTTCCAGTGGGTAGAGGCTCCCAGGGCCTGGCTCCAAGGGAGCAGCCTAGCAAGGAGCTCCTGCTGCTGCTGAAAGGCGACCCAGCACGGACACACAACCCTGTGCTGCACCACAGGGCAGGTGGCTGGGCTTCCACCCGAGTCAGTGCAAGCCTGGAGATGATGTGCACCCGGCTTTGCTAGTCCAGAAGGTCAGGCTGGTCTCTGTCCTGCTGCCCTAGCACTCATCTCCATCAGTGGAAATGGGGTATCAATAAGTTACACTCCACTGACTGAGAGCAGAAAAACAAGGAAATAGCTGTCTGCAGGACAGAAAATATGCAGATTTCCTCTTCTTTCCCTGCAGAACACATGTCAGTAAACACACCTGGGAGAGGAAGCAGGAAAGTCCTGACAGGCAGTGTGTCACTGATGGGGACAAGGCGGCATCACCCATCAGCGGAGGGGAGAGCCCACGAGCAAAGCCTCTGCCTGAGGTGCGAGCTGAGCAATGCACAAAGCTGAGCAATGCACAAAGCTGAGCCTCTGAGCTGCCACCCCCCAGCAGAGTCTGGCTGATGCTGGCTCACTCCTGATAGTCCCAGCCTAGCGCAGCACTCTGGCCGTGACCGGGATGCTCACTTAGGGACATTCAGCCCAAGGCAGCCACAAGCTGGTTTCCTGCCAGGCCTCATTTGCTTAGCATTGACTCACAGACCCCGGGCTGACTCACAGACCCCGGGGGCACTGTCACAGCAAGACCCCTGCGGCACAGCCCGGTGATTTGCTCACGCTCCTGCAGCTGCCGGTGCTGGAGGGAGACAAGCGGATGCCCCGCCACAGCTGGACCTTGGGGCTGCTTGCTGGGGTAAAGCCCAGACACAAAGAACATTTAACAGACACGTAGATGTGGCACTTAGGGACATGGCTTCTTGCTGGACTTGGCAGGGCTGAGTTAAAGGTTGTGCTCAAAGATTTTAAAGGTCTTTCCCAACCTAAATGATTCTGTGATTCTGTGAAATAAATTTCACTCCCCTCCCCTGCCGCACACCCACCCCTGTCCCATTTGCACACTTGCCATTAAATCTGTAGGAAACACACCTAAAAATACTGTGGAAGTCCTGAAGATACTACAGAATGTTTTAATATTAGTTAAAAAAAATAGAATATGTAATTAAATTAGCAACATCTTATTTAACTGCTTTCCCTACACTCAGCCATTCCACTGGTCTTCCAAAGGGAAAGTTTCAATATTTCCCCCCCACTTCCTGTACTTCCCCTTCTAATGCATTGCACATTCTGAGCAACCAGGCTGGGGCAGACCAGGAGCTGCTCAGCACACTGACCTCTGTCAGCCATCAGCTGGCAGCAAAATGAGAGAAAAACTAATTCTTCCACACAGGAGAAAAATTGCCTTGCCTTGCCAACCTTTGCAGCCTGAAATTCAGGATTTCTTGACATCAGCATTTAAATTGCTACTGCTAGACCTACCCTGCAGGAAGAGTTCTTGCCCTTTCAGGAATGCCCTTTCAGGAATGCACGTGTATTTTTGGCATTCACAACATCCTCTAGCAACGACTTGTGCAGTTTGATTACATGCTGTCTGAGAAAGCATTTCCTTCTGTTCACCTTAAAAGCAGCCAACTTCAGGTTGTGATTCTGGAAGTTCCTTCTCCTGCACCTCTGTGTGAGTTTGTGTAAATGTGTGTTTTTATCTTTGACCACATCTTTGCTTGTTCTCACAGTGCAGCTCTTATTTTTGGTGAGACTCGAAAGACCAGCCGGTCAAACATCCAGTCAAACTTTGGGATTGATAAAGACCATTTTCTATTTTCTTTTGCAGCAATAGGGGAAGAGTAGGCGTACAGTAAATGTCAGGGTGACATCACATCGTGAGTTGCATGAGGTTCTCCCTACCTTGCCCCTCAGAGTCTCCTTTGCAACCAAAAGGAGAACAAAAACCTTCTCGGGAGTACATGTACAGAGGCTGGAAACTCCTGCTGATGTCATGTGTACCCTTAAAAGGCTCTGCACCCTTGCAACTGCAACCTGCAAGCCTGAAGGAACCAAAGTCCATGAAGAGTCATTCAGCCCTACAAAAGTCCCCTTTCACTTTAGAGGTGAACTGCAAAGCAAAAATGAAAATCCAGTTCTGTGCCGTTTCTGTGCTGAATGCTCTACGCAGCCAGGCTGTGGGGAAGGTATTCACCACGGAAATAACTTTTAATTACTTTTCTAGAATGAGATCCCTCCTCTTCCCACCCCTCTGAAGCCCATCCACCCTCTTGCTGTGCACCCCCATCATTGGAATCCCAGTGCTGAACTGATGGAAGGGCTGACTTTCTCTTTCCTGGGCAGAAAAACTTGCTTCATTCAAACTATTCCTGTGCTGCAGATGCCCCATACAGCAGGGCTAACTGCAGCAGAAAGCAGTATAGAGGATAATTAGTCCTTGTTTGCTCCAAGAGTCAGAAGAGCTGTTGAGCCCATATCCCTATTTCCTGCACTCTTTGCCCAAGCCTTGACTCAGAAATTCCCCAGCCACAGAGAGCTTTGTTATCCCGGCCACACATGCAGTCAGACAGCATATGAGAGCAGATTTCCTCTGGCACAGACGTCTTGCAGAGACATTTGACAGTAAAAGGCAGCTAAAGACCTAGCAATGCTCTGGAGAAGCAGTCTCAAACTGCTGGAAGCCTCCAGATAAGTCCTGGTGAACAGAAGCTCCAAAGTCATTCTCTTTCCCCTGCGTTCCCCATTTCTCTCCCCTTCTGAGTCTTGCTTTGCTTTTTTTCTTTCTGGTTCCCTTTTTATCTTTGAAACAGCAGCTGATACCTCTACTAATAAATTAATGGCATCACTGACTTTGCTTAGGACCATGACCAGACCCCTTATTTTCTGTGAATAGCACATTCACCCCAAACTTGCATGATTTATCCGAGGGCAATGCAGTATTTTACAGGGATTTTCAAGCAAAACAGACAATGAGTGAAAAAATCAAGACATTTTGAAAAGCTGAATCTTTAAAAGACTTGATTTTGTCTTTATCCCAGGTGATTTTACCAATGGGGAATGAGATTCTCCCCAGGCTTTCCATGGAGCCAGAAGCTAGCAAATGTCCCGTGCTATGTGGGTGTAAAAGTTCTATTCCTTCCACAAGGCTCTTCCCTGAGAGGGAAGGCTTGACTTTTAAGTCCTTGTTTAGTAAAAAATGAACTGGACTCTCAGTTGATCTTGTTCTCTTGGTTGTTTATTCTTTTCTTATCTACAATTTCTGCACACTAGGCTTTACACAGCTTCACTAGTGTGAAGGAGAAAGGACACCAAAGAGTCCCTAAAGAACTAAAAAACCTTAAAGTCTAAAAAGACTAAAATCCTGAAAAGCCTCTAGCCTAAAAGCAAAAAGCTAAAAGTCTAAAAACCTAAACAGCCTGAAAATTAAAAAGTCCCTAACACACAGATTCAAGGTCCATTTAAAGATAATTCACCCAATTATCACTATGAACATATATTATTTCTACTTTTCTACCAATTTCTAACTAAACTTCTGTTCATGTAACACTGCACTGTGGCAAATTCTAACCAATCCTTTAGTGACCCAAACACTGCAGAATATGGAGTAAATGAAGAAGAAAAAAGAAGCCTAAAAATCACAAGGATCTTCTATCTTATCTTCATTTACTTACCATTCTAACAAACCCAAAAATCTACATTTCTCACCCTCTGATAAATTACATTTTATGCTATTATCCAATTTACATTAATGAAAATTCTGTCTCATCTCAAAGCCTAGGAAGCCCTTTCCATGTACAAAGGTAAAAATCAGTATTTTTCAGAGGGTTTGGATCCTTTAAAACATGCAGAGAAATATCCTCTGCATTCCAGATACCAACACATGGGAGTGCATGAAATGCTCTGTGTTTAAATCAGTGACTCCTGTGAACACAGTGATGACAGAAAGACCCTGCCCAGGCAACCTCTGTGTGGAGACACTGGCTCAGGAGTGCATAAAAACACTGCCTTCCTCTGTGTTTCACTGCAAAGACCCTGTGCAATAAGAAAGCTGGGATGAAACAGAGAAAAGTGGGTGCTATAAGGCCCTGCTGCCTGTCCTCTTTACGGAGTCTGTGGCTGCAGATTAACCCAGGCACGGGTGCCTGACAGGCCTGTGAGGCTCCTTCCTCACTCACTCCCCTCCAGCAAGTTCAGGCATGCAAAGAGAAGTCTTGGCAGACACGAGGAGAGTTGGCTCTTTCCCCTTCCACAACCCCAAACCCAACCACTCATCACGAGCCATGGGCCTGCTGCTGCTCTGGGCTGTGTTGGCAAAGCAGCTGCAAATCCAGATGCTTTGCCCAGGTCGAGTTCCCTTTACTCATCCCTAATGTGGTTAGAGAGGGGAGCAGAAAAGAAGGCGTCCCAAACAAAACCAGCGATGGACTTTGTTCGTCTGCAATTCCCCTCAGTTCCCTTGAGCTCACATTACTCAAGTGTGCCTGCAGCATGGCAGGTCTGAGGTAGGGAAATGGTCTGAATAGGTTTTCCTAAAAGTTTATCCTTGCTTGCTGCTGTGCTGTAACCTCAGGGTACCCCATACACGGTTTTATGCATTTCCCATCTTTGTGCTGCCACATTCCTCCTAAACAAAAGAGTTTGGGTTTGCCCATCTCTACACTGCTCACTTGGCAATTATTGTAACACTCCCAGGGTGTTTTGGTGTCCCACTCCATAATTCCACTGTAATAGTGTTTTATTTCGTGTGTGTTTGCCCATCTTCACCTTTAGTGAAGAAATCCTTGCAGCCATGAAGTGACTGTGAAAACCAGAGGGCGATCTGCAATGAGCACCTGAGAAGACAAAAAGGAATCTGAAATACTTCTGCAGAGGGGATCGCTGCAGCGCTGGGGCAGCTCCAGCCAGCTGACACCTCTTGTTCCAGCTCAGGTTTCGGTACTTGTGGAGATAAAAAATCTGCTTTCTGAGTCAGCCTGGGACAAGCCCGCTGCCCGGGTATGTCCAGTCTGCTGTGCTTGTTGCATGAGTGAAATCGCAACTCTGCACAAATCACCGGCAATTTTGGCACCAGGCAGGAGGTCAGAAGCAAGCAAGGAGCTGGATGTGGAACCAGAATTACTTGGAGATGGGGACTCAGATCCTTCCCCCCCTCTGCAGAGTGCACCACATGGGCGCTGCTCAGGCAGGAGGGGATGGAGAGCTCGCTTTGTCCCCTGCAAACCAGCAGGGACACACAGCCTTGGGGACAGAAGGACATCTTTGAATTGGAGAAACGAGCAAAAGAAGAGTCTTTCTGAACCTCCCTTTCTCCATTTCCAGCCCGTGGAATGTGACCCTTCTAGAATAAAAAAGGGCAGGGAGGGCCCCTAAATCTGGACGTCCTCAGATTTGCATATTTTAGTTCCCTTTGAGGTCAAATTCCTGCATCTTGCTCAGCACTCTTTCGATTTCCCAGCTTGGAAGCAGAAACTAGATGTGGCATTTGTGTAAGACGGGCTGGTGGGGGAGATTGTCACAAAGACAGACAAAAATAAATTTGTTAATTTTTCCCCCTGCAGACTCTGTCTCTTGCTGACAGGATCACTTTGTACTTCCTCTATATTTATCTCCCAGCTGAAGATGTTCTCAGATAATTTTCCTAATTCCTCCAGTACCACTGCATGCTACTGTCCTCACAGCAGTTTCTGAAATTGAGGTCCTCCCCACTGCTTAAGGCTGTAGTTTTCCTACTTAGAGTGCTTACTAAATCTCTGCCTCACATGCTCCCCAAGCAGCCAGCCCTCTCTTGAAACTGATAGGAGGTGAAAGTACCCAGCAACTGAGAAAATCAAATATGATACCTCTCGCGTAAGCCCACTTCAAAGGAGAAAAATTACAAATTTTAATATATATATATTCCATATATATATTTTTTTCCCCCGGCACAAGGATCAAATCCCTGTCTGCAGGGCATTTAAAAGACAACAGAAGGGTCCCTGCTAAGGCAAGAGCAGAGGAGTACAGAGAGGCTTCCTTCAATCATCTTTTCTAACAAGTTTTTATGTGATGCAGGAGGAATTTAGCTCGCCAGAAGGGGGGTGTCCTTTGAGCACAGGACAGGTAGAAATGCCACCATTAGCCATCAGTCAGCACTTTCTTTTCAGTCAGAGTCCCCTGGGACCAGTGATATTTTAAAAGCATAACACTGAAAAAGCAGAAGCAAAGCCTGTGGCATTTCCGAGTTGGGAAAGATTACATATTCTGAAATGAACTCCCGAGACTCCCAAAGGTGATGCCCCTCCAAGGGGACAGAACAGCTACAATTAAACATAAAGCTGATCTATTTTGAAACAAAACCAACCTCCTTCTGCCAAGTGAACAGGCTGCATTGCATCCAGCACGCCTGCCTTGCCACCCAATGGAAGGTACCACATCCACATGTGCACAGCATTTATCCTGGGAAACACATGCTTAAAAGGAAGGAGAAGCCTTCAGCCTGGAGAAGAGAAGGAGCCAGGGAGACCTTAGAGCAGTCCTCCAGTGCTTAGAAGGAGCCTTGAAGGAGGCTGGAGAGAGACTTCACAAGGGCATGTAGCAGTAGGACAGGGAGAATGGCCTTAAGCTGAAGGAGGGAAGGTTTAGATAAGGTATTAGGAAGAAATTATTTATTGTGAGGGGAGTGAGGTGCTGGCTCAGGCTGCCCTGGGAATTGTGGATGCCCCAGCCCTGAAGCTGTTCAAGGCCACTTTGGGCAGGACTCTGAGCCACCTGGTCTAGTGGAAGTGTCCATGGCAGGGAAAAAGAACAAATTGAGCTTTAAGATTCCTTCCAACACAAACTCTGCAATTCCATGAGAATTTCTCTGAATGTGGAAATTCTCCCCCAGCCTGGCACGACCATGGGATGCAGCCAGACAACAAACTGATCTCATGCCTTCCCCATTCCCTTCCAATCCCACATGTTCCTCTTTGCAGAGCTTCTCAGAGTCTGGTTCAATACATCAGTCTTAAGAAAAAAATAATAGGAAAAAAGGAAACTTTCTGCTAAGCTGGGAGGTGAAGTAGGTCATCCAGGGATCAGACATGTTCAAAGAGGAGGATCACTTAGCCAGAGAGGAGCAGGATTGCATCTTTTGGTGGCAATGCCCTGTTTGTACCCTTTGACCGTGACTCCTGTCTCCATCCATCCCCCTCCAGGGTGCACAGCATAGATGTAAAAGCAAACTGGCTCTGAAAAAAAACTAACTCACCACAAGAGAGGCAGAGGGATAACATCAGTCATTTATGCCAGATTAATTACCCCCATTAAACCACACTTGGAATTCAGAATCAAGGCAGTGATCAGCAGGAAAAGTGTGAGGGTGTAAGGGTGGCACCTTCTGCTGGTGATCTACCACAATTAGTAAAAGCATCCATTCCAAACTTTGCACATTTAAATGCAGGAATGTCCAACATGCACATGGCAAAAAGGATACAAATATCTCAGTGATGCAAGAAATGCAAAAAAGTTGTTGCAGTCAGGGCAACACGAGGTCACTGGAGCTATCTGGGTTTATTCCGATCTAACTGGAAAAAGGAAATGGTGTGGGTGAAAGGAACATTTGACCCATAGCCTTACAAACTTGGCATTTAGGCATTTAACTGTATTTTGTCTGTAAAAACATAGCTTGCCTAAGTTTAATTTTTTGTGGGTTTATTTTTTCTAAAGAACTCTTTCATTAAAGAAGCACTCAACAGAAGTAAAACATAAGCAAAAAAAAGCAGTAGGCATTAGCTGGGTTTCTGTTTCTCCAGACAAGTTCTTACAGCAGGTTTCACTCTGGATAGACTGACAGACAGAAAAAGGAGTTCCTTAGATCCGCCACTCTTGTTTTTGAAAGACATTTTTTTCCCCACATGTCTGGAACAGGAGACAGAAACTCATCCGAAAAAAGAAATTAAAACAACAGCTGAAGGCATGAAGAGGAATAAGTCAGAAACTCAATTTGCATCCAGAGATCAAGTGGGCAAATCCAGAATGTAAAGAAAAACTTCTGCCATCTCCGCCGTGAAATCTGCCCCAGCACAACCCATACCAGAGCTGGCACTGAAATTAGACACCAAGCACCTAAAGCTCATTGCCAGACACTTCAATATTTAGGGGTGGCCACAAAACAGGGAATCTTTCTCAGCCCTCATTTCTGAAACCCAGCTCCGTTTGGAGCTCTTTACCGGGAGTGACACAAGGGAAGGGGATTCCCGGAACGAGTTTATTGTGAGCCAGTGCTCGCTCACAGAAGTGGATATTCCCCCTCCCTTCCCAACTCTCCAGTAATTTACAAAAGCTGTAGGGAATTTTCTTCAAAATTTCCCAAAAAATTTCACCCCTGGGAAGAAACCAAAAGCTAAGTGGTCCCCAGCTGGAAGAAAAGACTCCAGGGAAGTTTAAAAATACTCCACGGACATAAAGAGCTGGGCTTGCTGGATCCCTGAAGTCAGTGCCTATGCTTGTTTGCACACAGGGCAGGGAAAGGTCACACTGAGGGACTTCAGGCTGTATTTTTCTAGGATAACAAACTGTGACTGAGAACATCCTACAATTTGTAGGTAGGTGTGAAGGTGCAACGGCAGGACAAAACCAGGCCCATGAGGATACCAGCAGTGCATTCAGATCATAAATAAAAAAGCTTGTGCTGTAATCAAGGCTCTTCTGCCACTTTGTGCTGAGACAACGGGGTGCTGTTTGACACATCAGTGTCTCCAGCAGCAGATGACATCCCAGATGCAGCTCTAAATTACAGTGGCATTTTCAGTGGGGCACCTCAGGTGAACGTCAGAGTAGCAAAATTCAATTCAAAGGAAAATAAATGGATCTGTATAGCTTACACATACATGAAATTCCCATGAAAGACAACCTTCAAATCCCCTTTATTTAAGGCTACCATTAATGCCTTCCACTGCTACGATGTGAAAATTCAGCCTAGCATCCCCTCTGTTCCTATTTTGCTCACATGGGCTTTACAGAGGGCACCTGTTTCCATCCTAGAATGCTACCTGACCTTTTGCAGGGCGACATCAGGGAGGTGTGCCAGCATCAGCACACCTGGGCCAAACCAAGGACAAGGGCTCTGGGAGCCAGCCCTGACTGTGCCTTGATGTGGTCATGAGCAGCCCCACGTGGGGTCAGTCCTGTGAATGCTGGCTCAGTATTGTGTGGGAAGTCACTGCCAGGGTCATGGCAGACACCCAGGGCTCCACTATTTCACCACAACAAGGTCACAACTCGATCCTTGTGGTCCCTGTGGGCAACCTTGAGAAGGCATCACCCACAAGCACCTGTAAAGCTTTTAAAACCCAGTCCTTTGTGGGTGCTGCACCATGTATGTTCAAGGAGCACTAATGTTGGAATGCTGATCTCTGGAGAGAAAGGGTTCAGAGTGTGTGTGAGTGCATACAGAGAGAGAAATAAGTGCATCAGCTGTCCTGCTCTTACTGGTCTGCCAAGCCCCTGCTCCTGAGGCACTGGGACTTCCACAGACCTGTTGCTTGAGAAGCATCTGAAAATTGTGCCCCAAAAGTACAACTAGATGAACACCTAGTTTTCTATTATCAAACTCCTATTTCTAGTAGTGGATATCAGCATGCATCAAACCATACCTCCAACTATACATCTTTTAACCAAGGAACCAGAATCTTTTTCAGAGAAATTACCTGACTGGCGAATTACCATATGCTAACTGCATTATTAACATACCACAAGCTCTTAAAGTACTGAGAGAGAAAAACAGTTCTGCTCATGATAGATTGTTTGCCTGATGCAAATACAAGCAAAATATATTTGTGCTTGATAAATGATTTGCAAGCACAGAGGTAGGGGAAGGAGTGAGGGGAAGACGGAAGAGCAGAGATCCCAGGGCGACATTTGAGGTCGTTGCTTTCTTTACTGGTGAGCTCTGCAATTCATTCCCTGCTAAATTCTCCAACTTTTATCTTAGAATTCTGAGACCAAAACTCAAAATGAAACCCAGCATCAAATATCTCCCAGTTTCACAACAGCAGCATGAAAAGCTCCTAATTTTGCATGGGTTGATTTTTAATGAAAGCTTCAGTTCCGCCCGGGTTTGCTCTAGAATATCATTAGCTGCAATGAAACACTAAAATGCCAATAAGCACAAATTATTTTGCATCCACAACGAACTCCAGCTCAGAAGTGAATTTTGTGTGGTTTCCAGGTTAACATTTCACACATCTGAGAAGACTCATCCCAAGCCTCTCGAGGTGAGGAGCGATCTGTGTGAGCTTTGTGACGAGTCCTCACAAAAGGACAGGGGACAGCCCAGGCAGGACTTCGATGGGGATTTGTGTTGTTGGAGAAACAACTCACTGTGCTCTGTGCTGAGCTGTCCAGGAGGTGCAGAGCAGTCTGAGCTGCCACTTTTCCCCATATTTTCCACCATGCACCCACTGTTAACCATCCAAAAAGCTGCAGAAACCACGCCGCCACTGAAGCCGAAGCCCAAGAGGCTGCACCATGTGCTGCCCACAGACATCAGCTGACCAAAAGCACCCTCATTCCTCTCACCCTGGCTGGGATGGGAGATCACCATGCCCCTCTGGGAGCCAGCAGCCTGGTGCAATGGGCCTGGCAAGCTGAGAGCTGAGGGCTCCTCAGTCACACGCCAGTCACCCCCAAACCATGGCCAGGGCTCAGCCCCGGCAGAAGGCACCAGGAGTGTCCTGAGGGCCACCATCCCCCGTTGACCATGACATGGGCGCTGCTGCCGGTGCCCAACCCCTTCCCACACTCCCATTCCTGCTCCTGCTTACCTATCCCGAGGCAGAGCAGTGCGAAGAGCCCGAGCCCCAGCCACGTCCTCAGCGCCAGCGCCGGAGGGATGGCGGGCAGGGACATCATCTTCCGTCACTCCTGGGCTGGGAGGAGAGGGGAACATGGTTAGAGGAACGGAGCCTGAGGAGTCACAGCACCTTCCACTGTGTCCCTTTCCTTCCTGCCCGCTGCCACCACCACCAAGCGCAGCCCGCCCCGCTTCCCTCCCCTGGTACCTGTCCTTTCCCTGGTCCAGCAGCACCGCGGCCACCCCCGAAGCAGGGCGGAGGCAGGGGGCTCAGAGCCGGGCCATGGTGCCTGGCCGCTGCCACGGGCTGCTGAAACACTCCCGGGCAGGGCGCAGGGGGAAGTGGCGGTGCCGGAGGCTGCTCAGCCTCCTAAGTCACCTCACACCGCCCACGGCTTCCTCGGGGGGCGTGCGCCAGGATGCGGAGCCCGCCGCCCCCGCCGAGCACGGGCTGCCTGCATCCCGCGGGGATGCTCTGGGCCTTCCTCCAGCCGGGACAGCGTCAGGCCCAAGGACCCTGCCCGGGACTGGCAGGGTCAGGTAGTGCTGCGGGCTTTGCGGGTTAAAATGCAACTAAGCGAAACCCTGATGCTGCTTTGGGTGTAGTTGCATAAAATTATCTTCGAAATTAAGCAAAATGCCCACACCCGGGAAGGATGTAATCCATCAGGAAACAGATTTTTCCAAAGAAGATTTAAGAAGGATTGTTTAGGCTGCATGTGATGGACGTTGTGGCTGAGCACCTGGGCAGGGAGTAGGATGTGACAGCAGAGCCAAATGTAGGATGGTCGTGGTGTCACCAGAGAGCATCCTCCAGCCCTGAGGAGGTGGAGGGAGCACCTGCCTCCCCAGCATCGTGTCCTGCCTTCCCCAGAAAGCACCCACTGCCCATCCAAGCTCTGGATGGGGCACGGCAGAGCCACGGCCCATCCCTGCTTTAAAGCCTGGAAGGGCACAGCCACCGCCAACCCAAGCAGCCACACACAGCCAATCCAGAGAAATCCTGGGCAGAAAAACAAACCACTTAGTAAATAAGAGCTGGAGGGACTAAATGCATGCTAAGTGATGCAGATTTGTACAGATACTGCACACCCTCCTGCAAAATAAAATAAACTCTGGTATATTTTATGATGTAAAATATACCAGTGTAATGAGTTACAGTGTAGCTGTAAATGAGTTACTCATTTAGCTGTAATAATTACAGCAAGAGGGTTGCACAGCAGTGAAAACCTGGTATTCTTCAAGGAGAAAAAACAGTGCAAATACTAATCAAAAGTAAAATAATTTATTTAAAGGCAGATTTCTGGTTTGCTGGTTTAAATTATTTTGATTTAAATGAAATGCATCCTTTTTATCAGAAATGGTTTGCTGCTACATTGCTCCAGTTATTCTCCAGTACAGGTCCCTTGAATTAGATAGCTTAGATGGACTGGGTTGAATTACAAACCAGAATTTTATTTTGACATAATTAAAATGATGGTATTCTGTAGAGAAATCAAATACAGGTTATAACATTACTGTAGATAGAAAATCATTGTATATTAAGTGGCTGAGAGGAGTCTGTAGCTGAGTCAGGCTGGCACTTTCTCCATTGCAGGGCTCTGAGTGCCTGTGTTTTGTGTTTTCGGCTATGATCTAAATCCCAAGCCTTTGTACTCCGTGCATGCATTTCCCAGCACGGTTTGCAAATGCAGATGACAGCAGCACCGTGTGCTTACGCAGAAGTGTTTCCATAGTGCTCAGAGAAGAAGAGAGTGTCATTAATACAGCCAACCATGCACAGCTTCCCTAAGTCACAGCTCTCAGGCAGGGACTGCCTCTCTGTGAGTCAGAGGGAATAAACTTTCTCCTGCTAGTGAAATCATGAATCCTTATCCTTACAGAGCTACTGGCAACCCTGTTACAGCTGTACAGTTCATCACCTCACTTTCATTTTAGATTCAAGCTTTTATAAAATACGTATTTCTGCCATTAGCGTATCAGAACTAGAAGGAAACTCCAGACTGTTAAGTTTGCACCTGCATTTCTTCCTCAGGACTTAACCCTGCTTTTGGATGACCAGTCCCAGGGAGAGCAACTGAGCTCATCAGCTTCCAGACTGTAGTAAGGAAGGACCACAACCCCTTATTACACACAGAAGAACCTGGACCTGCTAAGGCTGCCTAAATTTTAGACAGACAGCTGAACTCAAGGCTGTTATTCTCCCTCAGGGCTCCTTCTCTTTTCCGAGGTATTACAGTTCTTGGTACCTTCTCCTACAGAGATCTCCTTGACTGCGAGGAGACTGAAGTAACAGAGAGAGAGGAGCAGCCAAGTGCTTTGTTCTGCTTTGATCAGAGGCAGAAATCGTAAGTTTTCCATCACTTAAAGCTTCCCTAAGCACATATCATATCCTTGATTCATGGAATCCATCAGTTCAAGGGAAAAGGTGTTATGCATCTTTAGGATGTTAACAAAGTTGAAGGACTCATACATACTGAAGTCACAGTACAGAAGACACTGCTTTTTTGAGCACTGCTGACAATAATATAAGCCCACCAATTCACAGCAAAATCCCCAGAGAAATAAGGTTTCTTGTGCACTTGATTAAGCCTTCAGCATTTGACCTCTATGTGCTCCTGAAACACCTTTAAAAAGGCAGAATTATTGCAGAAGAGAAGCTAAGATTTAATAAGAAAGGATGGCTAAATTCTGCTAAAAACATTTACTGCAGAAAAGAGGAAGATGTGAGAGCATCACACAGCTACATTGTTCCATGGCTTTCACAGAAAACCATTAGGGAAAAAGCAGAAAGGACAAGTGAAATTTTGCAGCGTATGTGCTGTGTAGGGGAAATTAATTTCAGCAATCAGCAAATGTGGTAGAAATCCTTTGCACTCAAAGGGAAGTCTTTTCAAATATGTTGCTGCTAGCGTTCTACTGTAGGCCCACTGACATCACCAACTTTTTCCACCTCTGCAGAAACGCACTTCCAGTGCAGTTGAACATCGTCACTTTGAACATTTATTGATTGCCAAACCCCAACCTCCCTCTCTTTATCAATCAACATCTCAGAGAACTCTCAGGAAGGTCAGAACTGGGTAAACAGTAAACCAAAACACAGCACCTACTCTCCACTGAGGATTCATAACCACATTCACTCCTAAAGGACTGGGATACCTTTCACTGTTTTCAAGCCATTCCAATCTGTGTAAATCTGAAATAAAAGCACATCCGCTTGCTTTTAATACCAGCATGTCCAGGTTGAATGGGAAGTACCCAAGCTATGTGTCCAGAGATGTACATAACCAAAATATGGTTGTGCAAATGCCCTAAAAACATCCCTGTCAGAGAAATGATCCCATTGCAAAGCATAGTAAGATTTTTAGGGATTTTTTTTTCATAAAATCATAGAACTAGGTTGGAAAATACCTTTAAGATCAATTAGTACAACTGTTAATGCAGCACTGCTGTGTTTAGTCCACCACTAAACTATGTCCTTAAGCACCATGTCTGTATATATTTTAAATACCTCCAGGCATGGAGACTCTTACCCTGGATAGCCTGTTCCAGGGCTGGATAACCCTTTTGGTGAAGAAGGGTTTTCTGATATTCAATCTAAACATCCTTTTGCACCACTTCAGGCCATTTCCTCTTGTCCTGTCAGCACTTGATGGTTAAAATACCAGCACATGGAATACAGAGTATGTGGAGAAATGAACTGAATTCAGCTGGTAGTACCCATCTGTTTCTCAGTGGAATTATATGATAGCTTTTGCTTTCTTGTCTTGTAAGAGAAGGGCAGAAAGCAGCCTTACCAAAGCAGTCCCAGCATCCTGAGAAGTCAGGCTCTTCACACAAAGACTGACTGTCTCCTATGCAACACCAATAACAAAATAACTTCATGAAGTAAGAAGAAAATCCAGCGGTTTCAGGTTACAGAAAAATCCCTTTCATCTTACAAAGGAAAATAACAATAACAAAATTCCTACAGCTCCAGGGACTTCTTGTTCTTGTTTTTCCCCCTAGCTCTCCCCAACCTTCAGACTCTAAAACTGGCAAGATTTGAAGAAGCCTTCATCTTGGCACAGATTGGAGCACAAGCATCATCTTGTTTAGAGATGGGAAGGGAAGGTGCTCTGGTGACGTGATGCATTTGAAAGCACAGGTAGCATGTGTGGTGTGCCGTGGTAAATCAAGAATGACCAATAAAGTTTAAAAAAATCTTCTGAATTCAGAAACAGAGAGGGGGCTAATGTGGGAAATTAATCCCAGCAATGCAAATGCAAAATTTTTAACAAGTGTAAGTTTGACCTGATTACTGTGTGGGTGGATATATTTGATTTTTACTATGCAAAGCACCCAGGGCTTCTTGACAAAATTCCTTAATAATCTGGGATTAACCTTCCTCAATTACCTCACAGCAAACTCCTGTAAGGAACCCGTTGGATTGCTGCCCTTTTCTGTGGTGAGGCTTCCCTGTCTGTGTAGCCACAGTGCTCACACAACCCATGCAGGGAAGAGTGACAGGTCTGTGCATGCGGGCTGGCACTCACAGCTGCCCTCCTCCACACCTTTGCTCCAGGGTAGCTCCTGCAAGCTCTTCCCTCGTAGCAGAGGGGATCACAAAGGAGGATGCAATCTCCTGTGGTTTCCACCCCTGTGAGTGATGACAGAGCTGCAAACTCACTGGTTTCCCTCACAAAAGCAGGATGGGCTGCCTGCAATGGTTGTGCCAGGGAGTCACAGGCCTTGGCAGCACCAGGCTGGGAAGATGACACAGGCTGATTTTTATTGGTTTTAATATTCCCAACAACAATTCAGCCCACGGGCAGCTCAGACATTGTTTTATGTGCTGGGTGCATTGCGGGCTTTGCTGGCTCATAAGGGGCTGTGAGCCTTCATCCTGTTTCCACAAGCAATTTAGGCTGGCAGAGAACAGCAGCTCTATGGCTGAGATGGCCTTATCCTGACTATTTTTTTTTTGGTGCTATTACATGTTAAAATGCAAATGGAACCAGGAGCAGGCACGGCACAGGGGGCACTCTCAGATCACACTCCCTGCCCTGTTGCCCCACCTCGGAGGGCTGCTGGAGCCCTGCCTCTCCCTGCAGGCAGGGCACCTGCGCTCCCTGCTCCGGGCGCCAGCAGCGCCGGGTGGGTGCAGCCGAGGACAGCCGAATCCCTGGAATGCCTGCCTAATCAGGCATTTTGCTATCTGGCACAAGTGACTGCGCCAAGGAGAAGGCGATTTTCGGGCTGTTTCCTACCCAGGACTGTATTTCCCTGTGTTGCCCTCGCACTAACTGGGGAAAAAAGTGAAAGGTTCCGAGTTGGCTTCAGAGTGGATCACACAGAGGCAAAATCTGAGGACCTTGGTCCTAGAGGTTTTGCAGAGATCCACGGAAATTCACACTGTCTTAACCATGAAACGACAGTGACAATGAGAAACCGACACAGTGCAAACATGAGCAAGTAATTATTTAAGCCTGTGTGGCAAGAGGATGACATGTGGATATGAAAATGCACCTGCAAGAAGAATGAATAAAGATATGAAGTTCCGTGTTGGACAAGCAGCACTTTGGATGTGCCTTCACTGTGAGGTCTGCTGGGCATTTGTCCTGCCAGCTTGAGGAAACTGCCAACATGATTAAGGACTGACAAACTCAAGTGTGTTTTACCCGTCAGAATGTTGGTTTTGATTTTAGTAATCCACAGTTGATTCCCACAATGCTTGGTTTCTAAGATTCAGTCTTATAAAAATCCCAAGAATTACTTCCATACGGTTGATCAGAGGCAGGAACAAATCTCACCCCTGAACATTTATCCCTCAGTGCCCCCTTGGAATCTGGTTCAACATGCTAACCCTGCAAAGAAAAAAAATTCAACAAACCTGCTTTCCTTGGCCATCTTTGTGAGTTGCATTGATTTACTGGAACCAGCATCAGCAGAAGGACGTGGTGGACTGAAAAAGAGAGAAGGGACTGTTGACAAAAAATGGGCATTAAATCAACCCCAAATGTTATATATAATTTCACCCAAGTCATTGTGTTCAAACCTCTCCTGCCTTTAAGGGTGAAGCAAAATAAATCACCCCTGGTGCCCACAGGAGCATGTAATCAAGGAATTAATTAGAACCAATGAGCATGCTGCTATCTTGCAGCCCAGCTTCCTACCTGCAACTTTCCCATATGGACAAGCACCATATTTGTAAGTGTGAGTGCCATTCTGACACAGATTTGTATATAAAATGTAACGCTGTTTTCAATGGAAAACATGCCCCAAAAGCAGAATTATATGCTCTGTTAAAAGCAGAGCTGAAAGCACTACCTGTAATCAGTGCTGCTAGGCATTGTTGTCCTCTGCTTTGGCTGTGATTAGGCTTTATTTGGAAAATTTAACCTGCTGGGATGAATTGTTTTTTCTTTTTTTAACATCAGATATGGTTTAAACAGATCTATTAAAAAAAAAAAAAAAAAGAAGAAAAGAAACATGGATTTCTGCAACTAACAGGAAGAAAATAAAGGGTTTTTTTCCTTTTGCTGAGGCTGCGATTGTAACATCCTTATTGCATTCAGGCTTTTTTCTGTATTGGAATAAGAAATTCAATGGTCAGAAGAGCATTGTCAGGGCCCCTGCTATTTCCAACCTTTTGAAAAATTATGCCCACATGTGTGTTAGGAAACATTAACTGCTTTCATTTTGCATGTGCTCAGGAGAGACATCAGTACAGAAAACCTCTAAAACCTCCATCTGCAGCAAGGCTGTGCTGGCAACCCACAGACTGGCCACTCTTCATGCTGGAGCAGTTTTCTTGCCAAACACAACATTTCTTGGCAGATTTGCTTTCTTAGACACTGCTATGTATCTGCCCTTGCTGATGCATTAGCAGACATAGCTCACTGTAGTGTACACACAGATCAGACAGCAACATGGGAAGTGTAAATTCAGGGCTTTCAGGAAGCAAAGCTCAGATGGACTCAATTCCAGAAACCTGCCAGGTTGACATTTGAAGGTGGGAGGGGGAGTTCAGGAGAAAACAAACAAAAGCAAAAGCCCCCAAAACCTAAAACAAGAACCAAACCTGAAAACGTTCAGAACCTCAAACCTAAATGGGGTGTCCAGCTTTGGTTTCTTTCTTTTCCATTTGAACATGAAGAGAGTAATTTTCTGTAAGTGTGAGCTGTGGGGTTTCCCCTGTGAAATGGGTATTCAAAAATTTTTTTAATGGAATAAAAAGACTGCTAGGGCATGGGTGCCTTTTATTTTGAACTGCCTTTCTTCAGAGGCCACATCCACTATCACCTGTGAGGCTCAGGTGAGGCTGTCTGGACACTACAGCTCCTCCATCAATGTATTTTGCCTTCTTCCACTTAGGGCAAAGACTGGGGGGAGGCCTGAGATATAAATGTGCTCATGAAAAGCTGCCAGGAGAGCCAAAGCAATGCCACAGCACAGGTGCTGTGTTTGGCTTCTTCAGCAGATGTGCTCACCTTCCTGTTTTTCTTGGAGACACTATGGTGAGAACTCATCCCCAGGCAAACTCCACTTACTCTGTATTTTTCAAATGGCAGAGGACAAGCTGGGAGCAAAACATCTTATAGCTACTGTCTTGCATTTTGTGCTGCTCCTTTTTACCCTATTTCTGCTATTCCTTCCTCGGTGCCATCAGTTCTTCTCTTCCCCCCGCCTGAGAAGTCTTTGCAGTGACTTAGCCCTGTAAACAAGATCACCCCTCAGAGGAGCATCATTAATAACCCCTTTCCACTCAGCTCGCTTCCCTTGAGGCACAACCTCCTGACAATCCTGTCTTTAGGTAAATCCTTACAATGCTCACATTAATTCCCTGGTTCTCCAGCTTAATGGCTTTGCCTGTAGCACTGTAAGTGCTGCCTTACCGAAGTCCACTGTCTACATAGTCAATTATCTTATCAAAATAAACCTACTAAGATAGCCAGGCATGATAGCCTTGGTAAACTCATTTTGCACTTGATCTCATTTCCCATTTACTGAGGTCAGGCTATTTGGCTGCTTGGGGATCCCAGTTTACACAGCTCTCCAGCCTTTATTTCTTAATGACAGCAATGACCTTTGCCACTGGTAGAAAGTCTCGCCACTGTACTGTATTTTCCCAAGCCAGTTCCTGAACGGGACAATTATGTTGCCCCTCATTTCCCCTTACCACCACCCACACCTTTTTCAGCAAGGAGAGCAAGCAGCTCCTCTGGTTTGCTTCCTCCTGGCCACAGCCCAAAGCTCTGAGGGGTTCCTCATACACCAGCCTTGTTTATGGCTGGGCACAGAGCCTTGCAGGTTTCACTACCACAGCCACAATAACCCCAGCCACGCATGAGCAGGTCACCTCAAAGCAGCTGGCATGTCAGGGATACTCAGTGGGAGAAAATGAGAAGGCTCTGGGGACTGAGGACAAACCAACATTTCAGTTTCCAAGCGCCAGTCACCGTGCAAGCAGGTGCCTGACCAACACGAACAGCATGTGAAAAGATCTCACACTCCTCTGCCTCCCACAGCTCCCCAGCTACTCCAGTGTGATGGCAGCACTGACAGAGCAGGGACCAACACATTCCCCACACCCAGCAAATGTCTGTGCTGACACACAGCCGGGGCCCTGGGCTCAGGCTCTTGTCACATCCCTGTCAAACAAGGAGCTGTCCTGTGCTCCTGCTGCTGTGGGGCTGGAGCAGAGCGCAGGGATGGGGTCTTTGATACAGGATGAAAGCACACGTGTGATTTTCTCCTCTGCTCCAAGCAGCAGTGATTTCTAGGAGGCAGTGCAGAGCCACTGTCATCAGAGAGGTACGGATCACAGCAATTCTAAACCTACAAGAAGGGCAGCATCCTTATTCCCATGTCTCTCTCTATCTCTTGGAGTTTTTCTTAACTTTCCACAACACGAGGTCAGACACCCCATCAAATATGCTTAGTTTTTTCCCCCAAACCAGATTCTCTCACACTGTCTTGCAACTTTGTGCAGTCACATACCTGGCAAATCAGTGGCCACACCCTCCTAGACCTCAAGTGCTGTCTCAGTTTTAAAAGCAAAAGATTTCAAAGTTAGCAGCTTCCTTTGCCTAGTGATAGCTGTCAGGAGCTTCCCTGTCCTGTCTGCTGGACCAGGCTTCTCTTAGGAACACCAGGGGACTGACCACAGCATGAGGGCTTTTGGTGACCCCTCTAAAGCCTTCATTGCCCTGCGAGTTTGGGTACGTGCACAGAGTGAGGGTTATGCTGGAAGAGCGGATGCCACTGTCAATGTCCTCGCTCCTCCTTCCAGGAGGACTTTTCCATGCATCAAAACTATGTCACCACTGAATTGCATCACACAAATAGAGAAAGGAAACATAGGCAGATATTTTTAAGCCTTGTCAGACCAGTGGATAAAACAGAACATTCAGTGATGGTGGTCACATGTTCCTGTTCCGTCACAAACCGGCACTTCCCAATTCTCTGAAATTCAATTCATGAAGAATCAAATGCAGAACTTTTCAAATGTCGAGCTTTTTGCTGTTCCTAAGCCCTTTCTCATGAAGACTTATGCCCTTTTGATCTTCTGGTATGTGTTCAAAAGCAGGAGTCATTCTCAAAAACAGCAGTATTACAGAGGGAGCTAGTGAAGAAATATCCACAAGAGAAAGACAACAAAGAAGGCCCTGGTCACAACCCAGCACCAAAGAAATCTCTGTTGTGGAATATAACCTAGTAACTCAAAGTCACCACATGGCTTTTCCTAACCTATCATACCTACAATTCCACCTACTTTCAGTCTAAATCATTCAAGCTAAGGAAAGTCATCCTTCAGCCTGCCAGGTCCTGGTAACTATAAGCCTTCCCCAACAAGCTAATAGGAATTTCTGAGTATCATTCCTATCCACCTGCTTTCTTAAACTTCAACTACTGCCTCCAAC
This sequence comes from Thryothorus ludovicianus, assembly GCA_013397245.1. Taxonomy (NCBI): domain Eukaryota; kingdom Metazoa; phylum Chordata; class Aves; order Passeriformes; family Certhiidae; genus Thryothorus; species Thryothorus ludovicianus. Next base: position 79,320 of record VZTB01004642.1, read on the forward strand.
TCTCCCTCCCTCAAGCTTAGCTCTTGTGCCTGTACACAGCCCATGATTTCCTCGCATCTTGAACATACTTGCAACTTGCTGGCAGAAGGAAGAGAAGCCCTTACACACCAACCTTGTTACTTTCTCATCCTTATTTTTAAGGATGACAAAAGAACAACTGCTTCTATCCTTGCAAAACCAGGAGCCTCAGCAGAGTTTTGGCTAGGATTGGAGGACTGTGATTTCTTTCCCAGAAAACTGAGCTCCTTCTCCTGCAGCTGTTCTTCATTTTCCTCACACCTGACCACATCTTTTCTACACTGGGGCCATCATGTTACCCAGACTGTCTCTTTTCCCACAGAAAAAGCGAAAAGCACATGTAACACTTCACACATCCCTGTTTACACAACGTAGGAGGAGCATCACTGTTTCAAAACCAAGAGCATGATGAAACCTTCTCCCCTCCCATCGCTAAGCACCACTTTCCATTAGGGTTTATTTCCATTGGCAAGCGCCAATGACCTCCAGGTTTAGCCTGCTGGTGCTGTAGGGTGAGTTGAGAGTGGCTGGAAGGCAGGATTGATGGGCTCCCTTCCACCCTGACACTCTCTGAAAGGATAGGGACTCAACTGCCAGCAGCTCCTGCAAGGAAAACACCTGAAGGGACAACAACGCAAACCCTCAGACACTGCCACCGTGCAAGGGGGGAACACAGTGCCACACACAATCCAGAATGAAAACATCACTTGGTTCACAGCAAGGAGCAACCAGGAGCCCTGGAGCCTCAGATCCACTGCTGGAGCCAGATACCAGCTCCATGAGAGCTCTCTGGGAATGCTTCACTGATGCTCCCAGGCTCAAAAGCAGGATTTGGAGTTTTCTAGGGAAGTCCCTACCCACACTCTCCCATTTACCAACATGTCAGCTTATGAACCTGATGAAGAGGCAGTAAAGATGGGTTTGCAGTTCCATTTTATAGATGTGGACAAGGGAAAGGTGACCACAGTCCTGGAGATGTTCCCTGTGTCCCTGACATTCCTGGTTGCCCAAGCTGGCATCACAGCGCCTCTCTCTGTGGTAAGGCAATTACCTTGCTTATCTTCTGCCCTGCAGAATTATAGTTATTTGAAACAGTTAGACCCTGTTGTATTTTTTACATTTTTGTTCTTAAATCTGTGTTAAAGACGGCTTTTGAAAGCATCACGAGGAGAGCAGTAGGTGCCATAATGAGGAGAACACTCTGATTATTCCACCATTTCCCTTCTGCCCTGGAGAGTGCATCAGGCCTGCTCTTGGACAGTTCATGGAAGAAGACAAACCTGGAAGAACGAGGCTGATGTTTCTGCCATAACCCTGTTTTCTTCAGTAAGAGACCAAAGTCCATATTTCCTGAAGTCCAGTTGCCCAGAGGCACCTCTGGTGCTGCAAGGGCATCCTGCAAGGATGAGTGCTTACCTTGCACAGGCAGGGGGTCACACACCACTGCCCCACCAGGACCCTGCCCAGGCTCACCACAGAGATCCAGACCTCATGTGGCACTTGCTACCCCTGGAATGCCCCAGTTACAGAGCATTGTTATTTACTGGCCAGTGACAGACACGTACTTGGGGACTGGGGTAAGCCCAGAAATATTCCCCACTCAACAACAAAACAAAACAAAAAAACCCAAAA